>CM076570.1:998214488-998585690 GCA_034641835.2 Pinus albicaulis | reverse complement strand
TACATTTAGTTGGAAAAATGATTCCTTATGGTACAAAGATCGCTTATATCTTTGTAATAATTCCCAAATAAAACAAAAGATTCTTCTGGAATTGCACACTTCTCCTTTAGGAGGACACTCAGGATTTTTAAAAACTTACCACAGGGTGAAGAATGAATTTTTTTGGGATGGCCTTAAATCTGATATTCAAAAGTTTGTGGCGGAATGTTTGGTTTGCCAGCAGAATAAAGTTGAGAAAATTAAGACCCCGGGTCTTCTACAACCTTTATCCATTCCAAGTCAACGTTGGGAGGAGATTTCAATGGATTTTATCACAGGTTTACCTAAGTCCAAAGGAAAGAGTGTCATCATGGTGGTAGTTGATAGACTTACCAAGTATGCACACTTTTGTGCATTATCTCATCCATTTAAAGAAATTACAGTTGCTACTACATTTATGGACACAATTCAAAAGCTACATGGAAACCCAAGGGTTATTGTGAGCGACAGAGATCCCATTTTTACTGAAAATTTTTGGATGGAGTTATTTTCTTGTTTGGGTACTCAATTAGCTCATAGCTCATCTTATCATCCTCAATCTGATGGTCAAACTGAGATAGTAAATAAATGTTTGGAAGGATATCTTCATTGTTTTGTATATGATAAACAAACACAATGGGTCAAGTGGTTACCTCTCGCTGAATGGTGGTATAACACTTCCTTCCATACTGCAGCAAAAATGACCCCATTTATGTCACTTTATGGATATCATCCACCATCCATCACATCATATTTAAGGGAAAATTTGAAGGTTCAAGCAGTGGAAGAACTTACCCACTGAAGATTCTACATGGGAGGATGAGAATTTTATACAGAAGCACCCAGAGCTACTCAAGCATTGAGGACAACACTTTTTTTAAGGAGAGGGGCATTTTAGGTCCCTATATTACTAGTATAGTCCCTTATTGTTGTTAGTGTAACCCCCTTATTGTTATTATTGTACCCTTGTAACCCCCATATTGTTATTATTGTGCCATTAAATTATTATTTTTAGGTCGGCTAGGATTACATTGTGGCCCCACTAGGATTACATTGTGGCCCCATGGACTCCTATATATAGAAAGGAGGTTTTGTCATTTGTATCATCCAAGAATTTCTCATTCATGTAATGTATTGGAGGTTTCCCCCTCGAAGTGGCTTATTTCTAAGGTGTTGATATATCTTTTCTTCTATTTTTGGAGCTGGTTTCACAACATCATATGATATCCTTATTGGCATATATTGGTTAGAGCAACAAAATAATGTATTTAACAAAATGAAATTTGTTTTCATGTGTGTCAATGATGACGGGGGAACTTGTACAATAAAAGGGGTTCCAATATCTATTTTAGTAAGGAAAATGTTTGGATTATAATTAAATAAATGTTCCCAAAAGGGATGTAAGTTGTATGAATTTCATATTGAAGATAATTCTAACAGTAATCATAAAACCTCCATAAAATATTATCCCATCCTTGAAAAATAGAAGGATGTATTTCTTAAGGAAATTCCAAGATTACCCTATATATTTCACTATAGAGATTATCCCTTGAGTAGTCCCAACATCTAAAGCTACATAAAAATGAGTGTTCTAGAATTGATTGAACTAAAAATTCAACTACAAGAGATGTTAAATAAGAAATATAGAAGACCCATTATCTCACCATGGAGTGCACCAGTCTTATTTCTGAAAAAGAAATATGGAACCCTTTGACTCTAAACAAATCAATCATAGCTAAACATAACAAAAATTAAGGAAAATTATCCATTACCTAGGATTGATGGCTTGTTTGATCAAGTCAAAGGAGCTACTATGCTTTCAAATATTGACTTAAGATCTGGTTATTATTAGATCCTGATCAAAGACAAACAATTTCATAAGAAAACATTCATGACATGGTATGGGCATTATTATTTCATCATACTTCCTTTAAGGCTCACTAATGCACTATCCACTTTTATGTGTTTGATGAATAGTGTTTAGAAGCCTTATTTAGACAAAATTTTCATCATCTTTAGTGATGATATATTACTCTATTTAAAGAATAAAGAGGAACATGACCAACATTTGAAAATGGTCCTCCAAATACCTAGAGAAAATAAATTGTATGCTAAATTTAGCAAATGTGAATCTGATCAAACATAGATTCATTATTTAGGTCATGTTATATCTAAATAGGGGATTTCCACAAATCGAAAGAAGATAAATGCCATTATGGAGAAACCACTACCTAAGGATGTGGCTAACATTAGGTCTTTCATGGGAATCATGAGTTATCATAGGAGGTTCAGAAAGAGAATTTCCAAAACATCCTACCTAATCACTTCATTACAGGAGAAAGGAAGTAGATTTCACTGGAATTAGTAATGCTAGAATAGCTTTGAAAAACTAAATCAATTATTGACTACTTATCCAATTTTAAATATAGTTGGCCCTAATAAAGACTTTATGGTATGTATTGATGCTTGTAAATAGGGGTTTGGGGAATTATTAGTTCAAGAGGGTCATGTGGTAAGCTATGAATATTAAATACTTAAATACCATGAGAAAAATTATGCAACCCATAATATGTAATTAGCACCTATTATTCATGCCTTCAAAATGTGGAGGCACTATGTTATAAGGAGGATATTTTAGTTCAAAACTCATAATATCAACCTTAAGTATCTCCTTAACCAAACAGACCTAAATTATTGGAAAGAACAATAGTTGGCATCCCTTAGTAAGTATTATTTCAAAATAATACAAATTAAGGGAAAATAAAACAAAATAACATATGCTCTTAATAAGAAAATAAATCAAATTGGTGTTATTTTTGCAAGTAGATGGGAAACATAATTGGCTGAAAAGGTAAAAATATTTGCAGAATTTGAAGACAATATATTAAAATCGAAGAAAAAAAAAAAGGTTCTCAGGATGATGATGGTAATGATGTTTTAGTTATTGAATATTATTTCTTGATGTATACATACAAGATTTACATACCCAATAATCAAAACATAAAAATTTTGTCCTTGATGAGTTACATAAAAAACTTACAGTTGAACATCTTGGTTATCATAAGTGAATAAGTATGCTAATAAAGGACTTATGTTGGCCTACTATGAAATCGAAAACAATAGGATATGTAAATTTTTTTTTATAATTCCAACAAGTTAAATCTTTCCATCAACATTTGAATGGATTATTGCAGCCTTTACCCATTCCACGGTGGAAACGGGAGGTAATATCCATGGAAATTATCACTGGTTTTCTAAAAACGAGGAAACAATATGACTCTATAATGGTTTTGGTATACAAACTTAGTAAGGTAGAACATTTCATACCTGGAATGTATACTTTCAAAACCATTAATATAAAAGAGATATTCATGAAGGTCATATTTAGACTAGATGGTATGCCTAAGATTGTAACTCAGATCCATATGCGAAATTTACCTCTAATTTTTGGAAAGGATTATTTGAAGGCATGGGTATGAAACTGAAATTTACCATAACTTATCATCCCTAGATTTATGGTAAAACTAAAATGACCATTCAAATCCCATAGGATATATTGTGAATGTATATTATGGATAGGCATACTAAGTGGGAATATTATTTTCATTTAGTTGAATTTTCCTACAATAATGGTTATAATACTTCATTAAATATGAGTCCTTTTGAATTAATGCATGGGAGATAATTTAAGGTCCCTTTAAGTTGCGATCATCCTAAATACAAGTTGGTTTTAGGACAATATATATTGAAAGATATGGATGAAATAATCAAATAGGTGAAACAAAATTTTAAGGAAGCTTACGATTGATAAAAACAACTACACATATTTAAGGAGAGTTCAGTAAGAGCTTAATGTTGGTGACCACATTTATCTGAAAGTGAAACCTTAGAAAAATAGTCTTAGAATCCGTAGGTGTGCCAAGTTGTCACCCAATTATTGTGGACCCTTTGAAGTTTTAGCAAGGATAGCTCTAGTTTCCTATAAAATTTATTTTCCTCTGAGAATAAAAGTTCATAATGTGTTGCATGTGTCTTTATTAAAAAAATATATATACATAATCTAACTAACATAATTGATTGGAATGTTGTGTTGAGATTTTATTTTACTATTGGGGTAGCTTTAGATGTGCTCTAGCTCCCAGATATTGTATTGGGACTAAGGTACATACGGTCTCCAAGACCTAGAAAGAGATTTGGGAAATTCCATCCCGTTTGGAAGATAATTAATTAATTAATATTTTAATTGAGGAATCTAAGTATAACTTAGGAAAATTAAAATATTAAAGGTAATTAATTTAAACATGTAGCACTCCATAATATAAATCAACAATGAAAGAGTGAATTTTGAGAAAGAGAGCTCCTACTACCCATGGTGGCCTAGGGTTTCAAACAAACCAGCGACAGGAGCCATCTAGGCCTCATTGTCATTAAATCAACGGCAACACCCTCTGGTTTTTAGTAGGGCAAAGGCTATCAATCATGGAAGCTCACGATGGGGAAGAAGATGCTACCCCCTTCTCCCAACTCACCTGCAACAAACTAGACTACAGAATCTGACTCCGCCCCTCAAAACATCAAAGAACAACAAGCTAACCCCTCAAGATCACCAGACCCCCTGAAAAAAGTGCAAACAGATAAAAACACATAGAGGAAATTTTATTCCTCCACATGCATTCCTATAGCGGCTGACAGACTGAAGATATACCTTCCAGCACAACACATCAACAACAGAAGACAATACATGAAGGATCATGTGCTCAGGAGTAGAAAATGATGAAATTAATGACTAGGTGACTAAAAAAGTTAGTCACCGCAATTATTTCAACTGAAATACTACTAAATTTGAGAAATTTTAAGTGACCGATCTTAAAATGACTAACTTAAATGACTAATCTAGTCTAGGGATAAAATATATGACTAGATAATAAGTGACTCAACTAAAAGCGACTAACTTAAATGACTAATTTAGTCTAGGGATAAAATATACGACTAGATAATAAATGACTAAAGTAAAAGTGACTAACTTAAATAACTAATTTAGTCTAGGATTAAAATATATGACTAGATAATAATTGACAAACTTAATAATGATTAATGCAAATGACTATTATAGTCCAAGAATAAAAATATGACCAAATAACAAGTACAAAAAGTATATGAATTAGTCATTTATGTTAGTAATTTTTAATCGTATCACTCCATAAATGAAAATTTTCAATTTTGATACTGAAGTGTTACATTTCACTAAACGAGTCTTTGAATCCATATGCAGTGTTAAGATTTAGAGACAAAGGGGTCTTTGAGTCCATCTACATTGTTAAAATTCTGAATACTCTTTTGTCTCTAAAGTTTAACACTGCAGATGGATTCATCTACAATTAACATAAATATTGCATGTATCATCTATCTACTTTACACTAATGCCTTTATTATAGTTTTAGTAAAGGTAATATTTAGATAGTAAAATTAATATGTATATTTATATTTCTTTGGCCATAAAGTTTAATCTTTAAACTTCATTGATTTATGTTAAAAGTGTGACTCTTGTTTTAAATCTAAGGTCAAATCTTCATATTTACATTTAATGAATAGATAAACATAACATTTCTTTTTGTAAGTCGATATTCATTCATATGGTGAAAAATATGTACAACCAACAAAGAAAAAAACAGGTGGTCTCACCCCGACTAGGTTTGTTTACCAATGTTTGCAACAAGTGACAAAAATACAAAAATGAGGCTAAGGAAAACATCCATGAATGAGAGGGTCAAAGACACCAAAATACATGTAATACATAAAAAACACATGAGAGCATACTAGTCATCCGACGTAATGGAAGCTGGGTTTTCCAGGGTTGTTCCTAGAGGGGGTGGTGGACAGAAGTTGCAATGGACATGCCCTTCGAAGTGTGTGAGCCAAGTGTCCAACTTTTCCACTTTTTCTACAAGATGATTTTGGCCTCGCTAGACCACCACCAATACTCGCTCCTTGACCTGGCACTAGAAGTAGTGCATCCTATCCAAAGTGGCCATAAACTCAACATGCTCCTCCCTACGAACCCATTCTACTGCATCCACCCGATCTATCAGAGTTTGAATTAGGTCCCGACAGTTTTCTAGAAAAAAATGTTGAATTTATCGTGGGATGGGAGCTACACACCTACAAGTTCCCCATTTAGTTGTTCCTCTTTGCTTTCCACCACCCCGATGTTGCGTTTGTTGTGACCTTACACTTCCACCACCACGGGAGGCATGTTTTCCTCCACCATGACTGCCTCGCATTCCCACACCAGCAAGCTGGGAGTGACTGACGGTTTTACCACCTCGGCGCGCTCCGATCCTACCACCACTATTTCCATATCATCCGAGTCAACAGATCCTTACTTGGCTGGGAGTGAGGATTTCCCGCGCTGCGAGGATGGTCGCGTTGTGATAAAACCAGGAGGGTCATCTCCAACCGTTATCAAATTCTGGTCTACTGGAACTTTCCCCTACCAGCACACCCAAAAACCAGATCTCTCTTCACCCTTAAATTTCCTCAAGAAACCACACACTATGTCCCAACTACCATCTTGCCACTAGTTTGGAAAATCGGCAAGAACCCGAACAACTGGAGAAGGAGAAGGCGGGAGGAACACGCCCCAGGCTGACGCTTCCCAAGAAGCTTCACACAACCCACACTAGGATATCGACTCTATGTATTCCAAGGCGACTCTCCTGTCACCACTAGACACCAAGAACCACCCACCAAACCACTAGGCACACCAATTTCTAGAACAAGCACCAGAAATGGAGAATTCCACACAGAATTACTGCCACCCCCAGCGATACCTCTTTTAATACCACCTTCGTGCACCTCTATCAGACCAAAAAATAACACATACTAAAAACCACAGAAGACCAAAATAATAAGTTCCCCTGTTGACACGTCATAGTGTTCAGGATTTCTATTTACTAAGCATTCAAATGAAAATAAAGTGGAAAACGTGAGCGAGGGAGGATTTTTTTAATGTCCTTGGCACCTATATCTGCTACATATATCTATCTACATTTGGGGTTGTCCCTGGAAATAGAAGGAGTCATGAGAAAATATATAGAAAAGGAGGTTCTATGAAACGTTGTGGCAGGTGTTCAACATGTTCGAGATTTCTATTTACTAGGCATTCAAATGAAAAAAAAAAGTGGAAAACGTGAGTGAGGGAGGAATTTTCTGATGTCCTCGGTGCCTATTGTTGCTATAGATGTCTATCTACATTTGTGGTTGTCCCTAGTAATAAAAGAAGTCGGGAGAAAAGAGATAAAGAAGGAGGTTTTGTGAAAAGTGGTGGAAAGTGTTCATGATTAATGGATCGTGATAAGAAGCCCAAAACCCAAGTCCATCCCAATGATAATGGAGATGTGAACCCCAACTCCATAGGTATGCTCATTCTCATTTTTCTAGTTATCCTTCTATCTTTCATTTATTTCTACATCTACTTGTTTCTATTAGTAAGGCCTCATAGATTGGCGGTTGATTGAGTAGAGAAGTTGTGCATGCAAGAGGGATAGATCAGTGACACTAATTATCATTCTCTCCATGTTTCTTTTAGGGTAAATGACAAGTGAATGTTGCAATAAATGCCATGTTCTTCCTTTTGTGGGTGTGTATCAATAATTTTTTAAGGTTTAATTTCAACTCTTCCTAAGATGTCGGGTGCCATCAGTTGTGGGAGAAATGGCTTGGAAGGATGCATCACACTTAGTTTTTGGTTAACCCATAAATTGCACCTCGCACAAACCTCTTATTTATGCCCGTGAAGAAGTGAATCTTGATGGTTGGCCTAATGACATGCCACCATATTCACTAGATAAACATGGTCCCATTGAAATTTTTTACTTATTTTGTCAGCTATGATCTACCATTTCAAAATTGTATCATGTTCCCCACCTCTATTATGACTACTTGGGCACACTAGTACCCTTGAGTTTATGCAACTATGTGGTAAAATTATGGATGTTAGTTTTTTAGTTATGTTGTCAGTAAGGGTAATTGATGAACCCTGTGTCCCTCACTTTTAGATTTTCTTGATTGACAATGAAATGTGAAACTTTATCAAGGGAATTTAAGTGCAGTCATTTATATCACAGATGGAATTATTACATTAGATCAAAATTGGGCTTTTTTATTATCCACATAAGTTATAATTTGCTCATCAATATTAGACTTATTTCACAATTCCTTTGAAGTATATATCATTGGTTTGATTTTTCTTCATGCACATATGTACAAATGTCAAAAAGCGATGATAGTGAGAAGTAACTACATACAATAGACTAACTTTGCATCCAAATTCAATTATTTGTTGGCTATTGAACTTTTCTTTATCATCACTTATGACAATGAGAAGTAACTACATATGATAGGATGCAAAGTTATCCCTCAAACCAATGTAGAGATGCAATTATTTATTGGTTTTTGAATTCTTATTTATCATCACTTACAATAACTGACACTATATTTGGACTTTCTTAAGGAAAAACATCTTCACTTCCATAACTCGTAGGACTCCTCAAAATATTTTCACTTCCATCAATGATGATCCCTTTCAATATCAATGTTTTATGCATTCCTCCAATCAACTCTTCATAGTCTCTATTTCTTGTTTCCCCTAGAAAGACATACATATTGGCTATATCCAAGCCCCATAGAACATACAAATACCTACAAGCACCAAATCTAATTTTTAGTAATATGGATCTTGCTCAACAAGAATTTATTGCATGGGCACTGTTGAGCCAAAAATACTACATGTAGTTTCCAAAAGACTAAAACCGTCAAATTAAATAATTGCATAGTCTAAATGTCGTTATGGTAGTCAACTTGAGGTTGCCAATCTATTGTGCATTTCTCAACTTTAACCAAATCATTAAGATATCAAATATTGGAACTTAGTGATATGCCAACTCAATATTCAAAATAGTTAGGCTTAGTATTGATTGGAATAGTTGGGGTTAGATGAGTTTGTGCTAGTTTAGTATTCCATTTGACATGACCTAGAGCTTAATTCTTTTGGTTAGGTTTATCTAGTTCTTCCTCTGGGTTTTTTTTTTTTGTTAATTATATATTTTTTGTTTTTGTTAATTTTTTTTAGTTAGGCATTGGTGAGGCTACATCATGGTCCAAGAATAACACCCGAATAAAAAAAAGGAATTGAACCAATCACTTAACATCTACCAATATTCAGCACCTCAAATTTTTGTGAATTTTTTATTTTGAGTGGCGGCAATATTCAACACCTCGAATTTTTACGAATTTTTTATTTTGAGTGGCAGGAAGCATCGTATGAGTTTCTAAGGGATAGAAACGAAATTTTAATCTTCCACTTCTCAGAATCGAAGTGGGTCCTCGAAAACCCGCCTTCAAGCTGCATGAAAGGCGTCAGAATTTGAGAAATCTGCAGATAGGTCTGGGGATCAATTCTCTCTGCCTTAATCTGAACAGAAGGATATCTACTAGGGTGGTGCCACCACCCGAAATCCTATCGCCCAACATGCTCCATCTCCCATCACTCGTTATCAACCCAATGACGCCTCTCGACTCTGACCCCTTTGATTGCCCCTCCAATTCGACGTCATGCGATGAATATTCGATTTCATAGGAGGAGAGGGTCATTGCGGAGAAGAGATTCTATTTGCATCCCTCGCCTCTTCAAACGCCAAGGGAAAGGGAGTTGGATCTGCTCTTTTTGGTTCATTGTGAAGAAGAAATAGGCATGACTACCAATCTGTAGCACCTCGAATTTTTGGGTGGCATTGTATGAGTTTCTAAGGGATAGAAACAAAACTTTAATCTTTCACTGCATGAATCCCCCTTTATTTTTCTGGTCGAGCTACATTATTTTACTAGTTGAGACATACATTTACAAGTTCTCAGTTCTGGTTGGAGTTGTTGGGCTGCATCTACCTGCGCTTGAGGGCCGATATTCCACATTCCATTTGCTGGACAAATATGATGAGAAGGGTTGAGTAATCATATTGATTAGCACGAGTTTCCTAACCGTATAACAGTTGTTGTGCACCCTTGCAATGACCAAGAAAATTACTCTTTGAAGGCTGCATATAAGCTAAATGAGTCTAAGTTTACACTATCCAGAGGTCCTGGCATCACTAACTCGTGTATTTACTACTACTCACTAAGGGAAACACAAGTTCCTTATCTCTGGTATGGGTGAATGAAAACATCTGGGCATAAAATGAACTTCTGGACTCTTCATTGCATGTGAGACAGTCATCTGGAAACCAGCAAAAGGAACACACCAGTCCCATGTTTCTATATTCAGTATCCTTTATTTACATGTGTTTATTGACAACATAAAATATTGGTAGTCTTATGGCTGTTGTGGATGACATTCTGGGAATTAATATGAATACTCGTTACTCCTATTTTTTAGTTATATTTGGCAGTCCTGTGTGAATCTTATGCTTGGAATATGTCAGTTTGAACTTTGGGTGGTTTATTTTCGGTGCATGTCATTTAATATGAGTATCTTCTGAATTAAAAGTGTTAGTAAAGCACCTACAATAGTACTCAGACAAATTATTTGATATAGATATGAACGAAAATTTTCACATAAACTTGGAAATCTATTGCAAGGAATTTTACAACTAGGTGGGGCTGATAGTGCACCTAGACAAATTGTTTGACATAGATATGAACAAAAATTTCACATAAACCCATAAATCTATTGCAAGGAATTTTACAGCTAGGGCAATGGTGGGACTGATAGTGCATTGAATATAGACTATACATTGGGCACATTAAGTAGGAATACTGGCATAGGTCCATCTAACCCTTGTCATGATATGGACATTGAAGTTGCCAACCTCTGGTGCATTTCTTGAGTTTACCCAAATGGTCATCATATCAGATATTGGAACTAAGACCTATGCAAGCTCTAGCTTCACAATAGTTGGGTTCAGTATTGATTGACCTTAGTGTGTGCTAGGTTAATATTCCCCCTTGACCAAACCTAGAAATAATTTTTTTGATTGGGATGATTCTCCTGTATTTCTTATTTATTACCTATTTAATAATATTTTCTCTTGACTAGATCTCGAATCAAGCTGCATTATGGAAGCCAGGTGGAGATGGGTTAATTCATTCAAACTGTGTGTGATGGTGCATTGTATACATTGAATATGGACACATTCACGTTGATATTGCCAATGCCCGGTGCATTTCTTGAGAACCCAAATGCTCAACATATTAATATTACAACTGAGACATATGAAAAACTTAAGCTTTATAAATTCCTGGTTTGATATCCAGAAGTAGGTTTGATATACCTCCCATGTTTGATATTGAATGCAGAATAACTACACAAACGTATTAAATGTCAATAATGAACTTAACTTTGAATTATGCCAAAGTAATAACCATGCACAATAGCACTTAGAACAAACATATACTTTGGGAAAGTGGATAAGTATGTGTATGTTGATAAGTGGGAAATGAATTGACCCAAGTATATTTAATTCTCTTTTCTTAAATATTCACAAGTTATATATGGTGTCAAAGGAAAACTGGGTAGCCCGATGACTATAAGTAGACAAGCACACCAATGTAGAAGTCATATGGTAATTGTTGTATATTTTCCTCTCTGACTCTAAGCTATATCTTGCTCTTCAACAACATTAAAAAACATATCTAGTTTTTACAGTCATACAATTCTAGAATTTTGGAATCAGTCCCCACCACACATTACAGGCTTTTTTAGCATTGGGGGTTTGATAGCATTGGTTTGAGAGTTTTTTTCTCAGAAAGGCTAAATACATAATCATGAAATCCGTACCCACATTTAGCCATTTCTATGCAATTCTTGACTTTTCATCATGAACTCCTTGACTTTTACTCCTTGTTGTTTATGAACTCTTCATCAAGGTTGAATTGACCTTATTGTGCAAAGCATCAATTTATTCCTTAGACAACTATCCTTGATCTGTAGCTATTGATGATTGCAATTGTTTACCTGCATTTCTTTGAAATGCAACACCATGATGCTATTAAGGCTCTTAATATCTATAGGTGAGTTGGTAAACATGTATAGTTGGAAATCTATTGTTCCAGAAGTGTTGTAATTGATGTCTTTAGTTTCAAAACCTATCAAAACAGTGCATATACCTATACCTTTTTGTTTTTTTAAGGATGATTGTGATCCAGCATTACTTTTTTCCAAAAACAAATGCTTCAGTGGCATTCCCTCTTAACATGTTTGAAGTTTTTATCATTATTTACTTCCTCTCATGATGCATATACATACTTTCCTATTCATTTCCAAATGTTTAGTTTACGAAAACAATTTTTGTGGCAACATTTATGGTGGATTAATTAATTCATTAGATGATGTGATGTCTCATTGAGTCATTACATAGTAGGATAAGAGGAATACATTACAACATCTTGAATTTCAAGTTCCCCAGTAGGACAAATGACAAGAACAAGAATAGGCGGTCTTTTATGATCTCGGAGGACTAGTGACTTGACTATCACCTCAATAGAAGGAAATAGTAATGCTACTATCATTGTATTTCTTTGTGTTTGTCAATTCAGCCATCTACTTTGAACTTTTCCCTGAAGACCCATTTAACCATTTGCACTTTTTCCTTTAGGCATATCCTCAAGTTCCAGTGTTTCATTTCTCTGTATGGAATCACATTCCACCTCTGTTACTTTGTCCCATTCTTCTTTCCATGTGCATTGAATCACATTCTACCAGAATTGTGGTGAATTTGTGATCAAAGCCATATATAACTGTTGTAAAGCAGACTACTGCAATCTTCTTGATTTCTTGCTTCCTTTATTTCTTTCAGGTAGTTCATGTAGCTTTGAGCCATGTAATGTTCACAAATGTTGTTTTAGAATATTCTTGGGCATTGATGATGTTCTCACCCCCACACTTCCCAGTTCATCCTTGCAGTGGACAAACTTCATGAGGTATTTTGGAATATTGTCGCCTTTCTCCATTTTTATTTTTCTGAGCTTGTCTTTAAGCACCAACTTCCTCTGGTCACTTCTGCTTTGGAACAAATATGTCAAAGCCTTCCACATTAAGAATGGAGTGGCTTTCCCGTGAAGGCTGGACACAATATGGTCCTTCACACCTTCTAACATAATCCTTCTTGTCTTTGCTATCTTCTTTTTCCATGTGTCAAGTAATGCAACATCGCTAGATCTTGGCTTAGGAATATCGCTATCGATGAACTCCTTCAGTCCATTATCCTCCAGCACCGTCTCCATCCTATCCTTCCAGGCTATGTAATTTGAGCTCCCATCAAGGGCATACTCCAATCGCAACCCATTGAAATCCATTTCAATGTATACTCAACTTCTACACCAATAATATTCTATAGCAAATTCGAATTGTCTACCAGCACAAACTCACTTCACAATTGCAATCTTCAATTAACAATGCTTTGATACCATGTAGAAATTATATGCACTAAGCATGCATATGTCCAAGATCCACCTGATCTCACACTATTTAACTTTATGCAAGATACTGAATCTATTCCACTTGTTAATCTTATGAAGAAAATTTAATTGCACACACATGTGAAGCATAAACAAAAATAATCAATCGCACATAACACAGTTTTTATCTAGGAAATCCTGAAGCTGAAAACCCCAAATATATATTATGTAACATGGAGATCATATGAAAATCTCATACAAACATACAAATATTATCACAAGCTCTCGGTACAGTACAATCGTCATACACTAATCAGGACTAATCTTGAAAATCCATGCACTGATCTTTGCCACCTGCTAGCGTTCCTCCACTGCGAAATCCCTGCTGAAGAATAACTTTGAATGAATTTGAATTACCCTTGGATTGAATACGCAATCCTCATTGGAAACTCCAATGTATGTGTGATGCAATCAATACATCACTATAGTCAGAACAGATAGTCTATCTTGCCCTTTCACCTATCTCTCCACTGGTCTCCACTGAAACTGCCATGCACTGTAGTTAATTGCTGTATTGTTCAGTTGATTAATGCGTTATTATTTGTGAATTAATTAACTAATTAATTCACTCCACTCTCACTAGTGTATCAATCAGTTAGACTAGATACAACTAGCTCAACTGAGTCTAACTGAGTTAAATTGAATACAACTCCATAACTACTTCTTCCAACTTTGTCATAAATCTGCCACTTGAGTTCTAACTGTGTCCTCCATGCATTAGCTCCAGTAAACCCTTATGAATTGCGTAATTCCTCCTGTCAGTTGATGTGCCACATTTGTGCACTGAAATGAAGTGCTCCAGGAGAATAAGTTGCTGTTTAGAGTCTGATTATTATTAAGAGATAATAATAATCGACATGCATCTATTTTTAGATTGACGTTCTATAAATAGACTTTGCCCAATATTCTAAAAATAGAATTTCATCTATTTTTTCCAACTTGATCAACCATCCACAAATAGCACCCTGCAACTTCTGAAATATGATCATCATGTCTAAAAATAGACATAGTCTAAAAATATATTGGCGCCAAAAATAGCCTACAGGCCCACTTAGTGAAGGTGACTCTTTTCACTAAGCTCATCATCTTGTTGAATCTCAACAGGAAGGCCATAATCGTCGGACGTGGAAAAGTCAAGCTGAAGCTGCAAGGTGGAAGGATTAGAACACTTCCTGGTGTTGTTAGGATATCTCGACACATAGGAAATAGTTAAGAATAACTTAGTCTAGTGTAGAGTTAGGTAAATTGTGTTTCTTTACCATGTACATTTGTAACTTATAATCAAACGGTCATGATTTGTAGTGATCCGATAGTTATCTCTCTCCTTGGTATTAAAGACACTTGATCTGTGGCTTAACACCTGATTGGTCCATGATCTCTATTTAAAGAGCATAGAGGGTCATTTGTTCGATAACTGTTTATGAGAGAAACATATGTAACTTTTCTTTTTATATCAATAAATTTCCGTAAGTGGCCGTGTTGGCTCAGTCTGTGGACTGTTTTCCTCTTTGAGGGTTTTAACCACGTGATTATACTGGTGTATTGATTTGTGATCTGTTTGTGAGCGATGACCTTTGCTTCTTGATCTAAGGAACTTACCTTGTAAATTTCTACATGGTATCAGAGCTATTTTGAGGGTCGTGTCCGTTGTTGATCAAAATCCGAAGCCGGATTGACTGCATGCAAATTTCGTTTTGTAGATATACTATTTATGAACATTTTTGGGCTTGGAGAACTGCTCGGTTGTGTCTGGAGCGTCTGTTACAGTGAGGAACACCTTTCGTTTCATGCGAAAAGGTTTTCGGCTGCCCAATTTATGACAGTTTAGATATGGAGGTATACAACATCTGTTTTGCAGTTATGTTTGTTAATAGTTCTTCTTATTTCAGTTCCCTCTGTTTATTTTCAGTTTTTAGGTTTTATTTATTTGGCGGATCTATACCCTTTTCTCTGTGTATGCTCTTTGCTATGTGCTGTGTGCGATCTCGGCAAATCAGAAACAGGGAAAAGGGATTTTTTTTTTGCTACGTATGGTCTTTCCCCGCAATTTTGTGCGATCTTGGGAAATCATAAATAGTGAAAAAATTGATAGCTGCTGGTAAGGGTAACTGAAAATCTAATATTCCATCGTAAGGCTTGCATTTATTTATTTATTTTCTCGTTTTTTGTGTAGGAAAAGACACACACACCGCTAAAATAAATAAATAAATAAATAAAAAATCCCTTCCTCCTTTCAAACATTTACAAAATATTTTTACTATCTCACTTGGTGAGGAGTTTGTTTATGAGAATAGAGGTCTTGGGTTCAAATATCTTTCTCAAACTTATTTTTGTAAATTTTTTTTGTTAAAGGGGCAGGATTTTTTTTTTTTTTCAAATTTGAATTTCACCAAATTTCAAACCGTTCCCATAACTATTCGGCATCTTCAACTCAGTTTTTTCAAAAGGCATAAATTCTTCATCCGGACACCATTTTTCGAGCCATTTTTTTTGAATGAGCCTTGTTGCACTGAAAATTGTCACCTTAACATTTCGTTATCCGTATGAGCTCATTATCACTCATACTTTCGTCCTTTGCAAGTCTAAAAACATCAGTTCCTCATGTCAAGCCTTACAAATAAGAGAAAAGCTCTCAAAAGTCTCTAAAACTCTGGTATCACACTTTCTCTTTGTCTTACCTGCTATCCCGCACCTAATGGTCATGTCACCTGCGTACCTGACCGCACTTTCTCTGTGTTAAGGGTGCGAACCCCTGTAAAAGATTAAAAAGGCACAAGTAAACTAAAAAAGCTCACTTTCAGTCATTTCTAGAAGCTTCTGGAAGGAATCTTGCGGTGGCAAGTCCGCTCTTTTTAGGTTCATGTATCCCATGCCTTAAAGAGCTAACCCCTTGATGTGAAGAGATAATCCATTTGAAGGAGGATTTTATCCCTTCTTATTTGGAGCTGTAACCTCCTCTCTTCCACTATAAAAAGAGGCATAGGGCAACCTCAAAGGGGTTAAATTTTAGTTAAGATTTTAGAAGAGAATTGAGTTCAAGCTTTAGTGTTATTTGAGGTAAAGTGCTGTTGGAACTTAGAGTTATTTAGCTGAGATTTTATGAGGAAAGATTACATACCTGTATGTATCTCTGTTGGAAGAGTGCAAGGCTTGTCAGAGTAAAGAAATTCCTGCTTCGGACCCCAGGAAGACCTGTTCAACATCAAGGCTGAAAAGGTTGTAAGGTTCTTCTACTATTTCAAAGTTAATACAAATAAGTTTGTTTTTCTCAATAAGCTGTCAACTGATTGTTTATTTTATGGATTCCTTGATCACCATAATAGATATGATTTATGAATATATGCTATGCAAGTGTTATTTGATGTTTGTTTGTTTGTGATTGTAGATCTTCGAAGATAACTCTTTCAGGCGACTGAAGAACAACTACTACAAACAAGCGTTGGATCAAGGTAGGATCGTAACACCTTTGTAGCATTTACTTATAAATCGTGATATATCTAGAGAAAGATAGATTTAATTGTCTGTTTTTTGCTGGACTATCTTCTGATACTAGGGAGATTGGTCTTGTCCGCAAGATTGATTTATCCCGCCAACAAATTGGCGACTCCACTGGGGAAAGAATTTGATTTTTGGTTTTTCTTTTATTTTGACTTGAGAAAATGGTTTTTTCTGGTTTTTGATTGATGTGTACTGGCTTGGGTAGCTTAGTTTTACTTTGCTTTCAGAATTTTTAAGAACTTTTTTTTTTCTTGAAGTTTTCGGGGGACCGCACTTTGTCTTCACACACAGTGCGGGCATCTCCGCACTTTCCTTGAGTAACCAGTGCGGGACCGCACCTGTTTGCTCTAGAGCCTGTAGACCCTGTCAAAATTTTTAAAAACTTAAGATTTCTCCTTCCAGTTTGAGTTTAGATTTGATTTAGGATTCTTAGCATCTACCCAGATCTGTATTTTTCTATCAAAAAGCCTTGTTTATGAGTTTCTTTCAGCAAATTTTTCATCTCATCAATCTCCATTAAGTTAATTGGGTGTTTTGAGTCTCTTTTTTGAGAAATTCTTAATTTGATTTCCTTTGGTCATTACTTGGAGGTTTGTCTCAGTCTTTTCACAATTTTGCATCTTTTTGCTTTTGTTTTTGCAAAAAAAATTCCCCCTCATTCGCCGGGGGGGGCTAAATTGTGTATGAGTGTTAATCGCCTTTGAGTATTTTTATTTTTGATCTTTGGAACTCTCACCCGATTTTCTTGACTTCCACTTGATTGGTTCTTAGATTACATTAGAATCATCTTGTGTTTGAGAATTCTCTTGCATAGATCACATTTTCATAATTAGAATTCTCATTTTCAGAATATGAATGAAAAATGTGCATAAATTACATTTGCAAAATTTTCAAGTGAATTGTGCATAGATTACAATTGCATAGTTTACATTCTAAAAAATCAATCGTAGATTTAGATCAGTTTTCTTTGATTTGAATTTAGATGTTTTTATGCTTGTTTTAAAAACACAAAAATAAAAAAAATTGTTTTGGAATTGATTTGCATTAGTTTTTCTTGATGAAATTAGTGCATTAGAGAATTTTTTATATTTTCTCTTATTGATTAATTTTTTGCATTGTTAGAAGTGAATGGAAACTCTCTCCCTACTTTAGTTAGGATTCATCGAATTGAAAATATCACATTATCATATTCGATTGCATTCAGTTTGGGTCGGGTCATAACACCATTGGTTTCATATCCATTTACCCTTTGAGTAATAACAGCCTAAATAACACAATGCTTAATAAAATTCATCTAGTAATTTTTACATTTTTAGGGCTCTTTCCACCAATCTAGCTCAGGATTAGTGCTTTGGAATAGGTTGTAGTTAACTTTCCAAAGCAACTAAAATAAACAAGTAGTCGATCTTGTGGTAGGAAAAATTCCAACTGTTGCATGTATGCTCTGGGAAGCTCCTCATAAAGGAGTCAAGCGAGAGATCATATCCGAACCAGTGAGGTAATCAATCCTTCCTCATTGGGAACAATAGCAGATATACACGTATTAACAACAGTAAACCTAGGATTGACCATTGTCGAGGAGCCTGGGGTCACTTGTTGGTATACCTTGGATTATGTCAAGGAGCCTTCAAGCGGATTGAGCTTTGTTACTCTGCCCTTGCATGTGTGTCAGATTGTAGACTGTTTCCCCAGGTATATTTGTTTCTATTGGTAACCTTAGTGGCCATAAACTTTAGGATTCTTTCCCAAGGTGACGGTGGAGGGAAGATCCCACTGTACCTGGAGCAGACATCGGCTAGACTCACTTGGACTCTCCAGAGGGTTATCTTCACTCGAGATGGCATAGTGGAGAAACTTGCACCGGTCTGTTTCATTAAGTAGGTTGTCGGGGTAACTGTTCCAACTGCCATTTCTGCATTAAAATTCTACGATGTTGGATTTCATCACCAACTAGTGTTTTTAGTGCGGAAATATACTGTTTGTGTGTGGTTTGACTCCTAGATTTGATAGCGCGTGTTCATTTTTTTGTTTTTACTTTTAGAGACCATAGGTGTGAATTGTGAATTGTTAATTTTAGTTTTAAATTGTTAATAAAATTCACTGAAGTTGAATATAATGGCAACTATTCCGGAATTTACCAACCAAGGAACCCCTCTTAACGAGAATCCTAGTACTTTTCCTTGCTTTGGAAAGGTTGGTCCTCCTTATATGGCTACTTTGTCATTACCTGGATTTACAAGTTAAGGTTGTAATGACATAGTTATTTTTCAACTTCGCTGGCCCCAAATACTCCAATTGTTCCACCTCAATTGGATGCTTCCACCTCAACAGAGTTCACCATCTCAACATCACCAACCTTCTGATCCTACCCATTCGCTCAATATAGCCTTCCCTCATTTCTTCCTCTTCGTTTGGTAAAAGCTCTGATTCTAGTAACTGTGTGACTAAGAAGAAGTTAGCAAGAAAGGGAAGAAGAAGAAGAAGCAAAATAAGAAAGAAGTCAACCAACCAACCATGGTCTAAGTGCTAGTGTGTACGTTGAGGAAACCTCCAACATGCATCGTAAACCCAAATACGCTTGCAAGCTTTGTAAGGGTGACCACTTCCTTATCAATTGTCCCGGTATTCCAAAAGTCTTGGAAGTATGCAGAAAAATCTCATCAACTTTCCGTTGATCTATCAACCAATGATAGTCAGGTTCCTGGGAAAAAGGGTAAACTTACGTTTCCTTGTAGGTTATGCAAAGGGAGTCATAAAACTCACATTTTCCCTCACATGGCTGAAGCCTCAAAATTGTTGGAAAATCTTACTGTTCCACAGCAAGAATTTCCAACTGGTTACCGTAAAATTTCACCCAACCTACCATCAATTGATGAAGTGATTGGTCTAATTTCAAGTACAATCAATCCCACTCTTCCATTGGAAAGTGAAACTCATATCACTTAGGTTGATGATCCATTAGTTGATCAAGTGGTCGATTCGATTTCACATTCAGTCGATCCCACTCTCCCTGAAGAGAGTGAACTTCATACCGCTCAGGTTCTTCTTGTTACATCAGATTCTTCTATGCCAGGGGGCATTTCACCTGTTCCTACAGAACCCCCTCCAAGTACCAAGGTCTTTTCCTTTGATTGGAATTGACTGACAGAACCTCGTCTTCCTTCCTCCATCCCTTTCCAAATCATTGTGAAGGTTGGTGGTAGGAGCATATGCCACACACATGTAGATGAAGGTGCTTCTGTTAGTATTTTATCCTCAATTGCTTGGAAACCTTTGGGTTCCCCTTAGCTTGTGCCTGTTACGCAGAATCTAAAAGCTTTTAACAGAACCATTAGTGAGCCTTTAGGTATCCTTCTTAAGTTTTCTATTAATTTGGAAGGTAAAACTGTCTGTATTGATCTTATGGTAGTTCGAGGCCCCTTGGATTTCAATTTACTCCTTAAGGACTATGTTCATGCAATGAAAGCCGTGGTATCAACACTCTTTTGTGTCATGTCTTTCTCACAATGGAAATATTGTGTCTATGTATCACCTTTTCGTCTCTTGCTTTGATTCGACTACCAATAACTTACATCCGAATGCTCCTCTGCCGGATTTTTATCTACCGCCACGGGTTAATTATGGCAACGAGTCCCATGTTTTCGCTAATAAATGTAAGCGAGCCTCTCACTATTTTCTCGTCTTCCTTTGACTTAGATCCGGTAATTGACATGGAAAACTCTATGGGATTATTTGAACCTGATGTTCTTATCCCTTTTGAGTCCCTTGAGATGTGTTCCTTCCAGAGAATTGTTCTTCCATCTAATGAAGACCTCTTCAAAGCCATGATAAAGGTGTGTCCATTGACATGTGTTTCTTCCAGTCGGAAGCCATGAATCAGTGAGTGTGAGGAGAGTTCCTTTTACTATGTCAACCTTGTTAAAAAATGAATCAGTGGGTCGAGAGGAAAGTTCCTTTTACTGTGTCAACCTCGTTAAAAAAATGAAACAGGGGTTACGAGGATAGTTCCTTTTACTATGTCAACCTCGTTTAAAAAATGAAACAAGTCTGATGAGGAGATTTATTACTTCAAAGCCAACTTCAGGAAAATGAACACATTTTGCTGAGGAGGTCTTTAATGTGTCAACCTCGTTAAAAAATGAATCAGTGATTCATGAGGAGAGTTCCTTTTACTGTGTCAACCTCATTAAAAAATGAATCAGTCGGCGATGAGGACAGTTCTTTTCCTGTGTCAACCTCATTAAAAAATGAATCAGTAGGTAGATTGTAGAGAGTAGATTGATAGATTAGAAAGGCATTTTCCGAGGATGTGGTTCTCAAGCAGCACGAGTCAACCTTCGTAAAAATGTATCTGTGTATGAGGAAAGTTCCGATTGGTGTCAACCTCATTAAAATGTAGTTCAGTGGATCAAGATGAAAGTATTTTTTAATGTATTGTCCTCGCTAAAAACAATCAGCAATGCGTGAAAGATAGTTATTTTTCTCATGTCAAATTTATTGAAAAATGAATCGCAGTTATAGGGATTGTTAAGTGGTATTTATGATGTGCTTTTTATTTATGCTCATCCCCATAAAAATGAAACATGGTGTGTGATAAGTTCTTGTTACCGTGTCAACCTTGTTAAAAAATGCAGTAAAACACGTTGCCATGAGCATGTTTTTTTCTTTGTGTCAAGCTCGTTAAAAAATGAAACAAATCCTCCCCTAATTGAGTCGAGTCTTTGACTAGATCTCGTAAATATTAAGTCATATATTTAGGTTAGTTATTTTAGTTTTTGCATAATTTTCTTACAATTTTAGGTCGGGTCTTTCATATGATCTACTAAATGAACCTTCATTCCATCCAGCTATTAATTACCAGTAGTCTATTTAGTTGAATGAAATGAAGCTGGGGGGCACAAGGCTCATGAAGCATGCTTGGGGGGTATCCTGTCCTATCCTCACAGTTTTTCTCTGGCTTTGCTTTTGTAAAAATGAAACCTATCTTGAGTCCATTTCGGTTATTATTTTCAAGACTCGTTAAACTCATGAAAATCCCAAGATTATTTTTCTATCTTTCATCCTCGTAAAACACATGAAAATGCCAAGTTCTTTCCTTCTTTTTCTGCTCGTAAATTAAATTGAAAGTCGGCCACAAGAGTATATTTTTATCCATTTTTTGAACTCATTAAAAATTACGAAAAAGTGAAAACCATGAGTACATTTTTTATTTCTTTTTCAAACTCATTAAAACTTACGAAAAACCAAAACCTTGGAGTCCCCTAAGCCCTTCGTACTCTCAAATGAAAAGATTAAGCGAGTACTTGACTATTCCAACTCGTTAAAGGAAATTAACATTCATCCCTTCAGTATAAGTTTACCCCTTTTCTAGACTGAAATGGACTATTTACGAAAAATATATACATTCACTAATCATGGTCAATAGAGTTCTCTCCTATATTATTTTTTCCTTTTTCGGGCCTGAGAGACTAAATTTACGAAAAATTACACCCACGGAGTTTTCTTAAGTTTTTATTTTGACTCCCTAAAATTGAAAAACACCGAGTTTCTCCTATACTGGACTCGTTAAAATTTAACAGTAAAGGACCTGTTTAATTTTCAACAGGAACGAACCACTCCTTCTTAGGGTTCGAATCTTAAACTAAGTTGGACTCATCCAAAGGATGAGATTATAAACAAGCAAATGTTATCCTCCTCAAGCTTGTCAAAAATAAAGAGGTACTTGCCAGAAATGGTGGGGGAAAAGAGAGAAAAATAGATTCATTTGTCACACTTTGATTTATAAAAGCCGTTTACCACTCTTGAACACAACACTTGTGTTCACCTAGGTTGGGGAAATCCTTTGCCTAACAATTAATCAAACCATATTGAAAGTCTTCAGCCGGTTTTTGGGTATTAGCTTTGGGTCAATTGTCACCAAGCCATCTATAGTGTCGTTATGTGTTCAAAAAGGCAGTGCAAACAAACCATTCATCTGCAAAATATTTGTCTTCCATTTTGAATATCCCTGAGTCAGTCCTTGCCAATATATTTCTTCAAAACTTGATCTATGATTTCGTGTTGTGGCCTTGCCTACGACAAATCACTTTCTATCGATGACAACTCATTATCTAGGAAGTTGATCTAGAAATCGTCAGTACCTTGAAATCTGCATGCCTCAATGGCAGGTTTCTCGCCTTCGACGACAGGTTGCATCATTGACCTTTGATCGAATGATTCCGTGACATGTTCAACTTCAGCTCATTCATTCACATTTCATGGATTGTACTGAGTACTTTGAGGGCCATTGAAGTTACTGGTGGTTACTCTCACACTTTTTAACAATTCACATTATTGACTGGTAATCAAGTGGTTTATACCATGTTCGACTTCGACACATTCATTCACATGGACATAATCGTACTAGTTCGGGAAGTGGAAATCAAGACCCTGGATCTAGTTTCTACCATCTAGGTTGCGAATAATTTTGTTATTCATTTATATAGTGGACTATTCATAAACAGATGGCTGCATCCATACTATGTCTACACATGTCTATACTGTTGATGTATTGGAAAATCATTCCTGTATCAGAACAATTTAAGTTAGTTTTCTAGTTAGTTTTGATCTGAGTATGGGAATACCTACCTCAGCGATGATATGTCTACATATATATATTTTGCATTGAATTTTTTTACAGGTTCCGACTAGGGTGTCCACAGGATGATATTTGAAATGATAAAGTACTTCACTCTTCATACATGACAGACTCTATCTTCATCTATTACAGACTTCTCACTTTAGGGGGCAATCTGTTGCACTGAAAATTGTCACCCTGACATTTCGTTATCCGTATGAGCTCATTATCACTCATACTTTCCTCCTTTGCAAGTATAAAAACATCATTTCCTCATGTCAAGCCTTAAAAATAAGAGAAAATCTCTCAAAAGTCTCTAAAACTCTGGTATCGCACTTTCTCTTTGTCTTTCCTGCAGTCCCGCACCTAATGGTCATGTCTCCTGCGTACCTGACCGTAATTTTTTCGTGTTAAGGGTGCGGACCCCTGTAAAAGATTAAAAAGGCGCAAGTAAACTCAAAAAAGCTCACTTTTAGTCATTTCTAGAAGCTTCTGGAAGGAATCTTGCGGTGGCAAGTCCGCTCTTTTCAGGTTCATGTATCCCATGCATTAAGGAGCTAACCCCTTGATGTGAGGAGCTAATCCCTTTGAAGAAGGATTTTATCCCTTCTTGTTTGGAGCTTTAACCTCCTCTCATCCACTATAAAAAGAGGCATAGGGTAGCCTCAAAGGGGTTAAGTTTTGGTTAAGATTTTAGAAGAGAATTGAGTTCAAGCTTTAATGTTATTTGAGGTAAAGTGTTGTTGGAACTTAGACTCCTTTAGCTGAGATTTTATGAGGAAAGATTACATACCTGTATGTATCTCAGTTGGAAGAGTGAAAGGCTTGTCAGAGTAAAGAAATTCCTGCTTCGGACCCCAGGAAGACCTGTTCAACATCAAGGCTGAAAAGGTTGTAAGGTTCTTCTACTATTTCAAAGTTAATACAAATAAGTTTGTTTTTCTCAATAAGCTGTCAACTGATTGTTTATTTTATGGATTCCTTGATCACCATAATAGATATGATTTATAAATATATGCTATGTAGGTGCTATTTGATTTTTGTTTGTTTGTGATTGCAGATCTTCGAAGATAACTCTTTCGGGCGACTGAAGGACGACTACTACAAACAAACGTTGGACCAAGGTAGGATCGTAACACCTTTGTAGAATTTACTTATAAATCATGATATATCTAGATAAAGATAGATTTAATTGTTTGTTTGTTGCTAGACTATATTCTGATACTAGGGAGATCGGTCTTGTCCGCAAGATCGATTTATCTGGCCAACAAGCCTAATTTTTCGAGCTCTTTCCATTGTAGCAGTTAGTTTCAGCTTTTCTCAGCTTCAATTTTTTAAAAATGGAAAGTGCATGCCCAATTATTATTAACAACACCAATTTTTTCCAATGGCTACCTCACATGGTAGATATACTTAGAAGTAAAGGGCTTTATAGAATAGCCACAGGGCTAGAAACTAAACCTTCTGATGATGATAAATTTTTTAAATGGGAAAATAAAAAAGATAAAACACGAGGGTTAATAGGAATGTCCATTGCTCAAGATATTTGATTTCATATCCTTGACATTGACACCCCTCATGAAGCCCTAGACAAGCTAAATACTGTCTTTGAAATTCAAAATCAAATCGGGGCTCATCAGCGTGAAAATGAGTTGCTTATTTTGGACCCCAATAATTTCTCCTCTATTGAAGAATTTTTGTCCAAATTCAAGACCCTTAGAATTATTTTAGAAGGTTGTAAGGTAAAAAAGGAAGATGGTAACCTCATTTATTGCATTATTGCTAAGCTTGGCCCTGCATACTCTGTATTTGTTTCCGCCTTCCATTTCACTAGAGAAGCCATCATTTTTTCCGGAACTACCTACACGAATCCCTCTTTTGATTCCTTTTGCGATTCTTTGATAAGAGAACAAGAAAAAATATTACACCTTTGTCTTATCTCTTATGGAAACACTTCTAAGAAAGAATTAGAAACCCAACATCAATCATATCAAAAGAATCCCAAGAAGAAGTATCCTAAAAAGTATGGTAAAAAACCAAACAAGGGTCCTAAGAAATTTCAGCCGCAAAAAGAAAAAGCAACTCACCAAAATGATAAGGAATATAAAAACAAAGGAAAGAAGACATATAGACATTGCAACTTTTGCAATCGTGATGGCCATTTAGAGTCCAAATGTTTTAAGAAGATGGAAGCCTTAGAAGCAGTAATGAAGAAGCATAACATCAACTTGGAGCACTCTTCACTTTCATCTTCAGGAATGACACTTTCTGCTCTTAATTGTAAAGCATCAAGATCTGGTTATGCATTAAATGTATCTTCTTCTTCTCATTCTCATGAGTGGCTCATTGATTTTTGATCTTTTTACCACATGGCCAAAAATCAAGCCATGTTTTCTTCTTTAAATGATTGTAACACCAAACATATTTATGTTGGTGATGATAGATCTCTTAGTGTTGTAGGATCTGGAACCATTCATCTAGATAATGGTCAGTTTAATGATGTACTATGTGTTCCTACCTTGTCATGCAACCTTCTATCTGTTTATCAGATAACTCATTCAGGTGAAGGGAAAATAGCAGAATTCTCACCTCATGATGTTGTAATCAAGGACCTCAAAGATCCTCAACATATTTTAGCTACTGGCATTGTTGATGATTCCACAAGGTTGTATAAATTTGACAAATTTGGGTCATCATGTATTCCCTTCGTTTTTGTTGCTCATAATGATGAAGTGAGAAAACTCTGGCATGAGCGATTTTGTTTCTTAAACTATCGCTCCCTTCAAACTCTATGTAAGGAAAAAATGGTGACAGACCTTCCTATGGTATCTTTCTAAGATGGTGTTTGCTCTAGATGTGTACTCAGGAAACATCATCGGGACAGTTTTGAAAAACATGCCTCTTGGCACGCTTCAGCCCATTTGTAGCTTGTGCACAGTGATCTATGTGGTCCACTTCCTGTTGTTTCTTTCTCTGGTTGCAAGTACTTCTTAACTTTAATTGATGATTTTTCCAGAAGCACTTGGGTACACTTCTTAAAACTCAAGAGTGAAGTTTTTAACATGTTCTTGGCCTTTAAGGCCTTTGTTGAGAAACAATCTAGACATCAAATTCTTAAGTTAAGATTAGACAATGGAGGAGAATATGTTAACAAAAAATTTATTAACTTCTGCACTGAGCATGGCATTCAATTACAACATACCGTTCCATATGCTCCACAACAAAATGGTGTAGCTGAAAGGAAGAATCACACCTTAAAATAAATGGCTAATTGTATGCTTTAATCTAAAGGAGTTAGTCTCAATTTTTGGGTAGAAGCCATTAACTGTGTAGATTACATATTAAATTGCACTCCTACAAAGGTTTTAAATAATATAAATCCAGAAGAAGCTTGGAGCTCAATCAAACCAGATGTAAGTCGTGTTTTTGGAAGTGATGCTTGGGCCCATATTCTAGATGCGAAACATAAAGCCTTAGAACCTAAGAGTGAAAAATGCATTTTTGTTGGATATTCTGAAGATGTCAAAGGATATAGAGTTCTTCAACCAAAATACAAAAATACAATCATTAGAAGAGATGTAAAATTTCATGAAAATATATTGGCCTGCAAGCCTAGTTCGATGGGTGTGCCACCTTGGGCTTGCGAGCCTGATTCGGCATATGTGCCACCTCTCTCTCTCTCTTATATTTTTAATAGCATTCCTTCTAGTTCAGATGATGACAATGAGGATGAAAATCCTCCTCCACCTCTTGAAACTATTACTTTTACTCCACCACTTCCAAGATGAGTCCACTCTACTCAAGATGCAGCAGGTTCTCTTGCAGGTGACCCTGCCGATCGACGATGTACACATTCTCAGTTTGAAAGAGCCTCTTCCTTATTGGCTCAAGTTCTAGAAAATCCTGATCTAGAAACCTTTGAATAAGCCTCTGGTCATCCAGATTTGGATGCAGCTATGAATGAAGGATATCGTTCCTTATTGGAAAATGATACTTGGGAGCTTGTTCCTCTTCCAAATGGAATAAAACTAGTTAGATGCAGTTGGGTTTATAAAACAAAGTTTGGTCTAGATGGAAAAGTGGATAGACATAAATCTCGTCTTGTCATTAAAAGTAGCCCTACAAGGATTGAAGGCATAGACTATCTTTGAAACCTTCTCCCCATTGCCAAAATGAATTCTATCACTTGTTCTTTCCCTTATTTGCCTCCTTTAAATGGGAAGTCCATTAAATGGATGTTAAATCCACCTTCTTACATGGAGATTTGCATGAAGAAATCTACATGGAACAACTCCCTGGCTTTATCCAAAAATATTCTAGCCTTGTTTGTTGCCTTAAGAAGTTTCTCTATGGTCTCAAACAAGCTCCTCGGGCTTGGTATTCCAAAATGGATAGATTTCTCTTAGATAATGGCTTTTCCAGGTGTCATTCTGACAACACTGTCTACACAAAGAAAGTGGGTAATTCCATCACCATCCTTGTTCTTTATGTTGATGATCTTATCCTTACTGGTAGTAATCCAAACCATATCAACCATATGAATTCTAGCCTCAAAAATAAGTTTGAAATGACAAACTTAGGACACTTACATTATTTCCTTGGTCTTCAAGTCTTGTAATCCAAGGAAGGCATTACCCTCTCTCAATCCAAGTATGCCTGTGATCTTCTACACCACTTTCACATGGAAGACTGTAAGCTTGTCCCTTCTCCCTTTCAGTCTAGATTCAAGCTTTCAGTCAACTGTACTACCCCTGAAGTTGATGCTACCTTATACCGTCAACTTGCTGGTAAAATTTTGTATCTAACCCATACCCATCCTGACCTTTACTTTGCCGTTGGTCTTGTCACTCGGTTTATGCACCAACCTCATGAAAGTCACTGGAAAGAAGCTAAAAGAATACTTTGATATATTCGAGGTACAGTTCAGTTCGGGATTCATTACAATGCAGGAGAATCTCCCTTATTGATTGGTTTCACTAATTCTGATTGGGCTGGTGACCCTGATGATCAAAAGTCCACTGCAGGATATGTATTCACTCTTGGTTCAAGACCTATTACTTGGTCTTGTAAGAAGCAAAGTGCCATCTCCCTTTCTTCAGCAGAAGCAGAGTATCGTGGTGCAGTTGAAGCTAGCAAGGAAGCCATGTGGCTTCATCAGATCCTATCTGAATTTGGTCTTCATCAGCAGCATCCAACTACACTTTGGTGTGATAATCAGAGTGCCATTCAACTATGTAAAGATCCAGTTCAGCATCAGCATATGAAACACATTGAACTTCACATACACTTCATCAGAAATCTCATTCATGATCGTGTTCTTGAAGTGCAGTATTTTGTTCAACCAATGATCAAGTTGTCGATATCTTTACAAAGGCTCTCACAGAAGCGAAGTTTACCAAACTTCGATCCATGCTTGGAGTTCAGGAAAGTTATCATTAAGGGGGATAGGCTCTAATGCCTCCTTCCTTCTCCTATTGTGTCACCTTTGTAAATCCTTCAATCCTATCCCAATTTGTTCTTAAGGGGGGATGTTAGGATATTTCGACACACAGGAAATAGGCTTCTTTTGTGTCACCTTTGTAAATCCTTCAATCCTATCCCAAGTTGTTCTTAAGGGGGGATGTTAGGATCTAGGTACATAAGAAATAGTTAAGAATAACTTAGTCTAGTGTAGAGTTAGGTAAAGTGTGTTTCTTTACCATGTACATTTGTAACTTATAATCCAACGGTCACGATTTGTAGTGATCCGACGGTTATCTCTCTCCTCGATATTAACGACACTTGATCCGTGGCTTAATACCTGATTGGTCCATGATCTCTATTTAAAGAGCATGGAGGGTCATTTTTCTACTAACCGTTTATGAGAGAAACATATGTAACTTTTCTATTATATTAATAAAGTGCCTGAAGTGGCCGCGTTGGCTCAGGTCGTGGACTATTTCCCTCTTCGAGGGTTTTAACCACATGATTTTATTGGTGTACTGATTTGTGATCTGTTTGTGAGCAGTGACCTTTGGTTCTTGATATAAGGAACTTACCCTATATATTCCTACATGTGTTCTGCATATTCCTACATTGGCCAGAAATCTGATTTCTATAAGCAAGATGGATGATGCAGGTGTAAAAACAGTGTTCGAGAAAGATACCTGCAAGACGGTTTAGGGAGCAGCGGTATTAATGCGGGGAGTTCGGATTAAAACTTTGTACAAGATTCAAGGTAGCACTGTTATTGATGGGTGCAACAGTTTCGTGGTTCCTGAAAGTGGAGCGGAAAACCTAGTGGTCTCTGGAGAAAATACCATGCTATGGAATCAAAGGCTTGGAGATATTGGAGAGAAGGGCCTTCGGATACTGCATAGAGATGGTATGGTAGAAGGTATGTCTAATTGTTCTCTGGATTTCGATTTCTGTGAACATTGTGTATATGGGAAGCAGAATCGGGTGAGTTTTCCTTCTGGTGCTAAGAGGGCGAACAAGATATTAGAACTTGTGCACAGTGATGTGTTTGGACCTGTGTTAGTTCCATCACTAAGAAAGTCTGTGTATTATGTTTCATTCATAGATGACTTCTCAAGGAATACATGGATATATTTCTTCAGGAATAAATTTGAAGTCTTTGACAGATTTAAAGAATTTAAGGCTCTGGTGGAAAACCGGATAGAGAAGAAGATAAAGGCGCTGAGGACAGATAATGGTGGGGAGTTCTGCAAGAAGGAATTTGAAGAGTTCTGTAAGAAGTGTGGTATAGCACGGCAGAAGACTAATCCATACACACCTCAGCAAAATGGAGTTGCAGAAAGAATGAACAGAACACTGATGGAAAAGGCAAGAAGCATGCTCAGTGGTACCGGGTTAGGACAAGAATTCTGGGCAGAGGCAGTGGAGACTGCATGTTACTTAGTTAATAGATCACCTTCATCGGCGTTGGAGGATAAGACTCCACATGAGGTATGGACTGGTAAGAAACCCTCTCTTTCACATCTAAGGGTATTTGGATGTGATGCATATGTACATGTTCCAAAGGAGAAAAGGACCAAGTTGGATAATAAATCTAAAAGGTGCATCTTTATTGGGTATAAGGATGGTTTAAAAGGTTACAAGCTTTGGAACTCGGAAACAAGGAAGGTTGTGTATAGCCGAGATGTGGTGTTTAGAGAGGTGAAAAATGTTGTTAAACATAAAGTCCTGCCAAAGGAACCTTAGAAGATAGAGTTTGAGCTAAAGGAGGATGAATCAAAATCTACAACATAAGTAGATTCAGGATAGGAAGAGTCACAAACTCCAACTATGAGAAGATTAGTTCGGGAAAGAAGGCAACCAGAAAGGTATAGTTCATCTGCTTTATGTTAAAATTTTGATTTAACTATAACTGATGATGATCCCAAAACTGTCAGGGAGGCAGTGGATTCAGAGGATGGAAAACTCTAGAAGGAGGCCATGGTTGATGAAATGACATCCTTGCACAAAAATGAGGCATGGGATCTGGTGGAGTTGCCGGCTGGAAGGAAGCCCATCGGGAGAAAATTGGTGTTTAAGAAGAAGATGAATGTAGAAGGCACTGTGGAGAAATACAAAGCTCGATTGGTAGCAAAAGGTTATTCCTAGGTGCCGAGAATTTATTTTGGTTATATTTTTTCTCCTCTTGCCAAGGTTACTTCTATTAGATTACTTTTATCTGTTATTTCTACATTTAACTTTTAGGTAGAACATATGGATATGAAGACAACATTTATTCACGGGGATTTGGAAGAGGAGATCTACATGAAGTAACCTGAAGGCTTTATGGTAAAGGGTAAGAGAGAACTGGTATGTAGGTTAAAGAAGTCAATTTATGGGTTAAAACAGTCACCAAGGATGTGGTATCAGAAATTTGATACCTATATACGGGGACTTAGCTTCACCAGAAGCAAGGAGGATCATTGTGTTTATTTTAAATTAATTGGTGTCTGTGTTATTTATTTGGTCTTGTACGTAGATGATATGTTTTTGATTGGAAATGACAAAGAAATTATCCAAGATTTGAAGACCCAATTGTTCTCCAAATTCAACATGAATAATCTTGGTGCTGCAAACTATATTTTGGGCATGGAAATTAAGAGAGATCGGGCAAAGAGGAAGCTCTGGTTAAACCAGAGGAAGTATGTCGAGACTATATTGCAAAGGTTCAATATGCAGGATAGTAAACCGGTGAAGGTTCCTATTCCTATAGGTGTAAATTTATCTGCTGAACAGTGTCCCAAGACACAATAAGAAGAGGATAATATGTCCCGTGTTCCATATGCAAGTGCAATGGGTAGCCTGATGCATGCAATGGTCTGTACTAGACTAGACATTACACATGCAGTGGGAGTATTGAGCAGGTTTATTTCAAAACTAGGGAAGGATCATTGGACAACAATGAAGTGGGTTTTAAGATATTTGCGTAGCACTAGTGATTATGGTTTGTACTACCAGGAAAGACCAGGATTGGAAAGAGTTTTGGAAATTTGTGGTTTTGTTGATGCAGATTGGGTTGGAGATCTGGACCAAAGAATATCTACAAGTGGGTATGTGTTTAGCCTATTTGGAGGTGCAGTCAGTTGGATGAGTAAAAGACAATATGTAGTGTCTCTTTCAACTACAGAGGCAGAATATATGGCAACCACTCATGCAGCAAGGAAGCAGTTTGGTTGCAGAGATTGTGTTCAAGTATTGGGTTGGTGTAGTGAACTATAAGGATAGACTGTGATAGCCAAAGTGCAATTTTCTTGGCTAAGAACCCTACTTATCATTCAAAGACAAAGAACATTGATGTTCAATATCACTTTGTGAGAGATATGGTTGAGGATAAAAGGGTGTTGTTGGTAAAGGTGGACACTTTGAAGAATGTTGCAGATGCATTGGTGAAGTCTGTGAGCACTCAAAAGTTCTCTTGGTGTAGAGAAACAATGGGTGTTGCAGATATGGACTGATGATTAAGCTCTCCTGTGGCCCCCTGCGGAAAGAAAACAAAAATTTGGAGAATGTTGGGTATGTGTTATATTATTTCCATGATCAGTCGCACGTGCATGGGTTTGTGCATGGGTTTGCACATGGTTTTGGGGGACGATGGTTTTTGGCCCCTGGTATTTTGTAGATTCGGTGAAGGGAACTACGATTATGTCCTAATCCAGGGTTAATGGATTGGGGTTTATAAATGCTTCAACATGTATATATATATATGTGTGTGTGTGTGTGTGTGTGTTGTAACACTAAAAGGAATATAATGAAAAATCAAGCTGGTAGTCCCGATTTGTGATCCAGGGGAAAATATCTGTGTATATCTATTTTATGTTTTATGCTCTTGCTATTGTTTATTTTCTGTCTTTAAGATTCGTTTGCAGATAATTTTTTTACAAGGTTAAAACCTACACCACGTCATCTATTGCCACATCATCTGCACCACATCATTTGTCGCCAAGTCATCTGTACCACGTCATCTGTGCCACATCATCCAATATCACCATGTCGTCTGCACCACGTCATCTATCACCACATCATCTCTCACATTTCACTATCACATTTTCCCATAGCACATTCTCATATCACAACTTTGTTTCTGATTTGCAATTTTGTGATTTTTCGATTTTGCGATTTTGCAATTCTATGATTTTGCGATCCGCGATTTGTGATTTTGCGATTTTCAATTCCACGATGCTGCGATTCTATTTCCTGCAGCGATTTGCGATTTACAATTTTCTCACAAGTCTGCACAAAGTGAAGGGGAATTCATCATCTATTCACTAGAAATCTTTCACTCCTCTCATGTGACCACTAACATTGCTCCAAATCCAGTGATAACGCTGATGTTGCTCCTTTGCTTCTTTGCTGATCCTAATCTACTCCTTTGCCATCAATGAAAATATATCCATCACATATGATTTTACCTCATCCTCGACCAACACCTCCTCCTCGTCCTCGTCCTCGGCCTTGAAATCCTTCACGCCTTAGAGGTGAACCATGATCTTCATGCGTCCACCCTTCAACTTGCATTATGTATGCGCTTGCAGTTTGCTATAACATTAAATCATAACTGTGACAATTCCTTTCCTCATGCCCTAATAAGCTACAAAATTTACAAAATAATTGCTTTAGCATCTGCACATTCTTTTGCACTAAATAGAATTCTTCTATGCGATGTAGACAAATTTGTTTACATAGGTCACACCATACAATTGGTCCTGGTTGCAACAGATTGGGCCCACTACTGTTGATTTAATCTCTAAATACAGGGCACTGCTCTTTATAATGGCCTTCTGCCTTACATTTGATACACCATACTTCTAGGAGAAATTCTGATTGGAATTTCTTACCCTTATTCAACTCTTGCAACTCCAAGTGCATGGCTACTATTTGGTTTTGAAATTGTTGAACACCTACTTGGGTGTCTGCGACGGGTGAAGCTTCCAACTTCATAGAAATTTCCTACGATGCTATCTTTTGTTGTGTCAATGATAGTCTGATATGTGGCAATATCACAACTATAAACCACTTCTTGTGTTGCTCATATGAAATATAGAAATTCACTTGGCTTAGTAACATCTTGAACCTTCGATCTCTGTCCCAAAATGACTCAGTTACCATTTTATTGATTTATTTTATCTCCGTAATACACTGTGGCTGTGAATTTGGCTTCTTAAACTCAACATTCAATGCTATATTTGTCTCACCCAATGTGGCAGCCATATGCATCATGGATTACTTGATATATAAGGACAACACTCTTTCATGCAGTGCTGTAACAAGCTATTCCTTCTTCATATCATCATTTGTGATATGTCGTACACTCCATACTACTTCAGTGACAAACCAAAAATTTTCAGGATCCTATGATCCTAGACCTTTGAAAACATGAATTCTAGCTTCATTAGCCACATCTCTTAGGGGAGAGGGTGGTGGAGGTGGAGGTGGAGGAGGAGGGACAGTATGGAGATGGGGATGAGGTGGGATGGGTGTAACAAGATGGGGAATACCAGAGGCACCCTTATGATCTCCAAATTATTACTACGACACATTTCTAGGGGATGTGGGGATACTTTCTCTGTCTTCGCTTTTAGATCCAAACAACAGATTGTATTCCATCTCAATGTAGTTGTCAGTATCTACCCTAAATATTTTATCACTTCGCATAGATCTAGACTTACCCTTTCCAAGCATCAATCTGATTGCATGTGCAATACATCCTTTTCACATAAAGCATCTTACTCCACAAATTTAAATAATTCAAGTACTTACATCGCGACCCTTGAAAAATATTCATTCAGCTTCACTGTAGGATACATAGGTGTCTATGGTGAACTTAGTTATAAATACTCCCAAAATACTATCGGTCCAGAAATCAACAGCTCTTGATATCTTGTTATTAGTCTCCTTGAGTCGGTGCAATAATTCAGGGCTCCACACAACAAGCTCGTCGTACTTAAAACATGATTTATTTTTAGCTAATCTTGACAACCATTCATGTAGATCATTTGTGAATGCGCAGAAGAATATCTCGTGCTAATTTGTAAAAAGATATTTATGGAACCACTTTTCGATTGATAGCTCCGGATTTCTGTTTTCTTGAATGGAAAATTCTCGCTCCTTCAGATCTACCTAGCCTTGAATATATTTTTGGTCGGATGCCACATCCACATATCCCTCAATATTCAGATCCCGGTCTCGACAAAGAAACCATTTGTTGACTTCAGGGGGTCTAGACCGAAGTTTGGAGTAGCTATGCTACCAAACTATTACTGGCCCTTCTGGAAACGATCTGCTGCGTAGACCGAAGTCTCACCCAAAGAAATATTAGGGGATGCTAAAAATAGGTTTCTGAATCCAGATGGACTATGGAGTGTGGCTTTAGGTCTTATCCTCACTTAAGGCTTATTCATAGCTTTGGTGAATCAATATGCTAAATATACATACATTGTTTAACAAATCTCTTTAACTATATTGTGCACTACGCCTTTCTATCTTAACATGCATTATTCATCATATAAAACAACAATATAGGCTTCACGATGTAACCACAGAGATAATATACAAAAAAACCATAATCCAGCGTAGATAACTTATAAAAACAAATAACATAAATACTTAGAAAATACTCAGATATGACTTCAAGTCCTTCTTTATTAAGTAAGATATTTCAATTACAATCCTTCTCACCCTGCACACACCACTGCAGGGGCATGCACACAAAGTTGGAGACTTACCAAGCTCTCCACGCACATAGTTGCAGGAGCTTCCCCTTTTCTTAAAACACAGAAAGATAGTGCAATTACAAAATTAATTCATCCATAGGACTTACATATAAATGTCCTTGATATAGTAAGATAACTCTTTATATAGCTTTTCCTTTTAGAATACCATGGTCCGAAAACCATGGGCGGAGCTCAAAATATTTAAAAAAATCCCATCCTTTTACAAAATAGGGGACTTTGACCCACCCCAAAGTCCCTAAAAATCTTAAACATCTGCACGAAGTGCACTCCACTCCTCAAAATGAGGATCTTTAACAAAAAATTAGACCGAGGGGTACCTTGTCCAACAATACTCAGGAAAATACGAGTCATGTCTGGATTGAAGTTGACCGTGCTAACAGCTTCATTGAGCGCATTCAACAAATCCTCTAGTAGGTCCTTGAAATTTTTTGAGAGCGTAGACTTCTGTGATCCATATCATATTAAAATCAATATTCCGGGAAATCGCATGAGATATATATATGGATAGTCGGATCAGCCAATCTTAATTATCCTAATGATGAACTACATTCAGTAGTTCAAAACACGTCGGTTCTAAAATCTCTCATGTGATTTCCCGGAAGATTGATTTTAATAGGTCCTTGAAATATTGGACAGATCAGCTGCTAAGTATAATAAGCGACAAGATCAACATGGGGTATCGCATAAGTTCTAGGTGGGTGACAAAATTTGGCTACATTTGCAGAAGGAGCGCCTCTCCAGGCCCCACCGCAAGCTTTTCCTACTCCGATATGGGCCGTACACCATCACCAAGGTAGTAGGGGACAATGCCTTTGAGCTCAACATTCCACCATTCCTATGCCTACACCCAGTGTTCAACATGGATCACACTGACAAAGTTAAATATAGACTGCATGGAACAGGTCGCAACTGACCGAATCATTGACACACAACTGAATATCACTGGCTAACTCAGGATCCAACTATATCGAGTTGTCAAAGCAGGCCAACTCCTTCACCAAAGAAAGTGGTTCACTAGGGACCAAGTTCAATAGAAATTTCCTCATCTCATGGAGGCTCTGCACGCAATGGGGACCATTGATTCCTAAGGAGGGAGGAATGATCCAGGTGGATATTGGTGGCCACTCACCTATTCCACTTAGATGGTTTCATCATTTTCTTTATTTATAGCAACGTTTACTATTTTTAGTAGTTTTTCGGGTTGTGAATTTTGGGAGCATTTTTGACCCCCTAAACGATGTTTTTTGAGGTCCGCAGTAGGCCCTTCACCATTAGGAGGGGGCTTGTGGAAAATATTGTAGTATGCGAAGATATATTTCCAACAAGGTATCATACACACCAAAAAAAGATAATATGACCAAGTTACGACCCCGGAAAGTTGGTTGCCCAACTAACCCATAAACTCTTGGTGTTACGTCTCCTGGGGTTAGGGTTTTGGTTGTTTAGGGTTTTCTCTTGCTGATCAATAGTAAAAAGTCCCTTGAGCCTCATTGTAACACTGTTTAGAGGCATGTACCTGCCACATATCTTCTCGGAGATAAACTACCATCGCTTGAGCTAGTTTATTTCCATTCTGTCTGTAAGCATTTCTTAGTTTTTTTACATTAATGAAATGAAGTATTATTTATGCTAAATCTCTATATTTGTGGTTATATTTGTATTATGTTGTGTTCCTTTTTAATTTTAGATCGCCATAGTCCTTCAGGAATGAATGCAGGATCATGAGTGAACAACAAACTAGCAAAGAGAACTATTGACTATCCACAACTATTTGACCAAGAATGTAGCCAACTGCAAACTACTTGTAAAAAGCTTAAAAAGGTCAAAATCCTAAAAAGAGTAAAGCAAACCTTCGACATAAAACTTTGAGGTTCCAATTTCACTGATTAACCACCTGTAATCAACTAGATTCTCGCCATCCCCGAAGCCCTAGCTCCCTTCAATCTTGAACATAGGTGGGACTACTTGCAAATCGATTCCAAACACAAAAACTCCAAAGGAAATTATTCCTATTCCCAACCTTAGATAAGGAAATTATTTTAATTTATTTTATTTCAACATCAAAACAATTATTTGAAGTTTTATTATTTTATATTTAAATATTTTAAAATTAAAAAAATTAAATTAAATTATTTGAAGTATTTTTTAAGTATTATAATTATTTTTTGTCCAATTATAGTATTTGCACCGAGAGATGCTCTACAACCCAGTATGTTAGAGATGCCAATGTAATGTTTAATATTTTTACTAAGTGAAATTGCATAAAAATAAAAATAAAATAAAATAAAATAAAAATATTAATGTAATGTAAACAAATTAACTAGTTTAGAATAAAATAAAAAAATAAAATCCAACAAAATACAAATAACCTTATAAAAATAAAATAAAAATAAAAATAAAATTTCCTATGTAATTGACCCATGGTATTCGTGTGGAATGTAGCCTATTTAAAGCGGGGGGGGAGAGGGGGGGGGGGGATTAAACCAACCTATATCCATCTTAAATCCAGATCTACTAAGCGCCAAGAGGGATCAAATCTCTTGATATCCAAACCTCTTTTAGAGTGAAAAAAGATTTGATCCCTCTCGATGCTCGATAGATCCAGATTTAAAATTTCTTAAATTTTAAATATAAATTGAATTTATTAAAATTTAAATATAAATTATGAAACTTCATTAAATTTTGTTAATTATTTTATTAAATAAATAGAAGTATTCATATTAACACATACACATAGATAGATAAATAAAGAGAGAATTTGTTGGCTTTCATTGATTCATAATTCATGCATAAAAAATAGTACTTTTACTGACGCAATCTGTCACAAGGGAAACCATAACAATGATAATAAAGGTATTGCAAATTTATTTTGTGTATCAAAATTACCCATATGAGAGCTACACCATAACTATTTCTATACCATGACAAATGTCTGGAATTTCGATCATAAAAATTACAAAAAAACAATTGGGTATAAAAGATAGACCACAACTGTATGACATAAGAAAATGTAGAATGAAATTCAAGAAACAAAAGTATAAAATTGAATTGAACTTGGGTTGTCATCCTTCCTCGAAAGAAGTTGTGGGGGAAAGATCTTGTGTGCTTGGTCTTGGTGATTTTTTTATTTCACACCAAAGACGTGTCTCTATGTGCACCAACTGAGAGTCCAATATGACTAAACATGAGCGCAGGTGCTTATAGATCCACTACATATTATTGAGGTAAATAATGTTTTCATTGTGATCTTCTTAATTCTCCTAGATAACAAAATCCATCATTGTTTGTATTTTCCAAAGTTATGGAATAGAGGTATTGATTCTTGCGACCCTTGGTGTGTCTTGGGTATAGAACCCAATCAATACCATTTTCCTAATTCTCAGAGTTAGAGTGGGTGTTATTTTCATGAACTGTTTAATCTTCTAGTAAACAAATTTCATCCTAAATTTTTAGGGGGGACGAATGGTAAAGATACATTGCAACTTGAACCTAAGACTAGGCTTGAGTCCTACTAGTGGGACCTCAACTGCCAGAGTTGTGTATCAGGTGTGTTCATTTCTATGACATAATAGTAGGGAAAATTAAGTTTTGAGCTAGAGAAGACCTAGGAGGTAGGAGAAGGATAGGGCATTGAAGGCTAAAAGGAAACCAACAAGACGCAGGCAGGGTGGAGAGATTTAGGGGTGAGGGTGGAAAGTAAAGCAAAATATAAGGGAATGACAGGTAAGTGTTGGAAGTAGAACTATTCAGTAGAGAGACCTTCTTGGGTTGGAGAAGTGTTGGGTACCGTCTCCAGAAGTTACAACAAGTTGCCATCACGAGCCAGAGGGCCAAAACCAAATTCTTCAACTAGAAAACTAGAGCCACGACATTACAACTACAAAACCACCTCGAAGGGTTATAAGTAAAAAATATTACCAATGATCTTGGAGGAGACATGTTGAAAAAGACACCAAAAGACTTATGGTACTGACCATCTTGCTAACGAGTATATAGACCAACTACATTCACCCTCATAGATGGTTGAGTTTGCAGAGAATCCAATTGGCCAAATAAAATGAGTAATGGAAGACTAGACTAGGGGGGCCTAGACCTTCCTTAATAGACATACCAAAAGTGCAGAGGTAAGGGAGGAAAAGTCCCACAAGCAACCCGATTAAACTACAAAATCCCCAAATAACTACAAATTACCTCTTGCAACACCAAGAAGACGAGGTGGTTGCAAATATTCCCAATTTAATGCTCTATGTTGTCATAAATTATGAACATGTGTGAGTGCATGGGCCCTAAACCATGGGCTACTAATCCATAATATTTTCATAGTCAATTATAGTTAAACATGGACAACCATGATAACACCATAGTTAACCATATGTCGACCATAATAAATCCTCATCAACCATAACTTGATTATGTCATGGTTGTCTATGGTTGATAAGGAAATGATATAAAGTAAGCATGAATGATCATGGTTGATAATGTTGCCCATGTTCACTATGGTTAGCCATGGTAGAGCAAGGTTGATTACAATTGCCCATGATTGTGCATGTTTGACTATGTTTGAGTATAATTGGCTACGCTAGACCATGATCAACTATGGAAAACCATGTTGAAAATTGGTTAATACGATTGAATGTGGTTGAATATGGTTGACCATACGTTTCTATGTTGGTATGGTCAACCATGGATTAAAATGATTGACAATGATTGAACATGGTTGACTATAGTTTTCTATGGTTGGATTGCATCACAATATGACATTGGTTAAGTGTTATGTTTAATTGTGATGTTCGTATATATTCATCACATTACAATGATAGGTTATGTTCATCACATTGTAATGTTAGGTTTTGTTCGACGCATCACAACATCAAGTTATATTCGTCACATTGCAATGTGAGGTTATGATCAACACATTGCAACATTAAGCTCTATTCGTCACATTACAACCTCAAACTATGGACTCATTGTCACAATAGGTTTTGTTAAGCACATTATGATGTTAGATTATGTTAATTGCAGTGTGGCGTTGGGATATATTTGCCATATTGCAATGTTGAATTAGCTTGGTCACATTATGACATTAGGCTATGTTCGTTACATACGATGTTGGCGTTTTGTACATAACATTGCAACAATATGTTTTGCATGTTAGACTATGACATTAGGTTATGCTCATCACATTACAATTTTGAGAGATGTTCTTTGCAGAGATGTTAAGTTATATTGGATTGCATCACAATGTGATGTTGATGAAGAATTATAACACTTATTTTCATAAATTTATACATTGTAATTAATAATTTCATAATAATGTTTTGTAATTTAATAATTTAAAGTATGCTATTTTTTAATTATATTAAATATATGTGAGAAACATTTTACTAGAAATTATATTATATTTTTCTATCATATTTATAGACATTAGTGTTTAATTAAAAGAGAAATTATTCCATGAAATTTCAATTAAAAAATGAAAATATTTATTAATTTTTATTTTATTTTTTATAAATATTATATTATATTAAAATAAAAATCAGATAAAATTATTGTGAAGTTTTTTGGAGATATATAAGGTTACACATTTGTTTGGAATTATTATTATTATTAATTTTTTTTTTCTTTTCTTTTGTAAAAGTTATTTTAAAGTCAAAATACAATAAATTTTTTTATGTTGATGTTAAGAGTGTTTGAATTGTTTTTTAATAGTGAAAATGAATTTAGCACCATAAAAAACCCTTGGCTTTTAAAATTCTGAGGTTGATTTCTCAAAATTTCTACAAGTTTGAGCAAAACTCATGCTAGAATTTCCACTATTTTCAACATAGACTACTCTATAATTTAATTCCTCATTTGATTACATTGGTTACGAGTTCTTAGAATTTCCACTATTTTCAACATAGACTACTCTATAATTTAATTTCTCATTTGATTACATTGGTTATGAGTTTTCAGATGTCACAGGAGGCATGCTAGCTAACTTAATATACAACTTGAGTGGGCCTAATGGTTAAGAGCATGTGTTTCCTCTTAAGAGGTCACAAGTTCAAAACCAGAGGAGAACAGAGTATGTATGCCTTCATAAACTTAGTAGTGAAATCCCTTGTCCCTTATCCCACAAACAAAGAAGTGTCATCATTGTGGGATCTCATCAATCCACGTAACCCTCATTGATAAGAAAATAGCAAAAGTCCAGAACCAAATCCTCTACATAAAAAAAAAAAAAAAAGCTGCTAACTGCTTTTTGGTATTATCTATGGAGTGCAATGACTGGTAATGGCAAACAGAATGTTAGACTTCAGCAAATTCTTTGGGCACAGGGACTGGTATTTAAATGGCTGAAGCAGGTCATTAGGTAATAACTTTTTCTTTCACAGCATGCTCCACTCATTAGGTAACGACATTTTCTTTCACAGCATGCTCCACTCTGTCCTGGATGCCTTTTGTCTGGCCACATTTATATATTTATGAGTGGAAAAAGAAAATCGATGCTTATAAAATAAAGATTGAAAAGAGTCGACGCCCTCACGAAGAGGATGCAGTGAATTTATGGAGTAACATTACATCTCCCTTTGACCTCGAATTCAATGGCCTCAATCCTCATGGTGTGTCACCTTTCTTTTCAATGGATTAATGAACCAACACTAACTTCCTTGCATGATGTAGCGATTGCTATGTGATGATTGGTTTTTATATATTATGTAATTAAGGTGGGTATGTTTTCATAGTTAAGAATATGTTGAGAATTTCGGGAAATTTGTGTATTATGATCAAAGAGCTTCACTCATCTTCACTTCAAAAATAATGAAAAAATAATGAAAAATTAATTAAGTAAAAAATAAAACTAATCTTTTTGAAAAAAATAACAATAATAAATTAGTCAAAGAAATTTTTAATTTAAATAGAATTAAAATTAAAATTAAATTAAATATAATTAATATAAATATTATAAAAAAACTTAAAATACAAATTTAATTAAAATTAAAATTAAAATTAAGAATTTTAGCTATAAGAATTAGAAATTTTAATTAATTAATTTATTTAAAAGAATATAACCACTGAATATGTAAAGAAAAGACGAATTAAAAGAATGGAAATTAAAATCACCGAATTTATAAAGAAAAGACTAATTATAAAGAATGGAAATAAATAATTTTAATAGAATAAATTGAATGGATTTGATCTAGTCAAATTTCGAGATAGGGTTAAATGATTAAAGAAATATAAGGAAATATTAAATATTAAATTTATTAGTCATTACTACATGGTAAAGAAATGATAGTTAAATAATTAAAGGAATGTAATTAAATATTAAATTTATTAGTCATTACATAGTTAGGAAATACACGGTAAAGATGGAATTTTTGTATTAAATTGCTTAGATTAATCCTAAAGACATTTATCTAAATTATGGATCACAAAAGTCTTAGATCTAATTTGATTAGATTAATTAATTAAAACTAAAGAAGTGACTAAAATAAGAGAAGAAGAATCCAAGAAATTCTTTTAGAGAGATTAAAGGTGTAAGGGGGAGGATGGTCGGTGGGATGAACTAAAGGAGAAGCTAAGAGCTTAGGAAAAGCTAGTAATTGCTAGAATCTGAATTAGTGGAAAGACGTTTAGATGATATAAAGTGGATGGTGGGTTTCAAGATTGACTTAAATGATACCCATCATCTCCTTTAAAGTTATTAGGGTGCTTTTCAATTTCTAGGGATTCCCTAATAACCATGCTGGAGTGGTAATGGGGTTTATGCTAAGATTTTAGATTTGTCGAAACAAATAAAGTGTTTAGTAGAATGAAAGTGCTCAACAATGAAAAATTTAGAAACACTATTGAAAACCTATACCTTTACCATGTTCTTTCTCTGAGTAACATTTTATCTTTTTAAAATTATGATAGTTAATCATGTATAATTTTATCATATAAACTCCAATTAAAATTATTTTGAATATTTTAAAAGTATGTAAATTATAAATAACTCAAAATTGAAATTTATTTCCATTTCTATATTCTAGAATAAGAAAGAGAAGAGTGTGGTCAATTTTTTTTAATATATGCAAACCATCAATAATAAAAATAACTTTGCAAATTAGTTTCTCCAAATTTTCTATTTAAAAAACATCTAAATAAATAATACATAACATAAAAAATACCGTTTACAAACATTAGCCAGGATCATCCTATGTACCCGAAGAGAGAAGAAAAAAAAAACAAAACAAACAAGAATTTTGAATATTAAAACATCGAATGATGCAACGAGAATGGTACATATGACACCGAGCATTTCTCTGCAAATCATAGACAGTACAACAACGCTGTCTATGTGGCAAACCTTCTACTACTGATTTAGCTGCTGTCTATGTGGGCAAACCTTCTACTAGTGATTTAGCTGCTGGAGGAGCTCCTAAGGATTTCAAAAATTTTCCCTCCGCAAAGTCAAATTTATTGTGATGAATGGGTGATAAGTATTTTCTTATCTTTCCATCTATGGCTTATCATGAACTTCCTATAATTCTTCATCATCAGAAGAGTAATCATTCTGATTGTCTGAATCATTTGTGAAAGTTTGATGTCGTATCAAATTGATTCTACGATCTTACAGAAGTTCAAAGATAAGATCATAACTGAGATCCCCACTCAACATGGCTTCCTCAGTCTCATGTCTTCAATACTGATTTTGCCAATGTTTATTCTGAGTCGAATAGACTTCCTTTTTTCGATAGAACTTGAAACCTTTGTTGTAGTTAACTGCAACAAGATGTATAATCTATGTATTTCCATCGTGAGCAAGATCTCGATGGCATTTCTTGGGAATAAGGATTGCGGATTTTAGAAATATATCAGAGTCTGACAGTCAGGGTTAGGGTCATGAGAGAGGTCTCTCTTTATGGTCGTTCTTAGAATCCATAATCTACATAAATTCAGGTGCATTTTCCTGCAGTGGTCGTGTTATCATTTTCATAAGTTTAATGGTTATAATATGAAAATAATCATACAAACTGGTACTAGAAAAGCTCACAAGTCGATGATATCCCAACTTTCACTCTGCATTGCTTGTTCTACGAAGAGATTGAATCCGAAATCTGCAACGCCAAATGAAGAACATGGATGGATAGAGTGAATTTAATGTAAAACAAAAATGAATGGGATGTATGGAAGAGCACACACCCAAAACTATACACAGTGACTTACATAATTAATTAGTTAAATTTAATTTGATTGAAGATTTTGAAAATACATCCCCTATTCCCTTTTGTTTTATCATAGCTGCTGAAGGCCTAGGGCGCCTAATTAAATATAAACTTCATGAAGGGCATCTAAAGGGTTTGAACCTTTGGGGGCCAGATCTCTCTCTTTCGCATCGGCAATTTGTAGATGAAATCATGTTGTTTTGTCAATCTATGTTAAGGGAATTGAAAGCCATTTTATCAGTCCTTAAAGACTTCATGGAAACATATGGGACTGTCATAAACAATTACAAATCTAATGTTTAATTTTTTAACTCCAATGAGGTCTCTCAGAGGTTCCTAGCACGTACTCTAGGTTTTAATCTAGGTTCTTTTCCCATGAACTATTTAGGTATTCCTCTCAGCCTTAATTCCCTTAGGGTTTCAGGTTGGAAAGACCTCCTAAACCGCATCCATAACCGTTTACATAATTGGGCTTTTCGTGCTCTTAATGCTCCTAGTAGGGTGGTCCTGTTGCGCTCTGGTCTGCAATCAATCCCTATCTATCAGTTATCTGGGTGGGTTGCCCCCAAAACCATTTGAAACAATATGGTCAAAATGTTCGAAAAATTTCTATGGCAGGGGACAGATCAATCACGAAAATGGGCCCTTCTCTCTTGGGATAAGCTCACTAAACTCAAAAAATCAGGTGGATTGGATTTACGAGACCCTTATGTCCTCAATCAAGTGATGGGAGCTAAAATTTGGTGGATATGGCTCCAAGGGGGTAGAGACTTATGGAAAATCATTTGGGAAAGAAAATATGAAATTCCACGCACAACTGTTGGAAAATTGAAAGTCGATGTCGCCTCCAAAGGATCTAACATCTAGAATCTTCTAGCCATCAATAGAGACCTTATTCGTCAGCACAACTTTTGGGAAGTTCGAGGAGGTAACACAACTCTATTATGGGAAGGCTCATTGCAACAAAGGGGAAAAATATTCAACTATCTAGACTTAGGCGAGATCTTCCTGTTCACCAATCTGCCTCACACAAGATCGGTAGCTCACTATTGGAGTAGGGAAAATGAGGGACAATGGAGGAAATGGAGAGGTAAAGACAAATCGCTGAATGCCCCTGAAACAATTCAATGGAACAATTATGAAAAAGAAATGAAAACCAGGAAACTGGTCTCTGCAAATGGAGAAGATATCCTGCGGTGGGGATATCATAATAAAGGCAAGTTTACCATACAAGAAGGGTATTACATCAAATTGAACAATCTACATAGCATTACAGTTCTGCTCTGGCAAAAAATATGGTCAACAAAACACTGGCCGAAAATAGAACATTTCCTTTGGCTTGTAAGGCATCGTACAATACTTACCTTAGACCAGCTACAAAAAAGAGAGATGCAAGAGCCTTCACTATGCATAATGTGTAATATGCAGGAGGAAATTTTAGTACATTTACTAAATACCCGCGACCTAGTTGAAGCACTTTGGTAGAACATAGCGGCCATCTTCCAACAAACCGACAGGGATAACACCAACATCACCCAGACCATTGTCAATTGGAGGAAAGGACGATACACTTGCGCAGTCCTCAACAGAGCTTGGAGATTATCGATGGGATTTCTCCTCTAGGCCATCTAGAAAGAAAGGAACCATAGAATATTCAAGGATGACACTAGACAACAAGACCAGATCTGGCAGGTAACCCTTGAAAATATCCGTGAGACCATCTTAGCTGAAAAATAGAGCGAGGAATATTGGACTGCAAATGGAAACGAAGCCTGCAGCCTTTCCATGTTGAACTTAAAGCCAAAAAATGCTGGCTCAAAACCTATGGAAAAACAATCAGATCAGGCAAAATCCTGTAGACAAGTTTCAGACACCGCAACTAGGGTTTTTGAAGCTAAAATATGATGGGGCCTCCAAGGGCAACCCAGGTTAGGCAGGAGTAGGTGGAATCTTCTGGAACTCCCAAGGTTCTGTTTGCAGAGTTTATGCGATGGAATTAGGGTTTGCTATGAACAATGAAGCAGAATTAATGGAGGTCAAACAAGGGCTCATAATTGCAGTTCGAGAAAACTAGCATAGACTCATTGTTGAAGGGGACTCAACTATGGCAACATGGATATTACAGAATATGCAGCAAGGAAATCCATGGAGAAAATAAGCTAAAGCTGGAGGAATACTATACTTATCCATGAGATTAGTTTGATCATTCAAGATATTGGATACCTTATCCCATCGCATGTGCGAAGAGCTGGGAATCGGGGAGCAGATTATTTAGCTAACTAGGGTTGCATCCACGAGGGGTGCCAGTTGGACATCGATGAATCTGACAGGGTATGGGACATCGAAATACACCCATTACAGGTCATCATCAACAGAGATAAGGAAAGTTCTCGAGACCCCCGATTAGGGTGCCACGCGCAGAGAGAAGGAAGACATGTGGTGACACACGACGAAGTGCACCACATGGTTTCTCAAGTATAAGGGCAACAGTATAATGGGAGGGGGTACGATCACTCTATAGATCATAATGGTTGCCGTAGAGTTAGTTGCAATCCAACTAATGATGTCAGACTTGCATGGGAAACAACGTCGACGGGAACGCGGGTTAAGGCAAGTTGTGGGCTGGAAGGCTAGCAATGTTCCTGAATGGAAATTGGAAGAAGGAGGAATGGGGAAAGTTGAAGGCTTGTGACACCTGCTAGTTACCTGGTATGTCTTGAATCTCCTGCATCTTCTTAACATGAATATTGAGGTCAGTTGGTTGATTGGTAGCACATTTGTTTTCAGGATTGATAGTCCAAGATGCAATTCGTGTGCTCTTAACTGTTGGCTTAATTTTAAAAGAGGTAATTGAATTCTAAAGAATCTGCATGTGATTCACCCATATGGATGTTTGTTCAATTTTGGTTCTTGGTCTAGTTTGCAGCCATATTTTGTTGGTTGCATGGCCTATAACAAAGGGTATTTATAGTTTACTTCTTTCACTTCCCTCTATTTAAGTTGTTTGTTGAACGTATTAGTCATGCTGGTCTTCCCAGCCCCTGCGGTCAATCCCCACTTTTGAACCCCCTATCATGCAATTTTAATTCCTGAATGGGTTGTGTGTGTGGTTTATAATTCTGTAATGTTGGATATTTGTCAAGTTAAGAGGGATATTGCATCTCGGGCTTACGAGATAGCAAGTATGGCCATGTAGGACCGATCGGGTATTTGCGTTGGTGGTGGCCTTATCCCTCATACAGTTTCATATTTCTTCGGTCACAAAACAATCTTTATCCAGGGTTTGTAGGTTCATCCGGTTGTCTCAAAGTCTGGTCTTCGATATAGTCAGGTGGGTGATGGGAGCCTCTATTCATTAAGTCTTCTCAGTGTTTCTAGTTTGCAACCGTATCCTCGTGGGTTCTGGATTTTGGAATTACGTCGGATGAACCTTGTCCCTTCTCTGTCTAATCTTAAAATTATCAATTCTACCACCCTCAATAGGAAAAGCAATTCAGTGGGCCCTACTTACTGCTACATGCAAACCATTATTGACTTTATCTTGCCATATACAGGCTTATTTAAATTTAAAATAGGTATTTTCCAGTCACTATCTGATAATTCACAACAAAATAGGCTATGGCTTATACGTAGAAAGACAAACATGGTTAAAGAACAATCTGCAAAACAACAGGTCAGAGAAAAATGGAAATAGAAACTGGTAAAACCCATTGTAGGGCCCAGCGACGTAGGAAATCCCAAAAAGAGGTCATGGAGAACATCTTTGATGTATATAGTACAGGTAATCCCCCTCAACTCTGCACTCTCATTCAAGGATGGGAGAGAGACTGCAGCCATAAAGAGGAAGAGATAGAAAATCAGGAAAAAGACATGGATTTTATCAAGGATCTTGGGAATACAAGAGGGCGACTGTCTCTCTATCATCAATCCATTCACACATATTGGACATTCAAATGTGTATTAGCCAAGGCTATTATCAGCATTCAAGAAATGGGAGGAGAACCACAGGTTGTTTTAGTTCTGTAGGACATCAAAAAGGAAATTCAGGACATTCGAGTTTCCCAATATCATGCTACAGCTCGTCTGGGAAGAATTGAGCGGTAACTGCAAACTATGCACCAAGTGGAGATGCCGGGCTCTAGTGTCAAAGACCCAGTGACGGTCGAAGAGTCTCAGATGACTAACTATTCATTTCTCTTTTGAACTTTTATGATTTTTGCGGATACCATTTACTGTTTTCAATTAGAATTTGGTGAGAACAGTAGAATGGAATCAACGATTTATAGGATACTGAACATTTTTTAATACTGGATGACATTTAACTCGTTAAGATGCCCGACAGACCTGGTTTCCTTCAGGCAGGTTGAGGCTATCGATTTTTGATTTGTTATAACCTGCTTAAATTTTGATAAATAGAAAATAGAAAGGGCACTGCTAAATTTACAAAAAAAAAGAATATTTTGAAAATACATCATTAATCAGTTAAATTTAATTTGATTGAAGATTTTGGAAATATGTCGAAATTTAATGGAAGGAAGCAGGGGTTAAATTTAACAGATATTTATCTTTTTTTATTTATTTAATACTAAAATAATAATGACCATTTTAAACAATTTTTATCTAATTTTTTAGTGTATATATATATGAGCAAGTGCAATTGCCAAAAAAAAATTAAGTTAATTAAGTTAGTAATCTTATTAGCTGAGCCTTGAAGATAAGTGCTGCACTATGTGAAAACCACAATACTAATATTATTATGATGAACCTTCAAGATAAATATAGAATGCCCCATTAATGCTAAGACTTCAAGATAAATATATAATGCCCCAATAGTGTTGGGACTTCTAGATAAACATAGACTCACCCATAGTGGAAGTTTGGACTTTTTAGAAAGAGTTCTTCTTATTCATTGACACCATGCAATACTCCACTGTATACAATTAAGCCTAAAGCATGAACATTGAAGCCTTAAGCTTAAAGGTTGAAAATCACACAATATGTCCAAGTATATGGGCCATTGGTATTCTATATAAAACATTAAATGAACTTTATTGTTGATTTTGAGAGTCTTATGTAGTTTCTTTAGTGCTGGTACATTGGTGATAATTCTCAATTTTTATAAAATGTGTCTATTTATTAGTTTGATTAGAAGTTACATTTATTGTGTGGTTGCATATGGAGATCTCAAATGTGTGGTCACTAGAGCTATGATGCATTCAATATAATGGTAGTTGAGTCTAAACACAATTGAGTTTGGGTCTTTTAGGTGTTAGCCTATCTAAAAGAGAGCTTTATTATTCTTTCTTGTCAAAATATTATGAATTTATTCAAAATGCATGCCATAAATATTATTATTATTTGAAACGTTAGAACCTCCCAAATTCCTATAATATCCTCCTTTAGTCTAACTCATCAATTGAAAGTTAATATGGACTCTTCCTTTTCAAAATACATTATAGTTAATGGGTTTTACCAAGCTATTTGAAATCTTTTCAAGAATGGTTTATCAAAATTTGTAAAATATTTGAAATGATATAAATAATGACTATACATAATTGCATCAAATCATTGGTTGATTTGGCAATAGGATGAACGCCATTGAATACGTTTGATCTTTCCGAAGTAATATAAAACCTATACATCTATGATATAAGTTGGTTGAATAATGTTTTATGGTCAAGCCAAAATTAGAAAAATTATTATGCTGGAGGTCCTTTGAGTCTTATATCTATTCACTGCGCTCAATTAATGACAAATATTCCTTGTATAAGTATGCACATATATTATTCGTTTATTTCTAAATCTAAGTATTCCACTAGTTGAGTGCACTGGTAATTTTTTTTTTGAGTTTCTACACTAATCTATGCTTCATAATTTATATGCCTTACAAGATAACATGTTCTTGGTTAAACAATTTATGCACTAAGTTGGTATAAGGTTTTAAGACATAGCAAGGTAAAAGATACTTGCAAGGATTATAAAACATTTGTTGATCGATCTACAAGTTTAAAATATATTGATCCACCCTTTTATGATTATTTGTTGCTATTTTATTGGCTTGCAATGATAAAGGTTTGGCATTGTACTATATCTCATAAATTGTTGTTGTAGAGATTAGTGATTTTGGCAAAATTTTGTTTTCTTTATAATTTCTTGCTTACTAATTCAATGATTTTCTAATCATGAATTCCTAAGATTTTCCTTTGATAATTCTTCATCTAGCAGAAATATTTCATGCAAGATTGAGGCAGGGATTGAGTTGGAGTGCAGGGATTTTTTCCATCTAGTAATTGTGAAAGAGACGTTGTAGGTGGTTATTGAAAAGGTAGTATTGTATGATTAATATATATTAAGGTATTATGATGTTTCTTCTTGTCTTGCAAAAATTCTGACTGAGTATTGTTATGCTTGAGAATTTTATGGTCTATGCTAAGAGCACAAGGTGTTTTTCTATGATAATTTGGTAGTAAATGCACATTGTTTATTGCAATAAACAAAGTTCAGTTTTAGAGGACCATTGGTTGTTTTAGGAGCCTACAATATGTCTTGATTGATGTATCATTACAACAATTGAACATAGTTAAGGGTTTTGGTTTCTTTATCTCTATATTATTGGATGCATTGTGGATAAAATTTAGGGTTTTTGGCTGTTTGATCTCGATATTGTTTGATGCCTATGATTATCTTATGTTTTTCATTAATCAGTTCATACTATGCATGTAAGATAAAGATATTGTGATTCTTTGATGTGAAGCAACATTTGTTGCACTACTAATTTTTTTGGATCTTGATGTGTTGAGTAACAGAGAGTATTATTTGATCATTGTTAGTGCTTAGGTTTCACACTATTGATGCATTGAGTTATATTATGGTCTAAGATATGTACAGATAATATTGTAGAAAGAAACTTATTGGTTTATGTTTATTGCTAATGGTCTTCAGATATGTGTTGAGAGGTTTCATATAACAAAATTTGTAAGAGAAGTGTTGAGGTTGGTTTGTTGCTGATGTTTGGACATAGAATCTGATGCCTCAAGGTATTATGTCAAGTTTTATATTAGGTGGTCCAAGATATGTATTGAGGACAATCTTTCAGATAATATTGTAGAAATGAAGTTATTGGTTGATGTTTATTTCTAATGGTCTTTAGAGATGTGCTAAGAGATTTCATATAAAAAAAAACCTTAAGGGAAATGTTGAGGTTTGTTTGTAGTTGATGTTTTGATAGAGAATTTTATGCCTATAGGGATTATGCCAGGTTTTATATTGGATACACATGTTGAATAGAAAATTTTGATACAATGAAATTTATGATTGATTGATGATGTATGGAATTACTGATCAAATTCTCCACCCACAACCAAAAAATAAGCTACCACTCCCTCACTGAAGGCCCAACCCTTAGACCATTATGGACCACATTTATGAGTCTTTCGCACTGGATCCACCTACAACAAAACAAACTTCATAGGCTATGTTTCATCCAATTTTCAAAGTAGACCCACAAATAACATTACGCTCATCAATTATGTCATACATCAATATGTCATGCAACATTATGCTCTATCTTGAAGTCCCATATTAAAGTATTAGTATTCGGGTGTCACATTCTGCAATACTTATCTTGGAGTCTCACCTAGCAAGATCACTAACTATTTTTTGCTTTCTGCAAATTTATTTGGAATTACTTTTATGATACAGGTCAATTTTAAAGCCACTCATCAAATGGACATTTTTAAAAAGTAAGACAACCATAGTCAGTGCATATTATTATTTGGTGGTTAAATAAGGAAAACACAGATAAATACCCCTCAAATTTAACCTCTGCTTCTTTCCATGGAATTCCAAAATATTATCAAAATTTTCAATCAAATTAAATTTAGCTAAATAATAATGTAAGTCACTATGTATAATTACTTGATGCTGTGTACTCTTCCATACATCCCATTGATTTGTGTTTTACATTAATTTCATTCTATGCATCCATGTTATTCATTTCATGTTGCATATTTCAAATTCAATCTCTTTGTATAACAAGCAATGTAAAGTGAAAGCTAGGATATCATCGAAATTTCGAACCTTTTCGGTACCAACCTGTATGATTATTTCAATAATCTTTTGGAAGTAATGCTTCCATGTCATTTTTTGTTATGAGTTGTCATTGTGAGTTCCCAAGCGTTAGTCTAGAAGTTTTTGATTCCTATGTAATGAGTTGGAGTCATGATCTAGATGTGTCGAATTCAATGTGTTATGTCCTATATATGTGTAACTATTGTGATAAATAAATATATCATAGTGTGTGTGATTTATATGTAATTATCTTCGTTCTCTATGTTTTCTATCATGGTATCAGAGTGAGTACTCACTTGAATCCCTAAAGGGAGGACCAAGAATATGTGATAGGTGTGAGAGCTAATCCTCTGGTTAGTATAGTGTTTTATTTCTACATTTTTGTGTGTAGATTTGTTTCTTGTGTAGATATAAAATCCTATTGGTTTTTATGGTTTTATTGGTGTTCTATTTTCACCAGTTGTAAAATTATTGTGTGGTGTGGGTTATAAAATTATTTTGGTGTGTAAAATTTTGATAATGCAGACCAATAAATGAGTAGAGTGTCATAATTTAAATTAGTGGTTATCAATGTTCTTCGGTGTTGAGAGAACACATTGATAATTTGATTGTGTGAATCTCTTATATGATGATGGACCTTATTGTGCTTCGGGTTCAGGAGCATCAACTACAGGTCATTTTATGAGATCCTTGTAAGTAGAATGTCAATTTATGAGATATTTGTGTGTTAGAAAGGCCAATTACATAAGTGACTGTTGGATAAAATCAATACCCAAACAACTCACCTATACAACTATCAAAATTGTAGTTAGCTACATTTCAATAGATGGGAGTTGGTCCATAGGGTGGTTCAATATCGTGATTGTTCTTCGGTAGGTCGAGAAGTGTCAATTATACAAAGTACAACAATGATGGTTAGAGGAAATTATGTTTTAAATGGAAGTCAAGTGGTAACTTGAAGATGTGGTGGTGAAGAAAGAGTGGTGTTTACGAGATTCTAGAGTGGATGTGAGTGTTGATGAAGACCAGTTAGAAATATATCATATTATTGTTGTAATATGTGCCATGTAATAATTAAGGGAGGGTGTTGAAAGTAATGCTTCCATGTCATGTGTTGTTGTGAGTTCACAACTGTTAGTCTAAAATCTGTTGATTCCTATGTAATGAGTTGGAGTCATGATATAGATGTGTCGAAGTCAATGTGTTATGTACTATATATGTGTAACTATTGCGATCAATAAATATATTAGAGTGTGTGTGATTTGTGTGTAATTATTTTCACTCTATATGTTTTCTATCATATTATAAGTATTAAACTTAAGAAAACAACATAGAAACCTTAGAATATTTCCACCTATGATATTTGTTATCCTAGACTTCAGCAAGTAGCAACAGTGGAATTATATGGATTGTACCTCTTGTTATAGTGAACTTCAATAGAGGTTTCAATTTATATTGAAAATAGGGCCTCCAATATTCAATTGGGAACATCAGGATCGAGGACATCAGACTGAGGAAGTCATGTTGAGTGGATATCTCAACTATGATCAAGTCTTATAACTTTTGCAAGATTGTAGAATCAATTGGATATGACATTAAATGTTTAAAAATGATTCAGATAATTAGAATGATTAATCTTCTGATGATGAAGTCCAAGAAGTTCATGATAATCCATAGATGGGAAGATTTCCTAATAATATAGAAAAAAATACTTATCACCCATTTATCACAATAAATTTGACTTTCCAGAGGGAAATCCGTATATTTGAATTAGGTGAAAATGGTGAAGTAGAGATTGTTGTCCGAGGAGATCCTCCAACAACAAAATCAACAATAGAATCTTTGCCAAAATTACAATTTCTCAGAATAAGTAGACATAGGTGTTTTACTATGTATGATTTGTAGAGAAATGCTCGGTGTCATATGTACCATTCAATGCCATCCTTCAATGTCTTAGGTTCATAATTTGTGTTCTTTTTTTCTGGGTACATATGAACTTCCTAGGTATGATTACCACCATGAATTGTAATTGAAAATTATGGGTTGTAAAATTATTTTTGTGTGTAAATTTTTTATAATGCATATCAACCAATGAGAAGAGTGGAATAATTTAAATTAGTGATTCTCAACATTCTTCGGTGCTGAGAGAACACATTGCTAATTTGTTTTTATGAATCTCTTATATGTTGATGGACCTTGTTATGCTTTGGGTTTCAAGAGCATCAGTTACAGGTTATTTTATAAGATCCTTGTATGTAGAAAGCTCAATTTATGATATCTTTGTGTGTTAGAAAGGTCAATTGCATAACTGATTGTTGGATACACTCAGTACCCAAATAACTCAGCTATACAACTATCAAAATTGTAGTTCACTACATTTTGATAGATGGGAGTTGGTCCATAGGGTGGTCCAGTATCGTGATTGTTCTTTGGTAGGCCGAGAAGATTTAATTATAAAAAATACATCAATGATGGTTAGAGGAAATTATGTTTTAAATGGAGGTAAAGTGAAAACTTGAAGATGTGGTGGTGAAGAAAGAGAAGTGTTTGCGAGATCTTAGAGTGGATGCGAGTGACGATGAAGACCAGTCAGACATATATCATATTTTTGTTGTAATATGTATTTTCAATGTTTTCTATGTAAGCATTAAGGGGGGGTGTTGGAATTAATTATTCCATGTCATGTGTTGTTGTGAGTTGTCATTGTGAGTTTCCAAGCGTTAGTCTCGAAGTTGTTGATTCCTATGTAATGAGTTGGAGTCATGATCTAGATGTGTCGAAGTCAGTGTGTTATGTCCTATATATGTGTAATTGTTGTGATCAATAAATATGTCATAGTGTGTGTGATTTGTGTGTAATTATATTCACTCTCTATGTTTTCTATCATAGTCTAAGTACTAAACATATGAAAATAAAACATAAACCTTAGAATATTTCCACATGTGATATTTGAGGTCTTCGAATTCAACAAGTAGCAATAATGGAATTATATGGATTGTACCTCTTGTTACAGTGAACTATAGAAAAGGTTTCAATTTATATCAAAAATAAGGAGCCCAATACTCGATTAGGAACATCAGGATCAATGACATGAGACTGAGGAAGTCATGTTGAGTGGGGATATCATTTACGATCAGATATTAGAACTTTTGCAAGATTGTAGAATCAATTTGATATGACATCAAATGTTTACAAATGATTCAGACAATTAGAATGGTTACTCTTTTGATGATGAAGTCCAGGAAGATCATGATAAGCCATAGATGGGAATATTTCGTAATAATCCAAAAGAAGATACAAGTATCATTAATTTATCACAATAAATTTGACTTTCTATAGGGAAATCTATATATTTGAATTAGGTGAAAATGTCAGAACTAGAGATTGTTATCCGAGCAGCTCCTCCAACAACTAAATCAACAATAGAAGCTTTGCCACAATTATAGTTTCTTAGAATAAGTAGACAAATTTTTTGTACTGTGTATTATTTTCAGATAAATTCTTGGTGTCATATGTACCATTCAATGCCATTCTTTAATGTCTTAGTGTTCAAAATTTGTGCTCCTTTTTTTGGGTACATATAACCCTCCTAGGGATGATTCCCACCATGAAGTGTAATGGAAACTATATAGTTTATTAGTGTTTTGTGAATTGTAATTTTTTTAAAAGAAATTTGGATTATTATGTTATTTGTTATTTATTTAAATGTTTCTAAAGTGAAAATATTAAAGGAATTACTTTGCAATAATTTTTTTTATATTGATAGTTCCTAATGGAGAGATGAGAGTCATTCTGATTTGTCCATGACAATAAAGATGGATAAAAAATTCAATGTTAAATAACCAGTTTTTGGGATTCCAAATTTATTATAGACTTACACAAGCACCTCAATATAAATTCATATAAAAAATTCATGTCATAAGAGACAATGTCAACCTGAATTATTCATAGAAAAAGATCATAGTGAGAGTGTTTAATTCATTAATCTAGTAAAATGAATCAGGGGACAGAAAATGAGGACGCACTAGAGAGTCCATTGAGTCAATTGAATTTGAAGCCAAATGGAGATATATTGTTACTACAAATATTCACTACATCCTCTTCATGAGGGCATGGAATCTTTTCGGATTTTATTTTATATTTGGATAAATTGTCTTTTTCCACTCATAAATATATGGATGTGGCAAGAAAAAAGGAATCTTGGGCAGGGTGGAGCATGCTATGAAATAAATTTTGCTACCTAATGACTTTTTTCAGCCATTTAAAGATGAGTCCTCATGCCCAAATAAAGGCTTGTTGAAGTATGATATTCTCTCTGCCATTACCAATCATTGCATTCCATAGATAATACCAAAAAGTTTGAGTTCAATTTTTACTAAGTTGGGACCAATTGGGCTGCTTAATTTTTAACCTAGTGTAAATATTTCAAACCACTTGGACTGGAAGTTGTCCCTTCCAATCAGAGAGGGATCTCTCAAGGAAAATAAGGAAATATTCAAGATGAAATCAATTTGTAGATGGCTAACTTTCTAATATTTGTTTTCTAAGTGATTTTGAAGGTGGAAGAGTCTATGAAGGTGTTGTGGTATATCACAACACCCCCATTTTTGACTTATGTACTTCAAATAATGGGGACCCTTTCTACAAATTTTTTGGCTAAACACCTTTTAAGATTTTGATTAAGTCACTTATTTTGTAATTTTGTAATTTTTCACTTTTTTTTCGGATTTCTATTTTGATTGTTTCATTAAATTTGGTTTTTCATAATTTTTCCAATGACACTTGTTTCACTTCATTTGGTCAAACAGTTTGTAAATGACACTCCTTTGAAGTTTTGATCATTTTCTCGCTTGAGATAAAAAACATGTATAAAATGTACCAATATTTTAATTCTTGTAATTAAAATAGTCATTTATTGTAAATATTGACCTCACTTAATTTTTATTATTTTTCACCTTTTTCCCAATATCCTAACACTTCATAACTTAAACTATATTTAAAACCCATAGTTTAACGCTTTAAATCCCATTTAATCCCCAAAACCCACTTATTTTAACTTCTGAAAGTTCAATATTATAGCTTTGCCACCTATCAAACCGTCGCTTAAAACTTTTTGTAGGACCCCTTACCTTTTCGCATATCGGCCATTGCAAAATATCGTCGTCACATTCATGTGCTACCCTTCCAAAATACCAATACGATATTATGTGGGACCCTTACCTGGCTACCGCTCCATCACTCCATCGCACTTTGCATATCTTATTGTTTTGTTGCGAACCATTTATCGCTAACAGTCTCCAAGTGTGATTTGCGATGAGCCTTTAAATGCGATTTGTGATTGACCCCTGCTTGCCGCATCACTTACTTTTACTGCCGTCCCTCCGCTATCTTCTGTTTTATCACTCCACTCCTCCTCTCTCTCTCACGTGGTGTGCATTTTTATATTTTGTGAATTATTAATTAAAATAATTTTTATTATATAATATTATACATTAATATTATATTTCAATTATAATATTTTTTATAATTATAATATAATTTGAATTATAATATTAATATAATATTTTAATATTTTAATTAATCAATAAATCATTTTTTTTAATTAGTTTAATTTTATTTTTCAATTAGTTTTTATTAAAATTAATAATGTAGTTATAATTAATTAATAGATAATTATAACTTAATTTAGAATTAGATTGTATCTGAATTAGATTAATAATATAATTACAATTAATTAGCATTAATTAATTAAATATTATAATCTAATTTAGGATTAGAATTTAATTTAAAATTTTTGATTTTTTTTAGCCCAAGCAACAAAATTCCAGATTTTTGGCAATTTTAATATACCAACTTTAGAGGCTCATAAATGGAGTTTTACTTGGTCAAATAGGCTCACGACAGCTCATTGGAAAGATAAAATGATGGATATTATTCCTGAAGAGGTTTCATTTCTAGATTTGATCACTTATCGGGTCTAAAATGCAGCAAAAGATCAAGCTCCGAATTTTTAAACAAAACTAATTCTCTGAGTTTTATTTTTTGCATTTTAATTTTCCACAACTTCTTATGAGTGTAGATCCATTTGTCTATGTCCTCCTTGGCCAATTAGATCAGCACAGACATCAAAATATATTTCCTTTTCAATTATTTATTTAATTAATTTTTGATTGGATTTATTTTAATTTATAGATTTGACATTTTGATTTTATTTTTGCATTTTAATTTTGTTTTTGATTTGTTTTTTTGCAAGAAAATAGTTGAAGAGATGAGAAGAAGAATATCCCAATCAATGAAAAGGCTTCAACAATTGAAAAATATTTTTTGAACCAATGAAAATTGATTGAGCAAAACCACTCTTCAAACAAACTTTCTTATGAAAAATCCTTTTTGTAAATATTATAAATAGAAGATTGCAAAATGTATTATGGGCTTCTCTCCTCTACAATTCTGGAATTCTTGATGGCACTATTTTCTAGAGGATTTAGAAGTGTAGGGTGAGAGGAGAGGAATTTCAGATCTGGAGATTATTGAGGTTTTTCTTTTACATTCTGAGTTATGTATAATGAACAGAGTCTTGCATTACTATAGCTCTAATTTTGAAAGCAGAAGTTCAGACATTCTAAAAGATTGTTAGAGACCAGAGCTAGAGAAATGGACTTAATAAATTAGTGTTTATAATACTATTATTTGAAATGTTGGTTTCATTTTATGATAATAGGAATGTGCCAATTTACTCGCATATTTGTGCACGTCTGTCAGTATGAGTAATTTGCCTCAATTTATGTTATTATTTGTCTCTACCCTTATGGGTTTAATTTTGATTTTTGATTAACTATTTACTCATAAATATGTCTTATAAAATTGTTTTATTGGATAGTGAAATGTTGTGAACTATTTCCGCATGTTATTGTTTAATTATTCAAGTTACTGATTAAATGATCAATATCATTTTGAGAACTACTTCCTTAGTGTTGTTGATTGATTATTTCAGTTAAGAGATTTCTAGATAGAATGTGTTTGGTATTCACAATATCAGTTAATTGAACTACTTCGTTAGCTTGATATTAATTTAAAACAAACATATTTAAATCTCAATTATTTAAAACATCTTGCTCTCAGTTGGGATAGATCTATAACAGCCTAATTGAGATAGGATTAAAATAGTTTCTTTTTCTTGCATCTTAAAATAATATTTCATTTAGATTAAATTCTACATCCTTAAAAAAATCATCTTCCCAAAAAGGCAAAACTCTAATTGTGGCTTAGCTAAGCCCAAATTAGCTTAAGGGTCACTCTTCTTGTCCGATCGGCAAGAGAAATGATCTGATGTCTCTTTCCTATTGATAGATAAAAGTCATATTTTAAGTTAATTGGGATTGAGAGAAGGTAACTGGACCTAGTTAAACCAGTTGGAGCCACCATTCCAAACGGAAAAGGAACTGCTTTAAGGTCCGGACCGGGTGGTCATCCCCCATGTTGTTGCAGTGAATTTCGAGGCTTCAACATTTTGGCACTAGAAGGAGGGCATGACACTTGTTTTTCTTTGAAGTCTTTGTATTCTAATATTTTATTTTTATTACAATGGCTCCTCTAAAACTTCCAATTTGGAGTTGTATTTTTGGACGAGCATCTTCCAATACTCCACCAAAAATAGTAAGACTCTTGTCTCAGCTAAAGTTTAATAGTAAGAGGAATAATTCTGCATTTAATCATGCTTTACAATTCATTCAAAATTTTTCACATTCTTCTTTTCATGAAATTGATGAAGGTATTTTATGTAGTATTTTTACTCTTACATTCTTGGAAAAAGCCAGAAACTGGTGTAAATCACTTCCAGTTGCTTCAATCCAACTTGGGAACAATTTATTACAATTTTCCTTTGTAATTTTGATGGATATATCTACGAACAGGTATGTGACGATTTTGAAGATCTACGAAGGTTTGAAAGTGAGTTTTTAATTGATTTTACCGTCAGGTTTCGTTTAAATTGTTTAAAATTTAAAATTGAAGATAAACCTTCGAAAGAAGAATTATTAGATTGGTTTGAATATATTTGCTTTCTTCCTTCCATTCATAACCCATGTGAAATTATTTCAAACTTTGATCAATTTCCTTCTAGTTCCATTGACATAAGTAAGAATTCCAATATGAAGGTACAAACAAATGATGATGAAATGGCATCTATTTTGTATAATCAATTCCTTCAATTTCTACACATTTCTTACAATATTGAGAAAGATCAAGGTGCACCTTTACATGTCCATGAATCTCAGTCACGAAGCTTGGAAAATTTCATTGATCAGTTGCAGGAAAATATTAGTAGCAGTATTGAAGAATATGCCGCTTTAAAATCTGAAAATAAGTATGCATTAGAATCAGAAAATCAGATCATAATCCAGTAAGTACCAACAACGATTAAAGTTTCCAATAATATGCAATCTGTTGTACAAATTTCTGAATTCTTTCATGATGAGAAAATTCCAAATTCATATCAACAAAGCAACATCTTCAAGAAAGCATAAGTAGCCAAGAAAATGATCTTCAATCTGAAAATTGCAATGAAGAAAATAAACCAGAGTGCTCAAATAGAGACATTTTCAAATGCATTGTTTCAGATTCATATTTTCTCTTTATCCTGATAATTTTTATAATAGTAATTTAACCTCTCTTCACATTAAAGATGTTTCAGAAAACAGAAAGGTTGATCTAAATGAATTTCCGATTAGTTTTTATCAGGATAGAGAATTAATTAATGATCATTCTTTTGGCATTAATGAACATGAGCTTAATATTCCTTCTTGTTTTGATACATTGAATAAAACCGAAGAGAATTCCAATGAATGCCCTGAGATCATTTATGATAACTACTTTGACATTGAGGATATTAATGTGTCTTCTTTACAATTGAATCCTCATGATCAAAGTCTAATCACATGTGAAAATGAAGAACAATCTAATTTAGAAATTGTTCGAAATAGTTTTCATTTTCAAATAAATAATCATACTTATGATTTCAGCATTCAAGAAACCATTCCAATCTATGATTTATATGATGATCAAGATCGCATTCCTATTCAGAGTCATACCCTTCTCTCTAATTCATAAATGGGTATCAACAATCATTATAATTACATTATTCTGCCCAATTCCTGTGAAGATGAAATTGCTTTAAATCAGTCCCAATTTTGTTGTAACAATAATTGTAACACTAGTGTAAACTATGATTCAATTTTGTTATTATTTCAACATTTATTTTTAACTTCAAATTTATTTTTTGTTTTTAGTGTTAAAATTTTAGATACTTTATGCTGGCATATTGAGCAGTTCAATATTGAACAATCAATTGATGCATTGCCTCAATGGATAAATGAAGATTCAAATTATAAAAGTGAACATCAAGAATTATTAAACTTTCAATTTCAATTGATGTTCATTCCTTATCAATCACTTCTTTCTTCTCAAAAGCAGTACCAACAAGCGAGTGTATTTTCACAATATGATCAACAATCTAATTCAATTAATAATCTTCTGTTGGATTTATCAGACTCCCATCCATTTTTCATTGATTAGTTTGAAAGACATTTGGAAAGTTTTCCTTCATAAAAGATCGTTAATAATTTAGCACTTAATCATAACACTAACAAAATCACACAGGCCATTGTTGCTGAAAGATAATTTCTACAACCTGGCCTGCCATCTTCTCTTTTAAACCTTTCCCACTCAATAATGGAAATCCATCCAAATTTCCATGATCCAATTGAAATTCAGTTGGAAAGGGCATTTCAAGAGAAGGTAATGGTGAATAATCTACTAATAATAAAGATACATTCTTCTTTCAGATTTAGTTTTTGTAGTTTAATTATATTTGCATTTTTACTAATGTTTGACATGTACATACATGCAGGAATTAAAATGCTTACATGGATTTATTGGAAGTATGACTATACCTAGTCATGTTTCCTTCATTAAGTTAGAAATAGGAATAGATTAATTTTCTTTTCTGTTTGCATTTATTTCATTATTTCAGATTTTGAATAAAACAAGTAATGAATCTAATTTCTTTTGGGCATCCCATTTCAATTATAGAAAAACAACCTAGAGCATTTTAGAAGCTCTTGAATTATCTGATCATGCTTACTTGTCAAAGCCTTCAATTTTCTTGTTTTTAAAAATTCATAGCATTGATCATACATGAAGAAATTCCAATAATTTTCTACCACATGACAATTTTTTATTTACAAGTAATTATAAGAACTCATTTTTACTACTCTTGCCTTCTGATGAGATTTTGGAAATGATGCAATTTGAAAAAATTCATTACTTAACATTTTAGATTAAAATAAGAAGGTGATGTTGAACTTATGCAAATTTTGAGAAAATTTGGGAGAACTTGAAGCTTCAAAGTGGTAAAATTACAATCAAAATTCTTCTAGGTATGTGTTTACAAGTTCATCATCATCTATTGTTTATTTTTCTTTCAAAAGATGTTTTTTATTTCTATTTTGTTTTGTGTGCAGATCTTCATTAACTTGATTATGTAGATTTGAGATAAGCAAGCAGCCAACCCTTGTTTCCAAAATATGCAACATGTTCAGGAAACTATTTATTATTTCATTTGAATTTGAAGGATATATAAATTTTGCTTATATTGAAATCCTGATAAGTCTTAATAAATTGTCGGAATAATCATACTAAATCATTTTATTTCACAATTATCTTTATAAGAAAGTTCTTATAAAATTAATTTCCAATCAAAAATTTAGACATCTAATTATTAAAGTGTTATTTAATATAAAGCAAAGTTAAATCACTCACTTTCTTCTTGAATTGAATACTTTAAAGAAATCATCGACCCCACATATCGCTCATTATATATCGCAAATCGCATATTGGAGGCTCTGAAATGAGCATACACTAAATATATCCGACCTTCTGATATTCTCATTCCCTCCAATCTTCGATGATCTCTTCGTCTGATATCGCATTATCTGTATCACAAAATTTGATCAGAGGTAGCTCTTAACAATTCCCAATATGAAACCTTCGATGCATATCTTCTGAATCAATTTCAATACTCGCTCATTTTTCGATAAAATTACTTCACCAAAATTGCGATGTTCATATAATCCGGACCTGATATTACATTTAAATCCTCTTTATATACAAATATCGCGTCCGTTTATAAATCACAAATTTGGTTGGGGAATAAATTTAAAAGTTCCGATGTCCTAGATTCGATATGAAATTAAAATTCATATAATAAAAATATTGGGTCCGTTCTTCATCGCACATCGGCGCATCAACGAAATTACATTTTTCATATCAACAATTTTAGTGGTTATTGTTAAAATTCTCACTCGGAAAGTTATATTAGTTTCAATGCAACAAATGACAAAGTAAGAAGATTGCGATGCAATGATACACATATCGCATATCACACGAGATAAGTAATATGTTAAACGATAAAAGTTGCAACGAGCGATGTGGAGTTCGCTATGAATTGCGAAATCGCAAAATCACAAAATTGAAAAAGAGTTAAGTTTTGAAATCTGTGGGAAGGTCAATTATAAAAGATGCTAAGTAAAACCGTGCGTGATTGGTCACTATTTTTGTGGGCCGCAAAACCAAATTTCCATGCATGTATTTTGATATTTGCAGTCGCGTTACATTAGTCATTTACCACATTTTCATTACCGCAAGAATTATATCGACGTTTCAATTCATTCATAACCTTTAATATTTCGATATGACTATTCTCTGATATTGCATTCATCCCTTTGAAGTTTCCTATCGCACATGCTCATCTCGCGACATTGCCACCAAAATAATTATATCGCATTGTTAAACTCAAATGAAGCTTTGTCTTCAAGATATTTATGTGATAAATCTCGATATTCGCTTTTACACCATTATCTTTTAAATTATTATAGAAAGAGCTCAATCGCATATCGACAAAAGTGTAAGTCGTAGATTTTAAGTTATGCACGACAAAGAAATCTCACGATGCAAAAAATTTAGCAAGATAATGTACCGATGATTGATTCATATTTTAAATTTTCTTTTATTCTAAAATTTTCTCCATACTTATAATATAAAGATTCAAATCCTCTTTATATGTTGTTACATCATTTGGGATTTTGAATCAATTTCAGAGCTGATAAAAATTCAGAATGGAAAAAGAAAAAAGAACATTCATTGCTACAATTCATAAATAAGCATAACTTCATCCTCATTTTTGATGGATTCAATTTGTTTATGATTCCTTGAACATGAAACATTTATTTCTTTTAGTTAACTGCTTGTTTTACTTTAGATTTAATAAATAATGATTATGGGTCAATAAAACTTCTTCATGCTATTAATTCTAATTAAAAAAAAAAAATAGTTAACTTGCCTTGAAGAAAATCATCTTTCTCAGGTAAGTTTAAATGTAGTTCTTCAATGGTAAATTTCATGTGCCCACTTTCATTTATTTCCATTTTTTCATATTTTTTTGTTTTAGTTTTTGCTGATCTTGAACTCTGTTTCCAGGTCTTCATAAACCTTTCACACCTCTATCAAATCAATTTTCAAAGTTCATTTTCTTTTTCCCTATGAGATTCTTGAGAGAAGCAGTAATGATCCTCATCGAATCAGCTAGACTGAGGAGTTTTTGAACCTTTAGTCTGTTTATTTAAAGTATTAATTTTATTAGAAAATAGTTAAGATGATTTTATGCAGGTTTTGTCTTAAAGAAGAAAATTTGCAACAAACATAAACTTCTCATTCAACATATTATCTATTAGCATAACTGCTATTCACTTTCTACATTTTGAGAGCCTCATTTTTATATAACTCTAGAAGATAAAAATTTTAAAATCTCATAGGAATGAACGTACATATGCTTATTTTCTTTTATAATCCTTTGTTGGGAAATTCATATAAGCGATCTTGTTAGAGTTTAACTTAAATTTTGTTTTTCTTTTAATTTTTTCTTTCTTCATTTTTATTCGTTGATTTCTTTTTTTACTTTAGTTTAGGAATTACTTTCCCTTTGTTTTCAGTTTTGATTTGATTTTGGTGACTTTGTCATGATTTATGTGAAATGAATTTTTCTTACCTTACAGTTGTTGACATACATGGGAAATCTTTACTCTATCCTTTTAAGTGAATTTCATTTATCATTAAAGGCATATCCTTATGGAACCATAAAGCCATCTTGCTTTAAATATTTTTCATGGAGGAACACACATCCTTTCTAAGTGATTGAGTTTAATTTTTCAAGGAAATAACTAATTTGGGTTTAAGTCAATGAATCCCTCCCATCCCTCCACATAAAAATCCTCTGATTGATAGTTGCAGGGAAATGATTTGGAGCAAACATTATGAAAGTACTATGTCCATTAAACATAAAATCTCTATTACCATCCCACCTCTTTCACTCAAATAAATCATAAATAAAAAGCTTGCAAATGCGCTTATCAAAACAGTGATAAAAAGATGAAGCATGGGAAATACGAATAAACCCATCGGGGCTATGAACGCTCGCTGGCAGTGGGACTAGGCTTGTATGGCATAAAAGACAACTTCGTCGGGGTACTGTTCAGGGTCACTGGCAGTGAAGCGATATAAAAGACAATCTTAAAATGGATATATGCTTTATCAAAAACTCTTATCTCTACCTTCTTCTATTTTTTTTCACATGAGGAAAATTTAAAAAACAAATTTCCTTAAATTTGGATTCATCACTTTCACTCAAGTCTGTTTTAAATACTTATCTTTACAAACTCACATTGCTTAATCTATTTATGTGGGACCTATGAAAATGTTTTACTGTTAGACGATTTCGTGATTTCCATTATTTTTAACCTTTGGGTAAATTTAAGTTCATTATCTTTAATCAGAGATAACTGGTTCTTCTCCCGCATGTCGCCATTTCTTTGGTAAAACACAACCCTCCCATTTTTGACTTATTTACTTCAAATAATGGGGACCCTTTCTACAAATTTTTTGGCTAAACACCTTTTAGGATTTTGATTAAGCTACTTATTTTGTAATTTTTTTATTTTTCATTTTTTCAGATTTCTATTTTTATTGTTTCATTGAATCTGGTTTTTCATAAGCTTTCCAATGATACTTGTTTCACTTCATTTGGTCAAACTCTCCTTTGAAGTTTTAATCATTTTGTCGCTTGGGTTAAAAAACATGTATAAAGTGTACCAATATTTTAATTCTTGTAGTTAAAATAGTCATTTATTGTAAATATTGACCTCACTTCATTTTTATTATTTTTCACCTTTTTCCCAATATCCTAACACTTCATAACTTAAACTATATTTAAAACCCATAGTTTAACACTTTAAATCCCATTTAATCCCCCAAACCCACTTATTTTAACTTTCGAAATTTCAATATTATAGCTCCGCCACTCAATAAGCTGCCACTTAAAACCTTTGGTAGGACCCCTTACCTTTTCGCATATCAGCCATCGCTAAATATCATCATCACATTCATGTGCTATCCTTCCAAAATACCGATGCGATATTATGTGGGACCCTTACCTGCCTACCACTCCATCACTCCATCGCACTTCACATATCTTATTGTTTTGTTGCGAGACATTTATCTCTAATAATCTCCAAGTGCAATTTGCGATAAGCCTTTAAATGCGATTTGTGATTGACCCCTACTTACTGCGTCACTTACTTTTATTGCCGTCCCTCTGCTATCTTTCGTCTAATCCCTCCACTCCTCTCTCTCTCTCTCTCACGTGGTGTGCATTTTTATATTTTGTGAATTATTAATTAAAATAAATTTTATTATATAATATTATAAATTAATATTATATTTTAATTATAATGTTTTTTATAATTTTAATATAATTTGAATTATAATATTAATATAATATTTTAATTAATCAAAAATATATATATATTTTAATTAGTTTAATTTTATTTTTCAATTAGTTTTTACTAAAATAAATAATGTAATTATAATTAATTAATAGATAATTATAACTTAATTTAGAATTAGATTGTAACTGAATTAGATTAATAATATAATTACAATTAATTAGCATTAATTAATTAAGTATTATAATCTAATTTAGGATAACAATTTAATTTAAATTTTTTGATTTTTTAGCCCAAGCAACAAAATTCCAGATTTTTGGCAATTTTAATATACCAACTTTAGAGGCTCATAAATGGAGTTTTACTTGGCCAAATGAGGCCCAGGACAACTCATTGGAAAGATAAAATGATGGAGATTATTCCTGAAGATGTTTCATTTCTAGATTTGATCATTTATTGCATCTAAAATGCAGCAAAATATCAAGCTCCGAATTTTTAAACAAAACTAATTTTCTGAGCTGTTTTATTTTTTGCATTTTAATTTGCCACAACTTATTATGAGAAAAGATCCATTCTTTTATATTCTCCTTGGCCAATTAGATCAACTTAGACATCAAAAGAAAGCTTATATTTCCTTTTCAATTATTTATTTAATTAATTTTTGATTGGGTTTATTTTAATTTCTAGATTTGACATTTTGATTTTATTTTTGCATTTTAATTTTGTTTTTGATTTGTTTTTTGCAGGAAAATAGTTGAAGAGGTGAAAAGAAGAACATCACAATCAATGAAAAGGCTTCAACAATTGAATAATATTTTTTGAACCAATGAAAATTGATTGAGCAAAACCACTATTCAAACAAACTTTCTTATGAAAAAATCCTTTTTGTAAATATTATAAATAGAAGATTGCAAAATGTATTATGGGCTTCTCTCCTCTACAATTCTGAAATTCTTGATGGCACTATTGTCTAGAGGATTTAGAGGTGTAGGGTGAGAGGAGAAGAATCTCAGATCTGGAGATTGTTGAGGTTTTTCTTTTACATTCTGAGTTATGTATAATGAATAGAGTCTTGCACTACTGTAGCTCTGATTTTGAAAGTAGAAGTTCAGGCATTGTAAAATACTGTTAGAGACCAGATCTGGAGAAATGGACTTAATAAATTGGTATTTATAATATTATTATTTTAAATGCTGGTTTCATTTTATGATAACAATAATGTGTCATTTTACTCACATACTTGTGCACTTCTGTCGGTATGAGTAATTTTCCTCAATTTATGTTATTATTTGTCTCTACGCTTATGGGTTGAGTTCTGATTTATGAGTAACTATTTACTCAGAAATCTGTCTTATAAAACTGATTTATTGAATAGTGATATGTTGTGAACTATTTCCGCATGTTATTGTTTAACTATTCAAGTTACTGATTAAATGATCAATATCATTTTGAAAACTACTTCTTTAGTGTTGTTGATTGATTATTTCAGTTAAGAGGTCTCTAGATAGAATGTGCTTTGTATTCACAATATCAGTTAACTAAACTACTTCGTTAGCTTGATATTCATTTAAAAAAAACATATTTAAATCTCAATTATTTAAAACATCTTGCTCTCAGTTGGGATAGATCTATATCTGCTTAATTGAGATAGGATTAAAATAGTTTATTTTTCTTGCATCTTAGAATAATATTGCATTTAGATTAAATTCTACATCCTTAAAAAGTCATCTTCCCAAAGAGGCAAAACTCTAATTGTGGCTTGGCTAAGCCCAAATTAGCGTAAGGATCACTTTTCTTGTCCGATCGACAAGAGAAATGATCTGATGTCTCTTTCCCATTGATATATAAAAGTCATATTTTAAGTCAATTGAGATTGAGAGAAGGTAACTGGACCTAGTTAAACTAGTCGGAGTCACCATTCCAAACGTAAAGGAACTGCTTTAAGGTCCGAACCGGGTGGTCATCCCCCATGTTGTTGCAGCGAATTTTGAGGCCTCAACAGAAGGCTACCATTGGGCATGGAGTCGGATATGGACTTCAATCACATGCAAATGTAGTTCATGGATGCTGAGGAAATTAAGCTTAAAAAATAACTTTTTATAGCAAAAACATAATACATGAAGGAAATTGGAGCATAATACTATGAATTACAAGTAATCATGATACTATGAAGCTGATGATAATATGAGAAATGGAAAAACACAAACACATAAGCTCAAAAGGAATCTCAGGTGTGAAAGAAAATTACTGCAGTTGTGTATTAGCTTGATAGACAATATTTACATAGTAGTTTATTCATAACAATCATCATCCCTTTAAACTCAAAAAATCTTTCCTTTATAGAGTGAGGTCTCATAAATTGGATTTCCACCTAGGCCAGCCTCGAATTCCTACCTAAGAGACATATTTCTAATCAAATTACATCACTTGGAGGCTTTCTAGAGATATTTCTCTTTGGCAGAGTTTAAATACAAAAAGGACTCTTCTTTCATTAAATAGCTTAACAAATTCTTTTAATAACCCTTATCAAATGTAATCAACTGATTTTCTGAGTGTACTAGACTACTGATGTGTCATTATGGCACGTGGATGTTGAGCTGGACCTCCACCAAGTCAAATTCTAAAATTTTTACACAAATCTGGCTAGTAAAAATTATGGAAAATAGACCTCAAAGATGATTGTATATTTTCCAAACCCTGATGGATGTGCAAAAACAGAGAGAGGTTTTTGTAGATGGGCTCACTTTGAAGAAAAAACTCCTTCAAATTTCGAAAATTCCTTTTATTTGGTCAGAAAGTGAACTTGAAGTTGACTTCTAAAAAAATCATGTACAAGAACTTTCGTAGCACACTTTCGTAGAAAACTCTAAAATCCACCTTTTGCATAATATTTGACCTTTATGAATGTTGGAGGGTCTTCGTTGATGCTAATGAGGTAAACACATGCTCTAAGTCACCCCTGCTGAGATTTTTTAAGAAGTTTTCCCTCCAAGAAACCTACAACACTTTCGTAGCGAAAACTCACCTTTAAGCCTGGAGTGCACTATGAAAGTAGCTAGTTCACCGACATTTTTCTCCCTCTTCTTATTTTTACCTCAAAAACACTTCTAAAGCATGTATATGCCTAATTATGATATCATAAGACAAAATTTGATCAAAAGTGTATTGCCTTACAATGTTTCGTGGAGTAACATCATCATCTTGCACAATCATTTTAAGACCATTTTTCTTCAATTCAACTTATATCATTTTTATCGAACCAAACTAACATGTTGAGGTTTTGGATATTTTATGCATTGGAGTTAAGAATTCGTGAGCTTTAGTTGAGATGGTGAGTTGTATTTATGAGTTTGCATGCTTTGTTGACTTGATGAGTTGTCATCCATGCTAGCCATGTGGCGTTGATTGCTGAGCTGCCCCCTTAAACAAGTGGTCCAATGATATTATTGATCTCATTTGATGACTCATCCATCTCTTTCCTGCGTTGACTGCCCCAAAAGATCAAAGAATGTACATAACAATGGAAAAAACAGAGTATTGGGAACTTTCTTAGCGAATTTTGACCTGTTTACACTGAATTCATTGTGGAAGTTGGTAAAAGTGTCAAATTCACTCTAATGACTAGATTTACTCATGCATGAGATATTTTTGGATTTTTCTTTGACATTGACCCCTATGGCATGAATGATGACCTTCAAGACCCCTCACATATGTGCAATTTTTTTGAAAATTGAAAATTTAAAATATCCTGTTCAACCCTAACTAACTTAACCTAATTGACTCATGACTCAAAACAAACCTAATGGTTATCTTGGATAACAAGTTATATGTTGCAAATTTATTTTATTTATGTAGAAGATTTGGTTCTATACATTTGCTTGTTAGAAATACTGAGAGGGTGTGAATTAATGTTCCGTCCAATTAGTATTTTAAATTTTATTTTTTATATTAATGAACAAATCAGTTAAGAATTGTAGATAACATATGAAAGAATAAAACATAAAGCACATAAATGTATAAATAAGCACATCATCACATAGAAACGTTGGATATTAGGTGGAAAACTCAACTGGGAAAAATCACCATTGTTTTTTGTGGTCCTATAATTTATAATATTGGTAAGAATAAATGATAGAGGACAACATCAAACATCTTTAGAGTCCAGGACCTAGCCTTCCTATAATCAAAGAGGGCTCTCTTTGTTTTTATGATTTAGCTTAATGGTTATAAATGATAATATTAGGCTTGTTATAGAAATTATGAGGGATGATTGTTTGATTGATTATGTGGTTGGACAGATATAGCTGTGAAAAATTAATCCATTGGGCTATGGAGTCATAAAAGGCTGAATTGTGCATCAACTTTTCAATGGCATTCATAGGGAAAGTTAACTATGCAGATTGGATCTTACTAGCAGTGTGAATATCAAACGAAAGAAAGCAATGAGTTCAGTAATATCTAAAGAGAAGTTAAGAATTCTTTAACTATACTTCAAAAGAAAACATTAAGATAGTAAACACAGACAAAATTAAGGTGCTTTCTCAGCAAATATTAATCTAAATTTTTTGTTTTACAATCAGATAAATTGATGCACGTCATGAAATACAAAGAAAACATTAACAAAAAGGAAAAAACATCACCATTAACATAGTTCAAGAATCATGTGAACTGTCTCTTATTATTGATTCCCATCTCAAAAACTATAATGCTCCAATAAAATGATTCTTATAACCCAAAGTCTAACAAGGTCCAAACTACCACCCTTTAATATTTCTAAGGCATGCAATATTTAACTAAAGACTAATTCGATTGCCTTATCTCTTCGGAAAATTTTCATTGATTACAATTTATGTAGAAACTGGACAAGTTTGGCCATGCAAAGGGCTAAGACAAATACATCTGGAAATCACCGCCTATGGTTTTTAACTTCGGCAACCTTTCATGGATGGTAAAGTGGATCCAAAACTGGCTGGGATGGTCTCGAAGAGGCGCCAATAAATAATTCTGACATTTGGCTCTACCATTTAGACTGCCTTTGCTGGATCCTTAATTCTAGTGCGGTGCTGACACTGTTGCTTTTATATATATTCTTTGATCTTGAAGGAAAATCTGAAAATATTATCAATATATTTTTGGAAAAGCCCCAACATTTCTGAACGTTTTGCATTATCATGCTCACATTTATTCTTCAGTACGTCATACTCCTTCATTGAAGTCTCAATGTATAATCTAACTTCATTCACCATAGTTTGATTGCTTATTTGTGATTGACTTGTTGGGCTTTCATGTCTAGTGCTTGGGCGTTGGCTTGTATATTGTGGAGTAGGTCATGGAAAAACCCACAACTGGATTTAGAAGGGGGACACATTTGGTTAGCAGTATCAGAGGGAGGGGGTGCAAACATATCCTCTGCTTGCCACGTGGTTAATGGCTGGGATTTGAAAATAGCCCATTTCAGATTCCCCCTCCTCCATTAAACTTTGAAACACGGACGGGGTCTGAAATCAGATTGAAACCATTGATTTTAATCAGCTATCATCAACCATAAGCAAAACATGCATCGGTTTAACAATTTTTAAAATATAGAATTAATTAGTTAATTCTACATTTTAAATACATTCAATTTCATTCGAAATAACTTTACGAAATCCACTTCAAATGTGATCCACCTTCACTAATGAATTCTAAAACTATGCATAACAAAGTGTAAATTTTAAAATTTATCCCGTGCCAAAATTGGCTCCTTCTGGGGATGGAAACTCCAGAGGAGGTGTCAAGAATCTCAGATCTTTGGATTTTTAAATAAACGCCTTATCCATTGGGCCGAACGCACAACTTGTATCTTGATCTGTCATTCAAATTAGTAACGAGAAACTAGCTGATTATGTCCTCTGACTTTGACTGATAAAAAATAGACCACATGCTTGCCCAACTAGCTTATTTGCATACTATAAATCTGAGCTGAAACTATCACTGAAATATGCATTGCAAACTATTTGATAGAAATCACTGCTACACCTTGAAAATTTGAATGTTGAAACCAGAACTGTGCTGAAACTAAAGTTTGAAACACACTGATCTGAAAATGGAAAAACAATCTAGAACTAAAATTGGAAAGATGCTCAGAGTATTGAGCTTATTTTCACCCCTACCTACCCTAATCTACTGAAAATACTTCCCTTATAAATGATACAATACTGCCAATGTACCTAGTCAAGAAATTGCCTTATTAACCCTTTTCTTTCACTGCTCTTCACCATATTCAGCAACAAACATGATAATGGTATTTGATAGAAATTCCTGGCATGATTTGATTTACATGGATCTTGGTACACTTGAAAAACAACTGACATGCCGTCAATATGTGCTGGATTTGTAAAGAACAATTTATCCATATAGACATCCACTAGATCAAGGTACTCTTGACTTATTTCTGGGTATTCTGACTCAACCAACTTAGTTTCATATCCTGGTACTACAGATGCACTCTCCAAGTCTTCAATCAACTCAGAACATGTTTGCATGCTATCTGATGAATGTTGCATCAATACTTCTAATGGATCGGACAATGGGGCAGGCTGTCTGATCATATCCATATCATAGCAGTTTTTGAGAGCATTATGAATATGGGACGATTGAATTTGAAAGTAGAAACCATCCAACGAGTCTGCTATTGGGTGATGTAGTGCTTTATATGGTAGTGTTTGTTCTTCTGAGACCCCCTTATTTCTCCAGTGATTATCAACCAAAATGTGATCCAGATTCCCTTTCACAATCTGAAATTCATTAAAACATAAAGGTAGATAATCAAACTTGATCAATTCATCATATGTTTCAGACTCTATGACTTCACTTGATACTTGACCTTCAAAAGAACTCAAGGGCTGAACCCTTGGATCTAGAACATATTCTTTATCATCCATGATTCCCTCATTTGATTGGTGAGAGAGTTCTCTTCTCCTGTGATTATCAACTAGAATGTGATCCAAATTCCCTTTCACAATTTGAAATGCATTAAAAAATAAAGGTAGAGAATCAAACTTGATCAATTCATCATCTATTTTAGATTCTATGATTTCAAGATGGTTCAGGGACTGAATTTATTGATATAAAACAGGGTTTGTATCATCCATCTCTTCCTTGACTGATTCATTAGAGCATTCCTCCTCCTTCCTATTTGAAACCCATGGTAATTCTCTTAAGAGTGAGGAAAAAATAGATATGCATATTAAAGTCATTTACTTGACAACTTCTTCGCATTTTCCTTTTCAGTAACCTGCTTTGATGCGTATTGTTTGATTTTCATCTTTCATTAGATAACTTAGGTTTTTCTCTTCCATAAAACAAAGGATTCCTTGAATAAACAAATTCTCAACCCCTCAACCCTTTATACCTTTCTCTGATTATCATTTCAGGAATATTATCTCTGTATGTAAGGTCATCTAACAGCATCCTCCTAGGAATTTTTCTACCTCTTCTATATTGAACTCCCTTGGCTATGTTGTGAAACTAGAAGATAAAGCAATCATTTTCTTCTGCTTTAGGTCTCAGGATGTAATGAACCCATGGCACATTGATGCTTGTATTTTCTGGAACTAATGGAACATGAGGTATTTGAACAACAAGTTCCTCTTTCTTGCTAATCATATGTATCATTTCATTGAGTGTGTTTGTCAAAATATATAGTTTTATCTCTGAAGATATCAATTTCTCTTTTTCTAATTTATCCTTCTCCACAGCCTTTAACTTTGCCTCTCTGTTCATCAAGTTCGCCTCCACATCAAATTCCATATTTTGTATCTCTTCAAGGGTTTCAAGGTCCCTTTCTCTTAACTGGAATTCCATCTATGGGTCAAATGCATCTAGGTAGTGCCAGAGATCTAATCCTAGGGGTGGCTTTATCTTAGTAGGTATCGAATGGTATACCTTATTGAACTTGGCTGAAAAATGTTGTACTGTCTCCCCTGGCTATCTTTTTAAATGGTTATACTCTTCTATGATGAGAAAAAAATTTCCCATGACCACCCATATATCCATGAAAACTTGAGTGAATTGATGAAAATTGATAATGCTTGCATCTGGAAGATCTTTAAACCAATTTTTAACTTTACCTTGCAATGATAAGGCAAACATTCTAATACACACATCATCTTCTTCCACCTCGAACAGAACAAGAAAATCCTCAAGATTTTGAATGTGCTTTTCGACAATGATATTTTCATTTTCTCCATCAAATCTGGGTAGATTGTGGCTAAAATTTGCAGTGAGGTCATGGATAATAGGATGCAAAACCAGAGGCTTGTATCTGTATAGGAATTTTATAGGTATAGGTGGTAAATAAGGAGGCTTATAACCATTTGGGAATCTAGCAAGAGCAAGAGATGAAGTATGAGGCTCATGTTTCACTGGGTTTTCCACAAGTGCATCCGAGATGTGCACATGTGTATGAGTATTTACATGAATCGCAATTTTGGGCTTAGCTTCTTGAGGCTCATCAATTTGCCAATGATCAATGTAGACCTCAGTAGTGTACTCTTGATCAAGCTTAAATTAAGATAGAACATAGTTACAGATAAAACCAACAATTTCTTGAATCCAAATTGGACGTGAATACTTTCTCTTTCTAGGCTGATTGGTCATGTTTCAGGTCCTTCCTCCATTGGAGTCTTTGAATGTAACTGATCTGAATTGAAATCACCAGGTGGATGATTTCAACCTTCTTGTGTCTGGTTGTTTGTCCACCATCAACAACTAGATACCAATCTTGGAAAATAATTGAATCATACAATGTTTTGACTAGGGTTTCTGAGTTCTGATGAAATGATAAAATTTTCAATAGCTCTCCCTAGTATGGCCGTCATTATGTTGTGGCCTTATAATTTATAAGATTGGAAAGAATAAACAATAGAGGACAACATCAAACCTCTTTAGAGTCTAGGACCTAGCCTTCCTAGACTCAGAGAGGGCTCTCTCTATTTTTATGATTTAACTTGATGGTTATAAATTATGATATTAGGCTAGTTATAGAAATTATGAGGGCTATTTTTTTAATTGATTATGTGGTTGGACAGATAGAGCCGTGAAAAATTAATCCATTGGGCTATGGAGTAATAAAAGGATGATTTTTTCATCAACTTTTCAAGGGCATTCATAGGGAAAGCTAACTATGCAGACTGGATCTTACTAGCAGTGTGAATATGAGATGAAAGAAAGCAGTGAGTTCAATAATAGCTAAAGATCAGTTAAGAATTCTTTAACTGTACTTCAGAAGAAAACATTAAGATAATAAACACACGCAGAATTAAGGTGCGCTCTCAGAAAATCTTAATGTAAATTTTCTGTTTTACAATCAAATAAATTGATGCACAACATAAAAGACAAAGAAAACATTAACACAGAGGAAAAAACATCACCATTAACATAGCTTAAGAATCCTATGAACGATCTCTTATTATTGATGCCCATCTCAAAAAATATAGTTCTCCAATACAATGATTCTTATAACCCAAAGTCTAACAAGTTCCAACCTACCAAACTTTAATTCTACTAAGGCATGTAGTATTTAACTAAAGAATAAGTCGGTTGCCCTATCTCTTCGACAAATTTTCATTGATTACAATTTAAGCAGAAATTGGACAACTGTGGCCATGTAAAGGGCCAAGACAAATACATTTGGAAATCACTGCCTGTGGATTTTAACTTCAACAACCTTTCATGGATGGTAAAGCGGACCCAAAACTAGATGGGATGGTCTCGAAGAGGCACCAATAAATAATTATGACATCTGGCTCTGCCATTCAGACTGCCTTTGCTGAATCCTTAATTATAATGCGGCGTTGGCACTGCTGCTTTTCTATATTTTCTTTGATCTTGGAGGAAAATCTGAAAATATTATCAATATCTTGTTGGAAAAGCCCTAACATTTCTAAACATTCTGCATTCTCATGCTCACATTTATTCTTCAATACATCATACTCCTTCATTGAAGTCTGAATGTACATTCTAACTTCATTCACCATAGTTTGATTGCTTATTTATGATTGACTTGTTGTGCTTTCATTGTAAGCATGACAAATTGCTCCATTATCGAGAGTTTGTTCTGGAACACTAACAATTTCCAGAGGTGGATTTGGAAGAAGATCAACATTAATATGCACAAAGAGCTCAGTATGCCAAGAATGGAAGGCTTTAAATTGCAACAGCCTAATGTCTTCTGAAACTTCTGGATTTTAGGCACCATACACTTTCCCTGATCGAATTTCTATTGAACTTAACTCAGAGTACACAAATCAATTGTCAACGTATCCTGGAAACCATGCACATTCAACATCTAGCAATTGAAAATCAATTTCCCACTTCCCAATATTTCTCTAATGCTTCCACAGATATATCTTCTTCTGTCAACATCAAATTTTCATACTGATGGTTCACCTTAGAAAATATAAACTTGTATCTTCCATCCTTCTCAAACATCTCATTTTAAAACTATATAAACCATGAATTCTATTACAGGAACAAGCCTTTTTCTGCATGCTGAATTTCACATCACCAATGGGTGAAGGGTCTTGAGCAAAGTCACCTTGAGGGATAACAAAAATATCCATCTTCATTTCCATGTTATCCTTCACTTGCATTTTGAATACATCATTGCTGTTCCACGCGCTGATGACTGCCCGTGAGCTGGGGAAATCGGCAGGAAAATTCCCGTTCTGCAAGCTCGGCCAGCCTTCCTTACTAGGAAAGACCACCCAGGTGCCCAAGCTCAGTTTATTGTTCACCACTACTTCAATGTCCACGGGAAAACATTCTCTGATACCAAGCCTGTGCCTATACAGAGCTTTGACCTATTGAACGTTGAGCTTCAAGATTTTAATGACAGATGACGTTCATTTGGAGTGGGCATGGACGAGATGGAATAGAATGGTCGAGGTTATGAACTTGGAAAAATTTCATTTCTCAGTGAAAATCTTGATAGATGCGTCATTATCTTTCTCAGTGGCCATGTATGCATACTCTGCTCCATTTTATTTCAACCATGCTTCAAGTGTTTGGGATAGCTTCAATCCAATTCCCAAATGCCTGTTCCTTGGCGAGACTCAAAGACCAAGAATGTAGGTTGATTTTGTATGTCTGGGATTCAAGGGTTCCTTCAACACATATTCAGCTAGAATGTTTCTACCGCACACCACGATTTTGATGTAGCCTTTGATGAGCCCCATGATCTCTCTCTGCTATCCAATCTCAACGAGCAGCATTACATAAGTGGGGCTATGGCGGACCCTAAGAATCGCGACACTAGATACCCTTGATCATTGACGCATAAAATACTAGCATAACTTGTCATGGGCTCTTCCTCCATGTGCCATGATGTCTAGTGCTTGGGCACTAGCTTGTATACTGTTGAGTTGGTCATGAAAAAACCCACAATTAGATTTTGGAGGGGGCACATCTGGTTCGCGGTATCAGAGGGAGGGGGTGCGAACATATCCTCCACTTGCCACCTGGTTAATAGCTGGGATTTGAAAACAACCCATTTCGGATCCCCCCTCCTCCATTAAACTTTGAAACACCGAGGGGGTCCGAAATTAGATTGGAACCGTTGATTTTGATCAACTATCATCGCCCATAAGTGGAACATGCATCGGTTTAACAATTTTTAAAATATAGAATTAATTAGTTAATTCTAAATTTTAAATACATTCAATTTCATACGAAATAACTTTACCAAAGCCACTTCAAATTTGACCCACCTTCACTAATTAATTTTAAAACTATGCATACCAAAGTGTAAATTTTAAAATTTATCCCGTGCCAACAGTTGCATGTGCCTAAATCTTCTTATTATTATAGAGAAACTATTTTATTACATATTTTACTGCTCTATATGCTTACTGGTGCGCAGGATCCTACTTGCTGCAGGATAACACCTCCTCTTGTTTCTCCAACTATCACTAGAAGGAAATCACCACTCACTGATTCAATTCTCCATCCACCACTGAAAAACAAGCTACCAATCCCTCACTGAAGGCCCAACCCTTAGACCCTTGTGGACCACATTTTTGAATCTTTCGCACTGGATCCACCTACAACAAAACAAACCTTGTAGGCCATGTTTCATCCAATTTTCAAACTAGATCCACATGTAACATTATGCTCATCAATTATGCTTTTCATTATTCAGTTCATATTATGCATGTAAGATAGAGACATTGTCATTCTTTGATGTGAAGCAAAATTTGTTGCACTGTTGATTGTGTTGGAGATTGATGTGTTGAGTAAAAGAGATTATTAGTCTATCATTGTTGGTGCTGAGATTTCACATTGTTGATGCATTGAGCTTGCTTGTGGCCCAAGATATGTATTGAGGACAGTGTTATAGAAAAAAAGTTATTAGTTGATTTTTATTGCTAATGGTCTTTAGAGATATGCTGAGAGTTTTCATATAACAAAATTTGTAAGAGAAATGTTGAGGTTGGTTTGTCATTGATGTTTGGACAAAGAATTCGATGCCTCTAGGGAATATGTCAGGATTTCTATTGGATACACATGTTGAATAAAAAAGTTTGATACAATGAAATTGATGATTTATTGAGGATGTATGCAATTATGTATTGATGGCATAATGATACTTCTTGTTCATTGTTGTATGAAATAATTGATGAGAATAATGTTATATGAGGGTCTAGTTTGAAAATTGGATGAAACATGGCCTACAATGTTTGTTTTGGTGTAGGTGGATCTAGTTCGAAAGATTCATAAATGTGTTCCACAAGGGTCTAAGGGTTGGGCCTTCAGTGAGGCAGTGGCAACTTATTTTTCGGTAGTGGTTGGAGAATTTGGTCAATGAGTGGTGGTTTTTTTATAGTGATAGTTGGAGAAATAAGAGGAGGCAGTATCGTGCAACAAGTAGGAGCCTGCGCACTGGTAAGATTTTGCACCAGTAAAAGATGTAATAAAATATTTTATTTATAATAATAAGAAGAAGACAAAGACAACGACAATGGTGGTTTTTCCCAGTTGATTTTTCCACCTAATATACAATGTTTCTATGTGATGATGTGCTTATTGATCCAATGATGCGCTTTATGTTTTATTCTTATCATATCTTATCTAGTAATGCTTAACTGAGCTATTCATTAACATCACAAAAGAAAAAGTGAAAATACTAATCTCATGAAACATTAATTCACCCCCTCAGTATTTCTAACAAACAAGAGTATAGAACCAAATCTTCTACATAAAGAAAAAACTGCAACACAAAAATTAATCTTTTTGGTATTTTCTATGGAATGCAATGAATAGTAATGGAAGAGTGAATATCGTACTTCAAAAAGTATTTCTTTGGGCACAGGGACTCAAATTTAAATGGCTAAAAAAATTCATTAGGTAACAACATTTCTTTCATAGCATGCTCAACTCCTCCCTAGATGCCTATTGTCTTCTCACATCCATACATTTATGAGTGGAAAAAGAGAATTGATCCAAATATAAAATAAAAATTGAAAATATTCCATGCCCTCACCAAGAGGATGTAGTGAATTTATGGAGTAACAATATATCTCCCTTTGTCTTCAAATTCAATTGACTCAATGCACTCTCTAGTGCATCCTCATGTTGTGTCAAGTGATTCATTTTACTAGTTTAATGAATCAAACACTCTCAGTATGCTCTTTTTCTATGAGTAATTTAGGTTGACATTGTATCTTATGACATGATTTTTTTATATGAATTTCAACTGAGGTGGTTGTGTTAATCTATAATAAATTTGGAATCCCAAAAAGCAGTTATTTAGCATTGAAGTTTTTAGCCATCTTTATTGTCATGGACAAATCAGAATGACTCACGTCTCTCCATTAGGAACTATCAATAAAAAAAATAACATTGCAAAGTAATCCCTTTAATATTTTCACTTTAAAAACCATCTAAATAATATAATAAATAATATAATAATCCAATCTGCTTTTAAAAAAATTACAACTCACAAAACATTAATAAAGTATATAGTTTCCTTACAATTCATGGCGGGAATCATCCCTAGGAAGGTCATATGTACCCAGAAAACAAAGCACAAATTCTAAACATTGAGACATTGAAGGATGGAATTGAATGGTACATATGACACCGAGCATTTATCTGCAAATCATACAAAATACAACACCTATGTCTACTTATTCTGAGAAACTATAATTGTGGCAAAGCTTCTATTGCTGGTTTAGCTGTTGGAGGAGCTCCTCTAACAACAATATCTACTTCACCATTTTCACCTAATTCAAATATAATGATTTCCCTTTGGAAAGTCAAATTTATTGTGATAAATGGGTGATAAGTATTTTCTTTTGGATTATTAGGAAATATTCCCATCTATGGATTATCATGAACTTCCTGTAATTCATCATCATAAGAGTAATCATTCTGATTGTTTGAATCATTTGTAAAAAATTTATGTCATATAAAATTGATTCTACAATCTTGTCAAAGTTCTAAGATATGATCATAGCTCAATTTCTCCACTCAACATGGCTTCCTTAGTCTGATGTCCTTGATCTTGATGTTCCCAATTGAATATTGGACTCCCTATTTTCGATAGAAATTGAAACCTCTATTGTAGTTCACTATAACAAGAGGTACAATCCATATAATTCCATTGTTGCTACTTGCTGAATTCTAAGACCTCAAATATCATAGGTGGAAATATTCTAAGGTTTCTGTGTTATTTTCATAAGTTTAATACTTAGACTATGATAGAAAACATAGAGAGCGAAGATAATTACACACAAATCACACACACTATGATATCTTTATTGATCACAACAGTTACACATATATAGGACATAACACACTGAATTCGACACATCTAGATCATGACTCCAACTCATTACATAGGAATCAACATCTTCTAGACTAACGCTTGGGAACTCACAATGACAACTCACAAATGCATCAACATATAAGATATTCACACAATCAAATTAGCAATGTGTTCTCTAAACACCGAATAATGTTGAGAACCACTAATTTAAATTATGCTACTCTTCTCATTTATTGGTCTGCATTATAAATCTTTTACACAACAAAATAATTTTACAACCCACACCACACAATAATTTTACAACTGGTGAAATTAGAACACCAATAAAACCTTATACAGTAATAGGGTTTCTGATCTACACAAGAAACAAATCTACACACAAAAATGTAGAAATAAAACACTAGACTAACCTATGTACAAAGGATTAGCTCTCACACCTCTCACATCTCCCTGGCCCTACCTTAAGGGAGTCAAGCTAATACTCGCTCTGATACAATGGTAGAAAACATAGAGAGCGAAGATAATTACACACAAATCACACACACTATGATATCTTTAATGATCACAATAGTTACACATATCTAGGACATAACAAACTGACTTTGACACATCTAGATGATGACTCAAAATCATTACATATGAATCAACAAATTTTAGAATGACGCTTAGGAACTTACAATTCAAACTCACAAAAACACATGACATGGAATAATTAATTCCAACAGATTATTGAAATAATCATATTGGATAGTATTGAAAATGTTCGAAAGTTTGATGATATCCCAGCTTTCACTCTACATTGCTTTTTCTACGAAGAGATTGAATCCGAAATCTGCAACATAAAATGAATAAAATGGATGCATAAAGTGAAGTTAATGTAAAACACAAATCAATGGGATGTATGGAAGAGCACTCACCCAACATCAAGTAATTATACAGAATGACTTACATTATTATTTAGCTAAATTTAATTTGAATGATTTTTTTTATAATATTATGGAATTCCATGGAAAGAAGTAGAGGTTAAATTTGAGGGGTATTTAACTGTGTTTTCCTTATTTAATCTTTAAATACGAATATGTGTTGACTATGGTTACCTTACTTTTTCAAAAAATCAATTTTATGAGTGATTTAAAAGCTTACGTGTATCATAAAAGAAATTCCAAATAAATTTGCAGAAAGTAAAAACAAGTTAGTGATTTTGCTAGGTGAGACTCCAAGATAAGTATTGCATTATTTGACACCTACAATACCAATACTTTAGGATGAAACTTCAAGATAAACATATAATTACCCAATAGTGCTGGGACTTCAAGATAAACATAGAGTCACCCATAGTGTATCTTTGGACTTATAAAAAGCTCTTCGCTGGTGAAAATGCAGAAGGAACACTTTTGCCCTTGACATTGAAAATTGTAATTTTCTATGTTTTTCAACTTCAACTCCACTAAACTCATATTTTTATTGCAAATTATGCTTTGACCTAAAAACAAGAATTGTAGAGAATTGTCTTACCTCCATACCCATATTTTTTTTTTTAAATATTGATATATAGAGGGGTAAATTTCTTGTTTACTAACTGCATATACTTGAAATTTTCAGGCAAACATATATAGTCACTTTATAATCCTTTACTTTTTTTAGGGAAGGTTATTCATTTTTTGGAAAAAAACCATAGCATCATAATCTGCATATATTGCACTAGTGCACAGACTATTTTTCGGTAATTTTCGGATTAAATCACTATTTTTTATTAATTTTTGAAATGGACGAAGAAAAAAAACAATGATGTTTCAGTACATTTTATAATCCTTTGATTTTCTTTTCAATGTGACCGTCAATAAGAAAAATGAGAGTACCCTTTTGAAGTAGACAGGGAGAGGAAGTGCAGAATGATTTTTTTGAATTTTTTGGTGTCCTCATTAGAAAGTTATTGAATTTTCATTCAGTGCAATTTTTCGAAAAATGAAATTCCATAGTGACACAGTTTAGTAAAAAATTAATAAAAAATTGAATTTTTTAATGAAACTCCACAAATTTCATATCATCAGAAACTAGATTCAAAGATGAATCTAATGGTACTTGGTCCGACATATAACATTTTGTTTTTGTAGGTGTTCTGCCCCTCCAAAGTTGCAGGTTCCTGAAAACTGCAGAATTTTCTGTGTTTTTCGTTGACCAGAAACTCTCGGCCGAGATAATGTCTCGGACGAGAAATTTATAAAACTCTCAACCGAGAGTTTAACCCGCCTAAAGTTACATTTAAACTCACGGCCAAACTCTCGGCCGAAAGTTTAAAAAACTCTCGGACGAGAGTTTGCGCCCGAGAGTTTACCCGATGAAACTCTCGACCGAGAGTTTTGAAAACTCTCGTATGAGAGTTTTGAAAACTCTCGTATGAGAGTTTTGAAAACTCTCGTATGAGAGTTTTGAAAACTCTCGTATGAGAGTTTTGAAAACTCTCATCCTAGAGTTTTTTCAACTCGAGTTTTATTCCTATAATAAAACACAACAATTATTAAGTTTTTAGAATTGGTACTTTATATAATTTAAATAGTACTTTATTAAAATTAAAAAATGATAAAAAAAATAAAATTATAATTTTATTTTAAATTATTTTATTATTATTAATGATAAAAAATACATGAAGATTTAATTAAATAAAATTTGTTACAATATTTTGTAATATCAATGTTATATAAAAAAACAAAAATATTTTATATAAAACTAATTGATATATTAATATAAATAAAATAAAATTCTAAAACATAAATCAAAATAAAAACAACTATATATAATTTATATAATACTTTTTTTGAAATTAATGAATAAATTTAAATTTAAAAAACAATTGACTAAATGCAATGAGGTGATAAAGGAGACAATGCATAGCACCTTAATATCGTTATAAATTCTTGGAAATCTTGAGAAATTTTTGAAGTGAGATGAGCTTCTTGGAATGGGTCACTTTATCTTCCACTTCAGTTTCACACGATTAACTTGAAAGGAAGTCTATTTTCCTAGGTATGGATGTAAGGGAATGAACAATATTATTTGAACATTGAGTGAGATGCCCTTCTTGGAATGGGTCCTCCTATATTCCACTTTAGTTTCACAAGATTAAATTGAAATGAAGTTTATTTTCCTAGGTATGGATGTTTAGTTAATACTTCTTTATTTCGTTTGAATTTAGTTTCTTTAAAAACGAAAAATAATAAAAATTCTGTGTTTTTTTCGCGTTGTTGTTCCTTTCTAACGGAACAGCACTTCCGCCGTTCCTTTCGAATGGAACATCAGTTTCGTGCAGTGTTTTTGTTGTTCCTTTCAAATGGAATAACATGTCTGGAGAGCATTTCCTTGCTGTTCCTTTCGAATGGAACAGCAGTTTCGCGTAGTGTTTTTGTTGTTCCTTTCAAATAGAACAGCATGTCTGCAGAGCATTTCCTTGCTGTTCCTTTTAAAAGGAACAACATTTCGCAGATTATCTTTGTTGTTCCTTTTAAAGGAACATCACTTTTTGAACGATTGTTTTAAGTTTGTATTTTGAATTTGTGAGCATTTTTTTTTATGGACACCTGTGGGCAACAGAGCTCTATTAATAGTATTGAAGTCATACTTATACAAATCAATAGTTATTTAACCCTCTTTCCTATAATTTTTATTGAATATCAAACGAAATGCATAAAATTCCTTAAGTTCTATCCCCGAACCATCACACATGAAAAATATTATTAATCGATCATATTACTTTAATGTGGTAAATAGCGCAATTACATTAATCTTTTGCTGTCCCTTCACCTCATACTTGAATTATTACAACGCGATTCCCTCATTATTACCGATTTATCTTATGCATCGATTTCAGTAATTACTTAATTTGATTGACTTTATCATGATTGCGCCTGTTTTTTCACTGCCGTCCTATTGTTGTTCCACACATGCCACCTTAATCGACGGTCGAGGTCGACCTTTCATTCATTTGGGGGGCGGAAATATCTGCATGCAGATCAGATACCCAAAATTTCTTCACCTGTATCTCTGCAATAGATTTTTATGAATTAAAACCCTTGCATTTTCAGAAAATAACGAATTTTAGCAAACTGTGCTGTGTTGTTCCATTAAGGTTACCGTGTGTTGAGAACAATTAACGAAGAACAGAAATGGGAGGAGGTCCAATTCGCACCGAACCTCAGACGTTGGTTGTCTCTGATGCTGCACGAGCAATATTAGACAAACTGGGATGGATTACATACTTTATGAGAATGCAGCAACCCCATGAAGCAGTGGCTACTGAATTCTTGTTAAATCTGCAGGAAGGTTCCTCCATAGTCAGAGGAAGGCAGATAGCGGTGACCGATGAGATAATTGCAGAAGTATCTGGCATCCCCGCACAAGGAACTGTTTGGACTTAGAAGAAAATCAGAATTCGGGAGGCCATGCAAATCTTTCAAGATGAAGGACAGAGGCTAATAGTCAAAGGGAGAGGAGTACACCTGGCGTCGCTAGGCGAACCATGGACAAAATTAGCCAGGATCGTGCAGGCTTACATAACATGCGACGGTAGAAAAGACGTGGTAAGACCTCACCATCTTAAGCTGTTAGCTGTGCTAAAACAAAAATGCACTATCAATTTACCTGCATTCTTAAACTCTTTATTGCATGATATTGCTCGTGGAATTAGAAAAGCACAGCATGCAAACATGGTGGTCAGCCACCATTGCTTGATTCGGCTAATAGTAAGTTACAGCCTCGCCCAGCAGCAAACTAGCTGGGAAGAGCTAATTTTTTCTATTGAAGGAGGGATGGCTTTACCCGCTCTGAGACGGAAAAGGATGGCCGGCTCAATAGCCGGGTCCTGAACTTACAGACAATCCTTCCGAGGGGTTACAAGTTTAGACGTTAATGGGTTACAGGTTTAGAGGTTTAGGGGGTTAGGGGATTTAGCAGTGAAGGATTTAGGGGTTATGGGTTAGGGTTTTGGGGGTTAAATGGAATCCACACTTAAATGGGTTAGGTTTTTAGGGGTTTAGGGTGTTGAATTGGTTAGGAGTTAGGAATTAGGGTTTAAGGGGTTAGGGGTTAAGGTTTTAGAGGTTTAGGGTTTAGGGGGTTAAATGGGTTACAGGTTTAGAGGTTTAGGGGGTTAGGGGATTTAGCAGTGAAGGATTTTAGGGGTTAGTGGTTAGGGTTTTGGGGGTTAAATTGAATCCACACTTAAATGGGTTAGGTTTTTAGGGGTTTAGGGTGTTGAATTGGTTAGGGGTTGGGAATTAGGGGTTAAGGGTTGAGGGGTAAGGAATTAGGGTTTAAGGGGTCAAGGGTTATGGGTTGGGATTAGAGTTTAAGGGGTTAGGGGTTTTGGGGTTTTGGGGCTTAAATGGGTTAAGGGTTAACGCGTTAGGGGTAGGGGTTAAGGGTTTAGAGGTTTAGGGTTTAGGGGTTAAATGGGTTAGGGGTTTAGAGGTTTAGTAGGGGTAAATGGTTTGGGGGTTAAGGGTTTAGAGGTTTAGGGTTTAGGGGGTTAAGAGTTTAGGGTTTAGGAATTAGGGTTTAAGGGGTCAAGGGTTATGGGTTGGGAATTATGGTTTAAGGGGATAGGGGTTAAGGGTTTAGAAGTTTAGGGTTTAGGGGGTTAAATGGGGTATAGGTTTATAGGTTTAGGGGGTTACAGGATTTAGCAGCGAAGGATTTTAGGGGTTATGGGTTAGGGTTTTGGGGGTTAAATGGAATCCACACTTAAATGGGTTAGGTTTTTAGGGGTTTAGGGTGTTGAATTGGTTAGGGGTTTTTGGGTTTAGGGGCTTAAATGGGTTACAGGTTTAAAGGTTTAGGGGGTTAGGGGATTTAGCAATGAGGGATTTTAGGGGTTAGGGGCTAGGGTTTTGGAGGTTAAATGGAATCCATACTTAAATGGGTTAGGTTTTTAGGGGTTTAGGGTGTTGAATTGGTTAGGGGTTTTGGGGTTTAGGGGCTTAAATGGGTTAGGGGTTAACGGGTTAGGGGTAGGGGTTAAGGGTTTAGAGGTTTAGGGTTTAGGGGTTTAGAGGTTTAGTGGGGGTAAATGGGCTAGGGGTTAAGGGTTTAGAGGTTTAGGGTTTAGGGGGTTAAGGGTTTAGGGGTTATGAATTAGGGTTTAAGGTGTCAAGAGTTATGGGTTGGGAATTAAGGTTTAAGGGGTTAGGGGTTAAGGGTTTATAGGTTTAGGTTTTAGGGGGTTATATGGGTTACAGGTTTAAAGGTTTAGGGGGTTAGGGGATTTAGCAGTGAAGGATTTTAGGGGTTGGGGGTTAGGGTTTTGGGGGTTAAATGGAGCCTCTCTTAAATGGGTTAGGCTTTTAGGGGTTTAGGGTGTTGAAGTGGTTAGGGGTTTTGGGGTTTAGGGGCTTAAATCGGTTAGGGGTATGGGTTAAGGGTTTAGAGGTTTAGTGGGGGTAAATGGGTTAGGGGTTAAAGGATTAGAGGTTTAGGGTTTATGGGGTTAAATGGGTTAGCCCGGTTAGGAATTAGGGTTTAAGGGGTCAAGGGTTAAGGGGTTAGAGGTTTAGGTGTTTAAGGGGTTGAATGGGTTATGGGTTGGGAATTAGGGTTTAAGGGGTCATAGGTTTTGGGTTTAGGGGTTTAAATGGGTTAGGGTTGCTTTAGAGGTTTAGGGGGTTAGGGGATTTAGCAGTTAAGGATTTTAGGGGTTAGAAGTTAGTGGTTAATGGGGTTAAATGGGTTAGGTTTTTAGGGGTTTAGGGTGTCTAATTGGTTAGGCATTGGGAATTGGGGTTTTAGGGGTTAGGGGTTAAGGGTTTAGAGATTTAGGGTTTAGGGGGTTAAATGGGTTACAGGTTTAGAGGTTTAGGGGGTTAGGGGATTTAGCAGTGAAGGATTTTAAGGGTTAGGGGTTAGGGTTTTGGGGGTTAAATGGAATCCACACTTAAATGGGTTAGGTTTTTAGGGGTTTACGGTGTTGAATTGGTTAGGGGTTGGGAATTAGGGTTTAAGGGTTTAGGGGTTAGGAATTAGGGTTTAAGGGTTTAGGGGTTAGGAATTAGGGTTTAAGGGGTCAAGGGTTAGGGGTTGGGAATTAGGGTTTAAGGGGTTAGGGTTTTTGGGGTTTTAGGGCTTAAATGGGTTAGGGGTTAACGAGTTAGGGGTAGGGGTTAAGGGTTTAGAGGTTTAGCGTTTAGGGGTTAAATGGGTTAGGGGTTTAGAGGTTTAGCGTTTAGGGGTTAAATGGGTTAGGGGTTTAGAGGTTTAGCGTTTAGGGGTTAAATGGGTTAGGGGTTTAGAGGTTTAGTGGGGGTAAATGGGTTAGGGGTTAAGGGTTTAGAGGTTTAGGGTTTAGGGGGTTAAATGGGTTAGAGGTTAGGAATTAGTGTTTAAGGGGTCAAGGGTTAATGGGTTAGAGGTTTAGGTGTTTAAGGGGTTGAATGGGTTATGGGTTGGGAATTAGGGTTTAAGGGGTTATAGGTTTAGGGTTTAGGAGGTTAAATGGGTTATCGTTGGTTTAGAGGTTTAGGGGGTTAGGGGATTTAGCAGTTAAGAATTTTAGGGGTTAGAAGTTAGGGGTTAATGGGGTTAAATGGTTTAGGTTTTTAGGGGTTTAGGGTGTTGAATTGGTTAGGGGTTGGGAATTAGGGTTTAAGGGGTTAAGGGTTAAGGGTTTAGAGGTTTAGGGTTTAGGGGGTTAAATGGGTTATAGGTTTAGAGGTTTAAGGGGTTAGGGGATTTAGCAGTGAAAGATTTTAGGGGTTAGGGGTTAGGGTTTTGGGGGTTAAATGGAATAAACACTTAAATGGGTTAGGTTTTTAGGGGTTTAGGGTGTTGAATTGGTTAGGGGTTGGGAATTAGGGTTTAAGGGGTTAGGGGTTAAGGGTTTATGGTTTAGGAAATAGGGTTTAAGGGTTCAAGGGTTATGGGTTGGGAATTAGGGTTTAAGGGGTTAGGGGTTTTGAGGTTTAGGGGGTTAAATGGGTTAGGATTGGTTTAGAGGTTTAGGGGGTTAGGAGATTTAGCAGTTAAGGATTTTAGGGGTTAGGAGTTAGGGGGTTTGGGGTTTAGGTGCTTAAATGGGTTAGGGGTTAACGTGTTAGGGGTACGGGTTAAGGGTTTAGAGGTTAAATGGGTTAGGGATTTAGAGGTTTAGTGGGGGTAAATGGGTTAGGGATTTAGAGGTTTAGTGGGGGTAAATGGGTTAGGGGTTAAGGGTTTAGAGGTTTAAGGTTTAGGGGGTTAAGGGTTTAGGGGTTAGGGGTTAGGAATTAGGGTTTAAGGGGTCAAGGTTTAGTTTTCTGCAATAACATAATTCTCCAATACCATACACTTCTGCTTGGAATGTCACACTTAACATTCATTTCCTTTTCGGATAATATTCTTTATCCCCTTACGTCCATACCTAGGAAAATAAACTTCATTTCAATTTAATCTTGTGAAACTAAAGTGGAATATAGGAGGACCCATTCCAAGAAGGGCATCTCACTCAATGTTCAAATAATATTGTTCATTCCCTTACATCCATACCTAGGAAAATAGACTTCCTTTCAAGTTAATCGTGTGAAACTGAAGTGAAAGATAAAGTGACCCATTCCAAGAAGCTCATCTCACTTCAAAAATTTCTCGAGATTTCCAAGAATTTATAACAATATTAAGGTGCTATGCATTGTCTCCTTTATCACCTCATTGCATTTAGTCAATTGTTTTTTAAATTTAAATTTATTCATTAATTTCAAAAAAAATATTATATAAATTATATATAGTTGTTTTTATTTTGTTTTATGTTTTAGAATTTTATTTTATTTATATTAATATATCAATTAGTTTTATATAAAATATTTTTAGTTTTTTATATAACATTGATATTACAAAATATTGTAACAAATTTTATTTAATTAAATCTTCATGTATTTTTTTATCATTAATAATAATAAAATAATTTAAAATAAAATTATAATTTTATTATTTTTTATCATTTTTTAATTTTAATAAAGTACTATTTAAATTATATAAAGTACCAATTCTAAAAACTTAATAATTAATTGTTGTGTTTTATTATAGGAATAAAACTCTCAGATGAGAGTTTTGAAAACTCTAGGATGAGAGTTTTGAAAACTCTCATACGAGAGTTTTCTAAACTCTCATACGAGACTTTTCTAAACTCTCGGCCGAGAGTTTTTTAAACTCTCGTATGAAAGTCTTCCCGAGAGTTTCCGTCAATAAAACTCTCGGACGAGAAAATGCATAACTCTCGTTCGAGAGATTTTTAACTCCGGTTAAACCCAACAAAACTCTCGGACGAGAGTTTTTAAAACTCTCGGTCGAGAAATAGAGTTGACTATTTTCTCGGACGAGAAATTAAAAATTTCTCCCAAATTCTAGCCATCCGCCAAAAGTGTTTCCTGTTTCAACTTCACATTTCAATTCTTCTAAAATAAAACGGTGCAATCTTCCATTGTATACAATTAAGCCTAAAACATGAACACTAAGACTTGACGCTTAAAGGTTGAAACTCACACGAGATGTCCACACCCATACGCCATTATAATTCTATATAAACCATTAACTACTTCTCTTGTTTATCTAGGTGAAATAGTGTTTGATTTTGAGAGTCTTATGTAATTTCTTTAATGTTGGTACACTAGTGATAAATCTCAATTTTATAAAATGTGTCTACTTAATAGTTTGATTGGAAAATAATTTTATTTTGTGGTTGGATATGAAAATCTCAAATATGTCATTACCAAAGCTATGATGCATTCAATACATTCATAGTTGAGTTTAAACATATATGGGTTTGGGCTTTTTAGGCATTAGCGTATCTAAAGGACAACTTTATAGTTCTTTTTTGTCAAAATATTATGAATTTCTTCAAAATGCATGCCTTACATATTATTATTGTTTGAAATATTAAAATCCTTTCAAATTCCTATTTAAAAGTGAGTTCAATCCTTTTTTTTTATATGGTTCTCCTTTAGTCTAACTCGTCACATTGAAAGCTAAAATATCCTAATCCTTTACAAAATATATTATAGTCAATGAGTTTGAGCAAGCTATTTGGAATCTTTTCAAAAATAGTTTAGCATAATTTGTAAAATCTTTGAAATTACATAAACAATAACAATATATGATTGCATCAAATTATTGGCTACTCTGGCAATAAAAATGAATATGATTGAATATGTTTGGTCTTTCTAACTTAATATAAAATCTATCATCTATAATATTAATTGATTGAAACATATTTTATAGTCAATCCAAAATTAAAAAAATTATTATAACACAATACAAAACTTTAAAAAATTAATTTTATATTAAAAAAACAAAGAAAACACATAATATAAAACAATTAAAAGAAAAAAACACACAAACTAAATTTGATTGAACAATTTAAAAAAAAAACACTCAAACTAAATTTGATTGAACCATTTAAAAAAAAACACTCAAACTAAATTTGATTTGGTTTGATTGATGGGTAGGAATGACTATCAAATTTATACACCTAGCAAGAAGCAAAGTCAAATATTCAATTATTCACTTTTTATCCATTAAATTTTAAAATATATTTGAATCTTACAATCAAGATAAGTATCATCTAGGCAGAAAAAGGCCATTCTTTCCACAACATTATGGCCCGCTAAGGCTTGCAGTCAGTTGATCGAGACTGCAAGCCTTAGCGGGCCATAATGTTGACACTACCGAAAACAAAATCTTCTGGATCAATTGACTGAAATCCTTAGTGGGCCATAATGTTAAATCCATTTCAAATAATTAAAATAGGGTTATTTATCCCTGCCAATCATACAGTTGGATTAATGATAAAACTGTATTTCTACAACATTATCTCAGCCAGTATCATTAAAGAGATTAGCATTACAATTGACAGTTTGACTACCGATACTGCAGTGGAGATGATAGTGGAGGATCTTCATTATTGTGCACAGTGGGTCTTCCTGGAAATGCATGCAACAGAGGAGGATCTTCATGTAACATTGCAGGATATTCATCATTTTACTTAAAAGAAAAGGCACCATCCAAAAGCAACAGGTTCATCCAACGCCAGAGCACCCCTATTAATTTAATATTAAGTGATTTCTACGTATCATCTCTGATGTTTGACGTAGAAATTTATACAATATGTACAGTGTCAAAAATTATTATTATTATATACCATTATAATATTTAATGTATATATGTAAATATTATTTTCATCTTTAAATATTCAGTTTTCACATTATTTATTGTTGAGATACCGTATGTTTCACAGTTATTCATATTGGAAGAGTACTGGCCCGAGAATGATCTTGAGTGAAGAGTACTAGAATTTGACTATGTAGCCTACCTGCTTGCCTAAAGTGGAATTTAACCGCACAATGAGAAAGATAACCATGTTTCTTGGAACGTTACTATGGCCATCTTCACCTAATGACTTGTTCTACCCATTATTACCATAATGTCTTATAAGTTGGGATACTTAGAGATGTTTGAGCCATAATGTGTTCTAAGTTTGGGATTGTTTGAGCATTAATTAGTAAAGGGATTATATTTGTGATAAGTGAAATGGATTATATTTATTAATGGGTAAAGAGATTATATTTACTTGTGATAAGTGATTTTTTTTTATTAATGAGTATGAATAATATTTAATTTTTAAATTATTAGGTTATTTAAAAGTACTAGTTGCATTCTAAAGAGATTATATTAAATAATTTTATAACTTGTATATATATAAGTGAGCAAATCACAGTTTATGTTTTTTAAATTTTCGCTTAAAAGAATTGGATCTATTGGTGAAGAGTGAAGAGTTTTTCACCTATGGGAACAGTTCAATTCCCCATGTGGGTTTTCTTGGAGTCTCAGAACATTTCAAAGTAGTGGTTGAACACGTGTCATTGAGAGAATACAATAGTGGTTGAACATGTGACATTGAGAGCATACATTAAACAATTTTGTAATCCATTCACACATTGAGAGATCAAACCCTACCCCCATGTTCTTCATTTTTAAGACTAAACATGTTGGATACATTGGTGAAGAATAGTGGGGTTTACACCAATTAATAAGATTCATATCCATTGAGCATTATTCCTAGAACCACAAGGTCACTTTGAGGTAGTGGTTGAATGTGCGGTTGTACCAGAGAGATTATATTAAATGATCGTGTGACACACACACATAAATAGATCAAAGCCCACTCCCATTTCCTTCAAATTTTAAGTTCAAAGGGGCTAGATGTATAAATTTCCAACCCTAGATAACTTTTGGTCTTATGATCTTGTTGAAGTTCAACAAGAAATTGCAGCACCTACACTAGTGTGGGACCAAGAGGTCCAAGCAACACCTGCACTAGTGTGGAACCACAGGTCTTAGTAGCACCTGCACTGGTGTGGGCTAAATTTGGTGCATGTCTATTTTAGGTATCTCTTAATTAAGATAGACAATAAAATGTAATCTAATCTCAAAACAACTTGTAATAGTTAACTAAGTGAGATAAACTCAGTTAACTCATGAATTTCGAGTTGAGGGTAGTTGGTGAGGCATGCACTACAAGGAAAAGACCCTCTAGTGGATGTTTTTGAGGAAGCCCTTATAAAAATACCCCAGACATCTATTTCTAGCGAAGGTCACTAGAGGAGGTTGGTGGGCGGAGGGTTTTGCGAATGTTTTCCGCTCAGTGGACTTATCATCCAAAACCACACTAGTGCGCTCAATAAGAGAAAGCACCGGTGCGCACAAAACATTGGCACACCGGACACCGTGCGCTCCGTACACACCCGCCCAGTGCATTGTATTACTGTAGAGCATCGGTGCTTTAAAACTCTTCCGCACCGGTGCGTCATAAAATACTGCGCCAAAACCGGAACTACCCGGTGTGGTATTAAGAAACCACACCGGTGCGCCTATAAAACCCCGCACACCAGAAAAGGGTTAAATAAAAAAAAAAAATTACAGCCAAAAAACCTCATTTTTCACTTTTCTTAGTGCTCCAGAGCTCTCAAGCACCGATGCAATTTATCCTTGTTTGAGCCACCCTGACATCAGTGCTCCCATTGCACCCATTGCACGCACTGCTACTGTGCATTTCCCACCAATCTATAGCTTGCATTTTTCAAAACGGTGGTCAAATTTTCATTTGTAAATTCTACAGCCAATATGCCTCCTCAATGGCCAAATGTACAGGTATTTTTCTTGTTTTTCCATAATTAAGCTTTTTAGCAGATTAGAATTTCAAATAACCTTAAAATTAACCATTTAAAAGAAAATTTTTTTTGTCGCGCAGTGTGCTCGAGTCGTTCGGATCGCACCAGTAAGCGGCGCTGCTTGTAAAATTTACAACCTGCACCGCAACCAGTGCTAATGGTATCCGCACCGTTTCCGGGGCAGTATCGAAAGGTGCACCACGTTATTTTAAAATTAAAAAAAAAGTGCGGTGCGGTCATTTAGCCGGCCGCACCGTTGACCATGTGGAATAGCGACAACGCGGTGCGTTAACTGAAATATCCGCCCTGGTGTTTGTCAGCGCACCGCATTCGACATTCTAACAGGGTCAATGGTGCGGCCTGGTAAAAGACTGCACCATTGACTATCTAATTACTGAGGAAGTCGACGCGCTGACACAACTATACGTGTCAGGGCATAGAGTTTAGTTAGCGCACTGCACTCCTGACACCGTACATAGTTAACGCTGCTCTGAAAATTTTCAGGTGCATCTTCTGTGGTGCATTGAATGTCATCTGGGGCATCGCCCCCAATGCACAACAAACAAAAGACGCACCAGAACCAGTGCATGACTATTTTTTGTGGCACACCGACTGTTTTTTTTTTTTTTTTTCAAAACAAATTATATATGTATATTCCTAAATACATGTCTCATTTAATAAAAAAATTTATTTAATATGTCAATCATTCAGAGAGAAGAGGGGGAACAACAGCAACAACAACAAGTGGAGCAGTATGACATGATTCGTCTGTGGGAGGCACGAGAGAGGGAGAGAGATGCGTACCTCTGCCCTATTACAACAGTTTCACCTGTGGGCTCCATAAAGTGTGCATGCCTCCTCAAGTTCTATGAGGAGGCTACTTCCCTAAAGGTCTATGGTGTGTTTTTGAGACATCTTATCTGTAGGTGGAATGCCCATTAATAGGCTTTCTAGGTTGGTCGTAACCAGTGGTAGACGCCCACTAAGGAGGATATATATTTCATTACAGGGATGTCGAGGAGAGGGGTGTATTTTACCTCGTTCCCAGAGGTTCCAGTTGGCTTTGTAGCAGGGATTTAGTTAGTGTACTCCTAGAGATACATTGGAGAAAATGTATTGTCTCCTTCAGATTTTCAGGTCACTGGACATATTGGTGCATTTGGTAGTGAGGAGGTGCAGTGCCTCTCGCTTCTCATTTCGACCATTTCACAGTGACGGGCAATTAATTATTTGCTCGCTTCTATATTATGTTGATTCTTTAGTACATGAACCACAACTTGTCAGGTGGTATGCCATTTTTTTGCAGCAGTTATATATAGCCTTAGATAGATTTCGTGCTCATGCGCAAGGGAGGTTCAGCTTCCCTTTTGCTTCAGAGATTGTTTGTTTATCTTTTGAGAGGTTTCCAGAGATGAGGCCTACTTTTTTTCGACAGCCTTGTAGGCTGATGTTCGAGGCACGAATGAACATGTGGGGGCAGATGATGCCTAAGAGGGGCGAGATTGTGTTTCCAGCAAGGATATCGCATGATGCACTGGAGTTGCTAGCCAGTGTTGACGAGTTGCATCCCTTCATTATGGACCCCTGTCCTTATGTTGGATTGGATTGGCGAGGGTGTCCCAACATCCTCTTCATAGATGATGAGCCGCTAGATGATAGAGGTAATATTATTGTTTTATTTAAAGTTATTCTAACATGTTCTTTAACTTGTTTTTATTAAATTGTGTAATGAAATTGTCTAATTATTGTTGTGTACTTGTATATATTTTGTGTATTATCAGTCTTTTTGATGGCGAGGACATGTCGGTGCCACCACATGATCTAGGTGTGGATCCCGATGATGATCAGCAAGGGCGCGATGCCAAGGATCATTAGGTTGCTAGGTGCAGAGATACCTCGCTTGCCGGTGCGTCGAGCACGGGGCTTTTGCTAGCATGGTCGACTTGATACTAGATACATAATGGAGTTGGGCAACCAACTCACTGCATTGATTGTTGAGGCGGGTATCAGGTCCACTCATATGAGAGACATATAGGCTGATGGCAGGCTATTAAAAATGTGGAGAGGCATGCCACGTGACATGTACAAGCTGATGTGGCATGTCGTAGGAGCGACGACCTTAGTTACATAGCTGAGGAGGACCGTTGCACGTTATAGGCGTGGTCGAGACACAACACGCGATCGATAGTTAGTGAGCAACGACTCATCATCTCATGATCGTTCACCACATTAACGTCGTATATCACGCGCGCATTCGCCCTTTTTCAAAAAAAATTACATATGTATATTCCTAAATACTTGTCTCATTTAATAATTGATTTAATACGTCAATCATTCAGAGAGAAGAGGGGGAACAACAACAACAACAGGTGGAGCAGTATGACATGGTTCGCCTGTGGGAGGCATGAGAGAGGGAGAGAGATGGGTACCCTTGCCCTATTATAGGACCTACCCAGGGGCTCTTAAGGCAAGTAGGCCTCCTCAAGTTCTATGAGGAGGCTAATTCTCTAAAGGCCCATAGTGTGTTTTTGAGACATCTTATCCACGGGTGGAATGCCCACCGACAGGCTTTCCAGGTTTTTCCTAACCAGTGGTACATACCCACTAAGGAGGATATATATTTCATTACAGGACTATCAAGGAGATGGGTGGATTTTCCCTCATTCCCAAAGGTTCCAGCTGGTTGTGTAGTAGGGAGTCAGTTAGTTTACTCCCAGAGATACATTGGAGTAGATGTAATACCGTCTACCTCGCATTTTAGGGTCGATTGAGGTCGCTTAAATATTGGTGCATTTGGTAGTGAGGAGGTGCAATGCCTCTCACTTCTCATTTCGACCATTTCACACAACACCAATGACGGAAAAAGCATTAGTTTCTCACTTCTATATTATGCTGATTATTTAGTATAGGAGCCACGACTTGTCAGGTGGTCTACCATTTTTTCACGGCAGTTCTGCACAACCTTAGATAGATGTCGTGCTCATGCAAAAGGGAGGGTCAACTTCCCTTTTTATTTATAGCCTTTTTGTTTATTTTTGGAGAGGTTTATAGAGACGAGGCCTTCTTTTTTTCGGCAGCCTCGTAGGCCAATGTTCGAGGCATGAATGCACATGCGGGGCAAATGATGCCTAAGAGGGGCGAGAATGTGTTTCGAGTGAGGATATCGTATGATGCACTAGAGTTGCTAGCTAGTGTTGACAAGCTGCATCCCTTCATTATGGTCACCTGTCCTTATGCTAGATTCGATTGGCGAGGCTGTCCCAACATCCTCTTCATATATGATGAGCTGCTGGATGATATAGGTAATATTACTATTTTATTTAAATTTATTCTAACATGTTCTTTAGCTTTTTTTATTAAATTCTGTAATAAAATTGTCTAATTATTATTGTGTACTTGTATATATTTTGCAGACATTGGAAAATTTGATGGCGAGGACATGCTGGCACCACCACATGATCCAGGTGTGGATCATGATGATGATTAGGGCATGCTAGATGCCGATGCAGAGAGACTTGCTCCTGTTGGTCTGCCGGTATCACCTTTTTCTAGGCGCAGTAGACTTGATACTAGATATAGGATGGAGTTGGGCGACCTACTCACTATATTGATTTTTGAGGTAGGAATCATGGCCACTCATATGAGAGACATACCGGTCGATGCTAGGTTGTTACATATGTGGAGAGGCATGCTGCGTGAGATATATAGGCTGATGCGGCATGTCATAGGAGCTACGACCTTAGTTACGTAGCTGAGGATGACTGTTGCACGTTATAGACATGGTCGAGATGCAACACGTGATCGAAAGTTAGCAAGCAGTGACTCATCATCTCATGATCATTCACCTCACAATGCGCCAGATATCACGCGGCGTATTCGCCCTTTTTCAAAAAATGTATATTGTATATTCCTAAATACATGTCTCATTTACTAAAAAAAATTATCTAATATGTCACTATTCAGAGAGAGGAGGGGAAACAACAACAACAACAAGCTGAAAAGTATGATATGGTTCGCCCGTGGGAGGCACCTAAGAGAGGGAGAGAGATGCGTACCCTTGCCCTATTACAACAGCTCCCCAGGGGCTCCTAAGGCAAGTAGGCCTCCTCGAGTTCTATGAGGAGGCTACCTCCCTAAAGGGCTATGGTGTGTTTTTGAGACATCTTATCTGCATTTGGAATGCCCACCGAGAGGCTTTCCAAGTTGGTCCTAACCAGTGGTACATGCCCACTGAGGAGGATATATATTTCATTACAGGGCTATGGAGGAGAGGGGTTGATTTTCCCTCGTTCCTAGAGGTTCCAGTTGGCTGTGTAGCAGGGATTTAGTTAGTGTACTCCCAGAGCTACATTAGAGAAAATGTACTGTCTCCTTTAGATTTTCAAGTCGCTAGAGGTCAGTTACGTATTGGTGCAATTGGAAGTGAGGAGGTGCAGTGCCTCTCACTTCTCATTTCGACCATTTCATACAACACCAGTGACGGGAAACACATTAGTTGCTCGCTTCTATATTATATTGATTCTTTAGTACATGAACCACGACTTGTCAGGTGGTCTTCCATTTTTTTGCGGCAGTTCTGTACAGCCTTATATAGATGTCATGCTCATGCACAAGGGAGGGTCAACTTCCCTTTTGCTTCAGAGATTTTTTGTTTATTTTTTGAGAGGTTTCTAGAGATGAGGCCTAATTTTTTTTGGTATCCTTGTAGGTCAATGTTTGAGGCACGAATGCACATGTGGGGGAAAATGATGCCCAAGAAGGGCGAGACTGTGTTTCCAGTGAGGATATCGCATGATGCACTAGAGTTGCTAGCCAGTTTTGACGAGTTGCATCCCTTCATTATGGTCCACTGTACTTATGCTGGATTGGATTGGCGAGGGTGTCCCAACATCCTCTTCATAGATGATGAGCCGCCAAATGATAGAGGTAATATTACTGTTTTGTTTAAATTTATTCTAACACGTTATTTAACTTGTTTTTATTAAATTGTGTAATGAAATTATCTAATTATTATTGTGTACTTGTATATATTTTGTAGACATTGGGTCTTTTGATGGCGAGGACATGCCGACACCACCACAAGATCCAGGTGTGGATCCTGATGACAATTAGGGCATGCCAGATGCTGAGAATCATCAGGAGGCCGGTGCAGAGAAACGTACTCATACTGGTGCATTGATACCGCCTTTTGCTAGGCGTGGTCGACTTGATACAAGATACAAGATGGAGTTTGGCAACCAACTCACTGCATTGATTTTTGAGGTGGGCAATAGGCTCGCTCATATGAGAGACATACAAGCCGATGGTAGGCTGTTACAGATGTGGAGAGGCATTGCATGTCAAGCAAGGGGACAAGTATAAGCCGTATGCGGCATGTCATAGGAAGGACAAACTTAGTTACACAACAGGAGGACCGTTGCACATTATAGGCATGGTCGAGACGCGCACGTGATCAATGATTAACGAGTAACGACTCATCATCTCATGATCATTCACCTCACAATGCGCCGTATGAGTAGCCTCCAAGAGCATCTAGCAACAATCATCATGGAGATGAGATCGGACCATCGACCACGCCCAACAAGAACAGCAAAGATCCAACAATACTCATGATCATGAGCAGTCGGGACCATCCACATCGAGTCAGCATCTATCGGACAGAGCAGCCTCGACTAGTACTACTATTGATGTTGTACCACCACCAATCCATGACATTTATATTACAATTGTATATTTTTAACAATATATATGGTCCATGTATTTTATGTTCATGTTGCAGTTGTACTTTATTTACATGTTGGTGATCATCATGATGTGTACTTTGTTAGGTCATGTTAGCTGATATGTTAATTTAATGTGCAGCTTGCAGATAGATGTATATGTGATAGCATGAGTTATTTGACATGAGATGTATATTTGATGTTTGTGTTGTCATGATGTTATACAATGCTAATTGTGTTTTGTTAGATCATGATCATGATCACGATGATGTTAGCGAATTTGAATGTGTTTTTTAGTCGAATATGATGTTTGTACAATGGTTATGATAATTGTGATGTTTATTAATTAATTTAATTTTAATTGACCATGATATTTATTAAATATTATGTCATGATTGTAATTTAAATTTTAATTTTAATTGTATGTAAAATTGTAAAATTGTATTTGTATTTGTAATTGTAATTTTAACTATAATTGTATGTCAAATATTTAATGTAAAATTTTAACTGTAATTTTATATATGATAAATTGTGTAAAATTGTAATTGTAATTGTAATTCTAATTGTATGTAAAATTCTAAAATTGTAACTGTAATTTTAATTATAATTGTATGTAAAACATTTGTAAAATTGTAATTGTAATTGTAAAAGTAATTCTTATTCCAATTCTAATTGTATGTAAAATTTTAATTGTATTACTGTGAAATGATTGTAATTGTAAAATTTTAATTGTAATTGTAATTGTATGTAAAATTCTAAAATTGTAATTGTAATTCTAATTGTAATTTTAATTTTAATTGTAATTGTATGTAAAATATTTGTAAAATTTTAATTGTATTAATGTGAAATGATTTTATTAAAAAAATTAAATTTGTAAATTTGTAAATTTATAAATAATTGTAAAATAATAAATCCTGAATAATATGAATTTTTGTAACATAATAAAGTTTAGAAAATAATGCAAATAAATTCATGTACTTTAGAATTATCATTATTTTATTATGATCTTACATACCAAAAAAAAAGAACTTTATACAATATGTCATTTCTAGCCGAGATTCCTGGTTTTTCGTCCGGTGCGCTTATCATCATAACCTGCATTGGTGCGTCTTATTACTAAGACACATAAACCACGATCTTATGAACCATACTGGTGCGCCTATAAAACCCCGCGCACCAAAGCAACGGAGGGTTCAAATCGCGGGCAAGAATTTTTCTGAGGAGATGAGGGTTTGAAGATATGAGAGTTCGAATTTCGGATGAGAAGTTTATAGCAGATAAAATGAGTGATTCAAACGAAAAGATGGACAAAGACGCTTACAGGGATGCAGATAGCTACAGAGCTCGACAGAGTACAAAAGGAGAAAAGGTTTATGAAAAATCTAAGACGCACATGAGAGAGATCAATTGAGTCTCTTGAATGGGCTAAGAGATCACATGAAGGTAACGATTCTCATTCTTACAAGGATGGCAGGGAAAGATTGGATAATAGATAAATATCAATCGAGGCAGTCGATAAAGCCAAGAGGCACCATGAAGGGAAGGATTATCATTCCCTTGAGGACAGTAGAGAAATATCATTGCTCCTAGAACATTCAAGGTCAATTTCTCATAAAATAGAGATTGTATAAATTTTGTTAAGATCAAGGTAGAAAGCACAAAGGAGAAAAAAGGAAATTGGATTCCAAGATGGAGGAGGAACTTACAAATGAGCAAAGGGGGCACCTTTTCTTGTTGCAGGTTATGGAAAGGTTAAAGTTTATTTTTTTTGAAAGAAGAAGAGGTGTAGTTTTGAAAAGAAATGGCCCAAAGATTTTCACAGCAAAATGTACATTTCCAACATGTCTAATTTTGGTGTACACACGTAAAAGTAATTTTGGTGCCTCAACCGCAAATCGGTGCTAATGTACAGATAACAACACTGGTGCGTTCTAGTTACTACGCATCGGTGCGTTTTAGTTACTACACACCGGTGCCGTGTTACCAATGGACGCACCGGTGCGGTGCTATTAAGTGACGCATCGGTGATGAATAAACGCAAATAAAAAAAGCGCAACTCTATTTTCTTTGAGTGAAAAAAAGTGACAAATTGAAAAATGGGCAGAAAAATATTTTCAAAAATCTAATTTCATAAAAAAATTCTTTAAATACTAAACACTTTTCATTATTTCACTATTTTTGCTAAAATTTTCAGCCAGAGATTTACAGGAGACATACTTGGAGCAAGAGAGTAGGAGAGCACTGTGGAGTAGTGAAATACGTTCGAACAGAAGTATTCAGACAATCAAAATCCAAACCTCTGGTGATTCAAACCCTGTAGCATAGAATTTCAAAAGATCTCGTGATTAAATTTGATTATTTTTTAAAATTTTTCTGTAGTTTTTTTTACTTTCTCTGCAGTTTTATCCATTTTTACCATAAACCCTTTATTTTTTTTGTTTTTGCCCTTTCTTCTCCTTGTTTATATGATTTCAGAATTAGGCTTTTCATTTTAGATTGACATCCAACCCACGGGACGACTTGCATAGTCGGATCCCAATCCATGTCGGCCCTTGCGTGAATTTTTGAAAAAAATGGATTTTTTTATCCATGCACGTTGCGTAACTGAGCGCACTGGTGCGCTATTTTATACAGTGCACCGTGCAAGTACTATGTAATAAAAAATTTAAAAACACTTTTTTAAAATTAGTGCACCATATCTAAAATAGGGCATCGGTGCTCTATGTTACGAGGATAGCACTGTATGGTCTATTACACTGTTTGTGTGGTGCGTTTATAATACCCCCACGCACCATAGGGTCTATTATACTGTTTGTGCATGCTTTTATAATACCCCCATGCACCGACGTCGGTGCGTACGTCATGAAAGGCGCATCGATTTCTTGAGATTTATTTTTTACCTGAAAAGTTGACAATTTATTTATAAATATATTAATGAATGATATGGTACAAGTTTCAGATTGATAAAGAAATGATTGACAAGAGATCAAGTAACAAAAATACTGATAACACATCAAGAAAAGCAAAAAAGGCAAGTTCTTTGTAAATTCTTTACAAAAAATATTATTTTTAACTATTTGTAAGTTTAAGTAATATGTATTGTTTACTGTGTATCATACAGAGCCACAAAATGACGAAGCACGATAAGGTTATTTCTGATCTAGGACCAGAAGAGCTTAAAAGCTTGATGGAAAAATTGCAAAATGATGAATCAGGTGAATGAAAAAATATTATCGATCCAAAATGAGTTTTTTTTTTTTTTTTTTCATTAATAATATACTTAAAATTATTAGATAACCCCCGGATGTGGGTGATTGAATCGCTTTGTATGATGGCGTGTGGACAGGCATGGTGGGTTGGCGTGTGGACATATACCACCGCCACCCAGCTCCGCGCGAGGCCATGCATTTATCACCCTGCCAGTGTCTTCAATGCTGCCTTAACGCAACTCATTCTCCCATGACAGCCTGCCTGCATTTCTATCATGGCACCTCAAACCAGGTTCATTTCTGCTACTCCTCTGAGCTTGCGCTGTTCCATAGCTACAACAAAGCCTCGCTCTTGGACTGGTACTGGGAGGCGGTGTGCTCTTGTGTGTTGTATCGAGCTGATGCTGGGAATTCATTATACTCATAGCCCTTTCTGCAAACTCTGGTCCAATTCGTTCACTGATTGTGTCTCGGCTCCACCTATTTGTGCTCCCCTATGTTCCTCTATGGACTGTGTTCCCCACCATTGCACTACCGACTCACGCATTGCCTTGCCTGCCCGCTGCACAATGCCTAGACTGCATCAACAAATGAGGTGCAGGAGAGGCACCAGTCGGGGGCAGGTTGCTCGTCAGCCTTCTTCTTCCACCTCTAGCTCGACCTTCCAATCCTCGGAGTACCTCTCTGACTGCTATCCAGCCACCAAGAGTGGTCGAGGCCATGGGTCTGGGCAGTCCACATTTGCAAGGGGCTCCCCCCACATCCTGGTTACACCACTCTCCCCCCCTGTTCAGTCCCACATGTCTTAGCTCCGCATTCCCTGTGTTCTCAGTCACTCCACCATTATAGCCAAAATCACCATTGAATTTCATGAAGACTCTGCGGCTGAGGCTGTCTAGATTCCTTGTGCACCTATGGAGAAGAACATCAGTGCTTTACATATCACTCCTCCCTCTGACAGCCTGAAGCGTAAGGAGCCCTGTAGCAGCACGATTCAAGACACAAGCCACCCTGTTGACCCAAGCGATCCAAAGCGTGGTGGCTCAGTTGGAAAAGTTGAACATCAGGTGGCGGTTGAAGACCCCTATGAGTATGGATGCCGCATCGTCGAAGAAACGCCAACCAACTCCCATGATTCCTTAACACGGCTACACTCTCAGGTTTTTGTCTCACAGTCGCTCGTTTGGGCTTGATCCTCTGCGTTTTTGTTTCATCAGTTTACATACTCAGACCTTTGCTACTATGTCTAATAGCTTGTCACTTCAAGGTGGGTGGCATTTTACCGTTTGCATGGTTCGGAATAGGTAGCAGCTTCTAGTTTTTGAAATTTTTTGTTAACCATTAGCTTTATAATTGTTAGAATGCTGCAACTTTGAGCAAGCTCTTTTGAAGCCGTGGACTTGTGTACTTTTTTGTATCAATAATAGAGTAGACGAATTCGAAAAAAAAAAAAAAAAAAAAAAAAAAAAAAAAAAAAAAAATAAATAAATAAATAAATAAATAAATAAATAAATAAATAAATATATATATATATATATATATATATATATTAGATAACATGTGTCAAACAATGTATTAATTCACATATGTTTTATGTTCTTTCTCAGAACCAACAACTCAGAAATGAATGTTGTTCTAAGAAAAGAAAAAAATAGAACATGAAAATGAAAATGAAGATCCTTAGCTCATCAGGAGTGGTGCTGGAGGTTAACAAAAGGGGGAATTTTGTTTTTAAATTTTTGAGGGATCTAGTGGAACGAATATATAGATGTTCTTTGCACTTACAATACAAAAACCAATCCAATGATTCCAAGAACCATATTTTATCTAAACTACAAGAAGAGTTTCCAGAGAATTGGTCAATGAGACATGTCAGACTTTTAATAGAAAAAACGTACAACAACAAAAAAGAAGGAATGAAAAATTAATATTCCTTTAAATGTTTGTCTAGAATTATTTATAAATATCACTTTTGTTATATTTACTTTTCATATATGAATATAAAAATTAAATAGTTTATTGTCATGTTACATTTTCAGGAAGATTATGAAAATCTCAAAAGATGAATGAGCTGATATCAGAAATATGCCAGTAGGAATGTCCAAAAAGGTGTACAAGGAGATGGTCAAAGAAATGGACAAAATTGCATCGCAAGAGGAGCCATCTCAACAACAACGTGCTTCAAATGTAATATGTAATCATTGATTTTTTCGCTCATTAGATACAATAAATAAACAATTTAGCATTAAATATTAATTTTCAAGTATTTTCTTGCAGAAAAGAAAAGAAAATGGAACCCATTCAACACATAAAACAAGAAGACAAGGAAGAAAATGGTTGATATCTAAGTTTGTGAGTAATTGTTACTTCCTTATAACAACTTAAATAGATTTCATTTTTGTATTTTTTAAGTTGTTTTACAAAAATCATCATTGAATGTCTTCAAACAGGTGTTAACATACAAAGAAGAACCATCAGACGAATTGATTGAAATTGGGTTAAATATGGGTTGTGAGTATATGTTGGCATATCAGAAATTAATTGTGAAATTTGTAAGCATCTATCGATCTTGTTTTACTTAGCTCCGTCTATAATTAATAGAACAAAAAAATCTTTTATATTAAATATATGATTTGTTATGGGGTATAAAACTTGCAGGAAACAAAGTATGGAACTGCGCCAATAGATGAAATTTTGAAAGATGGCATGGTACATGGTTTTGAAAGAATGTGTATAGTTTATGAGTCAATTGTTGCTATGGTACGCCATTTTTATTTTTGATTTACATTGATGTATATTATTTAATATTGCAATTTTCATTATTCTCACCAATGTATATACACTCATTTCAGTTTATTTTTATGTTTGTAGATGGAAGGTGAAGAAGAAGAAAACAATCAACACCGTGAACAAAACATTCCTGAAAATAACCCCAAGTCATGGAAGTAGCTCTAGTAGTGACAACAGTTCAAGCGAAGAATGATGATCACTATGTTTGGATATCAAAGCAAGGCGTTGTATTTTTTGAAATATGTCTGTGAAATCATACATTTTGTTTAATGTAATGGACATAGTGTCCCAATTGAAAGACAAAGGGATACCAATAACTGTCCCATTTTGTATGATAAAGACTGTCTTATTCATATATATTATATATCATAAAATATGTTTTAATTTATTCTATTGCGTTCTCCATTGTCGCTATTGCGTTCTCCATTGTCACTCTCAAATGCACTAATAAAAATTTAATTCATATGAATATTGTTATAAGATATATATGTGTCGACTTTTGATGAATAATGAATTTTAAAAAACCACAATAATTATGATATGATATAACAAATTAATCCAAACATTACATTCAAATGCATTAATAAAAATTTAATTAATATGAATATTGTTATAAGATGTGTCGACTTTTGATGAATAATGAATTTAGAAAAATCACAATAATTGCACTATCACAGGTCGATGTTTCTAAAAAATACAAAATGAACACTGGTGCATTTGTATGTTGCAGCACACCAGTGGATTTCTACGACCTATGAGCACTGCACAGATACAAAAACCAATTAAAAATCTCGGTGCATTTGTGCAATACTGCCCACCGGTGCTTTTATGTGAGACTACGCACTGGTGCATTTGTACGACGTATGGGCACCACACAAATAACAATACCAATTATAAATATCGGTGCGTTTGTTTGATACGACACACTAGTGCGTTTCTATAAGTCTACGTACCGGTGCGTTGAGACGACCTATGGGAACCACACAAATCCCAAGACCAATTGGTACGGCCCCATATGTTGTATCACCAACACTATGCCCGGTGTGGTTTTATACCTCGACGGCCTGGTGCAGGAACCTTCAACCGCCCCGGGGCCACTGTCTAGATGACATGCACCAATGCGTTGAAACGTTAGTAGCGCACTGATGAAAAAACATCCGTAATAACCTCCGACTACCCATTTTTTTTAGTTGTGTTGAATTTCTGTTAAAATCTCTGCCAAAACCTCCGTAATCATAAATGGATGTTGTAGCAAATGTTTTTTGACAATTTTGGCCAACTTTATAACACTAAAAACCTCCTTTATAACCTCCGATAGAGGGTCTTTTCCTTGTAGTGATGTAGAGAAATTCTAGTTGTATCAGAGTTCGAAGCGTAGTTGGTGCATTAGTTAATGCATGTGTAAATCGGTTTAACTCAGTTAAGTGAGTTAAAGTTAGTTGTGCTAGTTGTAACTATAGTTGCACTAGTGAGATATCAAGTGAATTAAATATTATTTGATTCACAATGAGTGGTCTAACATGCAATTGATGTTTTACTATTATTAGTTGCATGCATGTTAGTTCCAGTGGAGACCCAGTTGAGATCTAGGTGAAAGGGATGTTGACTATCAGTTGTAGGATTATTGGGTTGAACCCATGCAGCCAAACACACATTGGATTGCCCATGATCCTTGCGCAGTCAAGGAAGGCAAAAATTCCTAAAGAATAGGGATTGAATTCCACATGAATTACACAAGAAAGGAAGGTTGTTTAGAGGCTGAGAATTGGCTAAGTGTTGGTCAGTTTTGTCCACAGTGTGAGACAATTAGCTGAGTACAAGAGGCTCTTGTGAGAATAGTTGTGAGTAATTGTTTCATGTATCCATCCTGAATATAAAATAGAAGACAGTGGGGTTTTGAGCAATAATATTTCCTCCGGAAATTATTTTTGTTGTGGTTTTATTGATTCTTCTTTGCTTCATGTGATTGGCGATTGTGTTTTTAGTTCCGCAATTGATTTGTAGAAGTGATTCAGTATCTAGCTTTAGTACATTGTTAGATCGGATTGAATCCATGATATACATATATGTTGTATAATTTCTACATGGTATCAGAGCACAGGAAATCAAAATAGTGTAGGAGGAGCTGAGTTTGTGACTTAATAGAATTCGAATTTGCAGAATACTTTCTTGGTGCTACAACTGATTCAGGATCGAAATGGCTTTTAATGGCTTGAGATTGGAGTATGCACTCAAGGGAAGCTCTAACTATATTTATTGGAAAGATAGGATGGAGACAGTACTCGAAGACAATGGCTTGAAGTAATTCATTGACACCAATGTTCCTAAACCCGCGGTGACAGATGCTGCAAATTTGGATGCATGGAAAAAGAAAGTGGTGAAGGTGAGGAGGATCTTATTGGAGGGAGTACGAGACCACATTGTCTCAAGTCTCCATGGAAAAGCGACACCATTTGCAATGTGGAAAGATTTGATAGATCTATTTCAGACCAACAGTGACCATAGGAAACTGGCACTGAAAGATAAACTCAGGAAGATCAAAATGGAGAAAGGCGAATCCATGCCAAAATATTTAACAAAGTTTTTCCAATGTTGGGATGAGTTGGGGAGCGTTGGAATTACTTTCGTTGATGATGATTTGGTGATCCTAGCTCTTCTAGGACTTCCCAAGAGTTGGCATAGTTATCAGGACTCTATCAATGGAAGGGAAAAGTTACTAGATTGGGAAAGACTTCGGTCAGATTTGGTGTGAGAGGAGTTCAGATAGAATACCAGAGATGGATCTTCATATAAGAATGAATATGAAGAAGATTGTGCTTTATCTTCCAAGACGAAGAAGGGGAATGGAAAGAAATTCCATTCCAAATCTGAGTCCAAAGATGGCAAGAAGCGCGACATGTCCAGAGTGAAGTGTTTTTACTGCCACGAGCATGGGCATTATGCCACTAACTGTCCACAAAAAAAGAAGAACAATAAGACTTCAGGATCTGCACCTGGTGAGGCTTTGGCCTCGAAATTTGAGCATGACTTCTCATTGATCGCATGCATGGTTTCAAGTGCATTGGGATCGGTGTGGTATTTGGATAGTGGTGCATCCTTTCACATGACGGGAGACAAGGAACTTTTCAGTAGCTTGGAGGAGAAGGACTTCTAGATGCATGTAGAAATGGGTGATGATGGGTGGTAAAGTGCTATCGAGATTGGTACCATTACCTTTCAGAGACAGTTAGGTAAACCCTTTCAATTAAAATATGTAATGAATGTACCAGGCTTGAAGAAAAATTTGTTCTTAGTTGCAATGTTGGAGGATAGAGGCTATGATGTTGTTTTCAGTGATGGAAAGGCTTTCCTATGACTCAAAAAAACAAGACAATATAAGAAGATTAGAATTTGAGTTGAGAATCTCTATAAATTGGATGTAGATTGTTGCGCAGCATCGATGTGTAAGGCGGACAAAGTGGTGAGTCGGGATGAGGGCAAATTATGGCACAGGAGATTGGACCATCTTCACCATGGAGCCTTATAAGTCATACAACAGATTTCTACGAGTCTTCCCAAGGGAAAATATATAAATGCCACCTTTCATGAGAAGGAGAACCGAGCCTCAATGATCCTTGAGAGAGTTCACTCAGACGTGTGTGGACCATTCTCTGTTTCTTCGAAAACAAAGCATAAGTACTATGTGATATTTGTTGATGACTTTTCTTGGAAGTGCTGGATATACTTCATGCAGAAGAAGGATCAAACATTCTCAAATTTTCTTGAGTTCAAATGTAATATTCCAACTGAATAAATTTAGCAAGGCATGACCGGAAAACGCATTTTCCAGGAATGGCTGCTACATAAATGAATTTAACCAGAACTTGACCCCCTTATATCTGATTATCTAAGTCCTAAATAGAAGAGGGTATAAAAAATAAATCCTTCTAGGGGTTAAACAGATCTCCCACACCTAGTTTCCTTGAAAAGATGCCCCAAAGAGGGACTGCAGCAATATATAAACTCATTAATGGATATGCAGCATAAAATAAGCTCATAGTAAAAGTTAGAAGCACATATACATCAATCCAAGCTACTTCAGCAAACTATACTTCATTTTATGAGCCAAAAGTTGGGGAAAAGCAACAATTTATGCCCTAAAAATGTTAATTTCATAGATGAGCGTAAAAATAAGGGCAAGTGAAGGTGGGATCTCGTATCTTAGGTCATAAGAGACTTATATATCAAATTTTAGCCTAAGAAAATGACTCTAGCTATGTTAAACAATTCTACCACCCCCGATATAGCTTAAAAATGCCCAATCCACATGACTTGTGGTATGTAGAAATTTCTGAAGCACAGGAAACGTGATTTTATGAAGGTGATGGATGAAATATAGTATGGAATTCAGTAAATCAGATCTATATCATGGTTTATACAATTTTCAATAGGTAAACATAAGAATTACATGAAGAAACCTTCAAGAATGAGGTGCTGCAACAACAAGATGGGACTGCAAAGCCTAACAGCGTTATTTTATTGATGCTACAGATGATATATATTACACATCAGATATATAGCATATATGTACACAAAAATATAGATCCAATACATATTTGTGTACTAGATGGGCTCCTTAATACATTCCCCTTGGGGATCTGAGCAAATCATGAACATCGGTGAGTAGATCTGAGATCTAAGTTGCAGTCCTGCAGTAATATTCAAAAATTCTGTAGTAAATAGAACTAGATTCAAATCATATCTGAAATGAACATGGATTGGATGGCCAATCCATGGATCACCACAGTGCAAGGAAAACCCCTCAACACCAGAGATCACTCCTCCAAAACGTTGCTCAAAACCCCTGCAACTTCCCTCTTGTAGATAACACAGTTATGGGAGAGAAACTGTGTTATTTTCTTTAGTACTAAATAGGCCTGATGCCTATATATGAAAATTCAGCTCCAATGATCCAATACACTCTTCCAGGAGGTTAAAAGACACACTCACTGAGAAGAGGCACTATATTTACCTAGATCTGAACAAATCTAGCTTCCACTGTTGCAGCTTACAAAAAAAATCAAGCCCTCAACAGGATCTGAATTGTGGTTGGAAGATGAAGCTTGGCCCAAGCCTGATAGTGGACAAGATAGAACAAGTCTCCTCCAATATCTACTCAAGAAATTAGGTGGGATTCCCGACCAGGAATACCCAAGTGCTAAACAGCATTATTCTCAGCTAAATAGCTAGAGAATGAGGTTTGTCTAAATATAAAATACCTTCAGTAATATCAAATGATCAACCCCTCTCTTAGTGTCCTCATCCTTATTTTATAATGTGGGAGCCTTGCCAAACCCTAAACCACCTTGATGATTTAGTCTCATTCACATGAGTGACCTCCAACATGAACTGCGTTGTGCCTTTAGGAGATACATTGCATGTAGACAGCACTGTGGATTTGGTCCTGTTGACCCAGTCAAGTGGCCCAGCCTTGTTCACACTTAAGTGTGTTTATGAAAGTAGCTCAAATTTAGCTTGTTTCACATTGAGCATTGATTTATTTTGATGTTTAGGAGTCATTATTGGTCCTCCTTTATAATTTTATTCATAAGTATGAAAAACAAAACAAAATTGAATATTCCTATTAGCTTGGGCTAATTAGGAATATTACAGTCCTCCCCCTTCAAAATGTTGCTTGTCCTCAAGCAACTGTAAGGTAGAGTAGAATTTCTTCCTCCCTCTTCTTGTGGCCTCATCAATGGATCCCACCATGGCTGAAAATTATAGGCAATGAATCTATCCTCCATTGATTCCTTCAAAGTGTAAGATAACAAAGTGTACATCATGAAGAAATGGAAGGTACAAGTGGTGATCTCCTTGCTGCTCAATGGCCTCCTCAAGGTAGGAGTGATGAAAACATGGGAACTCTTGTTCCTAATGAGTGACTCCCTCACCCATGCAATCATCCAAATGAAATGAACCATTTTAGGTAGCTCATCAAAGGAAACTTCAACCCCAGATCTCTGCAATGTGTTGGGGCTGAATTGAGAATTTAGATTTTCCCATCCAAGTATTTTCTCTCTCCATTTATGATAAGTGTGGGGTTGTTTATGTCTTTGGACTGAAACAATATGGCCTCCAAGTATGGCCCGAGCTACCCCATCACATAGTTCAGCCATGAAGTGCCTCCTTCAAGAACTCAAGTTCTCCAAATGGCTCACTCCATATGAAGAAAAGAGTTGAGATGTGGCAATCATGGTTTGCCCATTGCTCCTCCTGAAACATACAGCATGAATAATAGGGAGAGTCATACTCCCAATGGGCATCTCCATCACATATCCCACTCTCCAAACAAAGCTTCCCATGAACATAGAAACATCAGCAATATATGGAAGAAAAAACAATTGAAAACAAGCTATCACATGACAACCGGAGAGTGAATCATAGTTTCACTCATGGAACAAGCACAGTGCATCCTTTTCCTGCATCAAAAGAAGAAATAACAAGTGCTTCACCAGCCACTTGTTTGCTGCCACAGTCATCTCATAAGATGGAAACATGAAGTTACAATATGTTGTCAATGGTGCACAACAAGAATCATGTGGCTTCCCCCACAAACCACTAATGAGATAGCCAATCTCAATGCTACAAAAGGCTGCAAGTACATTATTATACAATATGCAAGAAGGAACAACTCTTCTTGATACATCATGCTGCTCAAACAATTAAAAGGAGTGACATTACAAAATGTGAAATTATACCTCCTCCATCATGTACTTGAGATCTTGATCTGAAATGGCTCAACTGCAATTTCTCCCTCACCTTCAATGAGTAGGGAAGTGGCTGTGACCTCCTCTTCATTACCATTCGGGCTATGCATCTCTCCATATGCTAAAATATGTCATGTTGGCTGCCCTCCCAAGTGAACTCCTCCATCAAATGGAAATATGCATCAAATTTCATAGAAGAGAAGTCCTCATGTGCTGCATGTAGCAGCTTCTCCTTGAGACTAGAATATCTAGCCAAGAAGATCCTTCCATAGGAATAGATGACCATATCATCCACCATGTATCTATCACCTCCATCTGAGTCATTGAAACTCATGTATGCACCAAGATCCTTGGAGTTCTCTATCAAAAGTTGAGACCTCCAATAGGGATCAATCCTCCTAAGAGACAGCGATGGTGATCTATCATATGAAGCTCTCTTCATGTTGTTGCCTACTACTTTGACATCCCTCATGCCAAAGTCATCCTCCAAACTCCTCACCTCCCTGGAATCCAAGAATGGTGAGCCAAGAGGCAACATGTCTCTCACCAATTCTATATCTGGTGGCCTCCCTGGTGGAATGCCTCCATGTAATGAGACATCAAATTCTAAAGTGGACTGCATGTATAAGTGGGCTGATTTGTCCCTCTCTTCTCTGCGCAGTGCAGTCTCCTTCCCTTGTGTAGAATTATTCTGAAATATATAAGGGTGAATGCTCATCATCCCTTGATGTTGATCCTTCTCCTCTTCTTCCATGTGTGAGAATGCTTCATCCTCAATGAGAGACCCTTGATCTCAGTCATCCCTTGGAGAAAAGGACTCCATGTTGTCAAAAATAGAAGTGGGTTCTTCAAGAAATGGGGATCTTGCCTCCTTAAGTTTGCAAAACCCTTGGAAGTCTAAGTGCTCTATGAATCTCCATGATTGAGATTCATACTCCTGAAGATAGTCACTCAAGGTCTCCTCCCTTGGTGCATCTTCTTCCTCCATCATTATTGCAGTCAATGGGGGCAATGGACTGCAATGTGGATATGCATGTGTGGCTGAATGCCCACACCCATCAAGTGAAAAGCTAGGGCTTGTTTCAAACCCTTCCAGAAATCTTCTACACCTCCCCTTCCATCTCCTTGAGATCTTCTTTAATAAATTCCAAGGTTTGGAAAATAAGCAGGGAGACCTCCTCTTCCATCATTCCTCCTTTTCCACTTTCTCTCAACAAGAAAGTAGGCATGTTACAGCGTTGTAGATCGGATTGTGTGGCTAAATTCTCACACACAACATAAGAAGTATTGGGGCTTTCATCATGAGAAGAAATCCTTGAGGGATTTTCATGTCTTCCCCTCCTCATTCCCTTTATTTCATCCTCCAATTCATGCATGGCTTGAGAGAGAGTGTTAGAAAACTCTTCCCTTCTAATCCTTCCAAGTAAAGGGGTTTCACCCATCTTCTCTTTGTCCTCTATGTAATATTTCTTTTGTCTTCTTCTTTGGTACCTTTCCTCCCTGATAGTGAGAGGTCCTTCCTCTTCTGGAGACATGTTGGATCTGCAAGAAAAGCACAGGCTGTGCCAAGAAAGATGCTCCGATACCACTGTAATATCCCAAAATGGGAATTGTCAGCAAGGCATGACTGGAAAACATATTTTCTAGGAATGGATGCTACATGATTTGAAACCAGCACTTTTATCCCTTATATATGATTATATAATTCCTAAATCCAATTTTATATCAAAAACAAATCCTTCTAGATGGGGCAAACAGGCCTCCCACACCTAGTATGGCTTGATAAATGCCCCAATGAGGGACTGCAGCAATATATAAACACAAAAATGGATATGCAGCATCAAATAAGCTCATAGGACATGTTAAAGACACATATCCATCATTCCAATCTATAGCATCAAACTGTACTTCATTTTATGAGCCAAAAGTTGGGGAAAAGCAGCAATTTATGCCCTAAAAAGGTTAATTTCATATATACGCGTAAAAATAATGGAAAGTGATGGTGGGATATCATATCTTAGGTCATAAGAGACGTACATATCAAATATCAGCCCAAAAAAATGACTCTAGCTATGTTAAACAGATCTACCACTCCCGATATAGCTTAAAAATGCCCAATCCCCATGACTTTTGGTATGCAGAAATTTCTGAAGCATAGGAAGCGTGATTTTCTGAAGGTGATGGATGAAATATAGTATGGAATTCAGTAAATCATATCTATAGCATGGTTTATACCATTTTCAATAGGTAAACAAAAGAATTACATGAAGAAACCCTCAAGATTGAGGTGTTGCAGCAACAAGATGGGATTGCAAAGCCTGAAAGTGTTATTTTATTAATTCTATAGCTGATATATATTACACATCAGATATATAACAGATCTTTATAAAAAAATATAGATCCAATACAGATTTGTGTACTAGATGGGCTCCTTGATACATTCCCCTTGGGGATCTAGGCAAATCATGAACATCAGTGAGAAGATCTGAGATCTAAGTTGCAGTCCTGCAGTAATATTCAGGAATTATGCAGTAAATAAAACCAAATGCAAATCAGATCTAAAATGAACATGGATTGTATGGCCAATCCATGGATCACCACAGTGCAAGGAAAACCCCTCAACACTAGAGATCACTCCTCCAAAACGTTGCTCAAAACCCCTGCAACATCTCTCTTGTAGATAACGAAGTTATGGGAGAGAAAATGTGTTGTTTGCTTCAGTACTAAAGAGGCCTGATGCCTAGATCTGAAAATGCAGCTCCAATGATCCAATACATACAGGAAGGTTAAAGACACACTCTTTCGGGAGTCTTTGTGGTCCTCCTTTACAATTTTATTCATAAAGACATGAAAAAAAAAACAAAATTGAATATTCCTATTAGCTTGGGCTAGTGGTCTTGTGCACTAACACTGGTGGAGAAAGACACGGGGAAGCATGTGAAGGCCCTTAAGAGCGAAAATGGTGGTGAATACATCTCTAATGAATTCAAGAAAATCTACAGCAAAGAAGGAATTCAGAAATAAATGATAGTGCCTCATAACCCACAGCAGAATGGGGTCGCTGAAAGAAAGAATAAAACAATTGTGGGTGTAGCAAGAGCGATGTTGCATGATCAGGGCCTACCGATGCATCTATGGGCAGAGGCATGCAACACAACGGTATTTGTGCAGAATCATTGTCCTCATAAGATACTTGGCATGAGTACACCAGAAGAGGCTTTCACTGGTAAGAAACCTGATGTTTCACATTTTAAGATTTTTGGCTCATCTGTTTATGTACATGTGACCAAAGACACGAGGAAGAAGCTTGAACCAACAGCTGAGATTGGGATTTTTGTGGGGTAAATTGAAACTCCCCACAACTATTAAGTGTATTTTCCAAACAACAGAATGACTATTGTGCGACGAGATATAAAATTTGATGAGGAGAAAGCCATGTGATTGTCCCTTGAGAGGGAGTTGGATTTGCATGTAGAGGAGGAAATATTGGTTCCAAAGAATGAACCTCAAGATGTGGAGCAGCCACATGCGGAGGATCATGGAGTGGCAGAAAACACTCATGCAAAGCCATCCATCAGAAATATTAGAAGGCGCACCACGAAAGCTGAGACTTGATGCAGCAGAGAATGTAGGAGCCAATACTTCACTGCGCAGACAGAGACAATCTCCAGAAATGTTTATTGGATACATGGCTCTTATGAGAAAGTGTATTGTGATAGAACCATCTTCCTTTCAGGAAGCAGTGCAGCAACCAATTTGGGTTGATTCAATGGTGGAGGAGTATGAATCCATTTTCAATAACAGTGCATGGGATATTATCCCAAGACCGGTCAGTAAATCAGTGGTTGGATCTAGATGGATCTGCAAGGTAAAGCAAGTTGTTGATGGGAGTGTGGATAAGTACAAGGCCATATTTGTGGCCTGAGGATTCTCATAGATTGAGGGGATCAACTATGATGAGACTCTTGCACCAGTTCCAAGGTACTCTTCCATTATATCTATCCTTGCACTCTCAGCGCAGATGGGGTGGCACATTCATCAAATGGATGTGAAAAATGTGTTTCTTAATGGAGTTATTGAGGAAGAAGTGTACATAGAGCAGCCATAAGGTTTTGAGATCTTTGACAGTGAGTCACATGTGTGTTGACTCAAGAGAGCATTGTATGGGTTGAAGCATGCACCTCATGCTTGGTACACTCGGATTGACAACTATTTCACTAGATTGGGCTTCACCAAAAGTGAAGTTGATGCAAACCTGTACCAGATTGTGGTTGAGGGTAATGTATTGATTATTGTACTTTATGTTGATGATCTAATTTTGATTGGTGATGAGCAACTGATACACTCATGCAAGGAGGATCTTGCAAGGGAGTTTGAAATGAATGACATGGGACTCCTTCATTATTTCCTTGGTTTGGAATATGGCAGCGGGATGGTGAACTTTTTGTTTCTCAAGGCAAGTATGCCAAAGAGATACTGGGTAAGTTTCACATGGAGAGCTACAAACCCATGGACACTCCTCTTCCAAGAAATTGGAGGAAAGAGGATGATAATTCAGGATATGTAGTGGATGCTATTGTCTATAGATAGTTAGTTGGTTCACTGATGTACTTAGTGAACACTAGACTAGAAATTTCTATGTAGCTAACCAGCTGAGTCAAGCTATGGTTAAGCCTACCAAGATATTTTGGAAGGCGGGGAAGCATGTCTTGAGATACCTAAGGGGCACATCAGAGTATGGATTATGGTATAGATAGACAAAGGGAGTGAAGCTTCAAGGCTTCATAGATGTAGATTGAGCAGGCAGTCCATCAGATAGAAAGAGCACATCAGGAGGGATCTCCAGCATATGATCGACAATAGTTTCTTGGTACAGCAGGAAGCAGCAATCTGTGGCACTCAGTTTAGCGGAGGTAGATTACATGGTAGTAAGTCAAGCTGAATGTGATGCTATCTAGATGAGAAAGATCCTGGTTGGTTTGTTTGGTTCTCAGATGGATTTGACAATGATACATTGTGATAACTAGAGTTGTGTTAAACTCTTAGTTAATCCTCTATTTCATGATAGATCCAAGCACATAGATATCCGGTACCACCATCTCAAAGATTGTGCGCAGGGGTGCATAATGTTACTTTAGTACATTCCCACAGAAGATCAGGATGCAGATATTCTAACGAAGGCACTCACCAAGAGAAAATTCGAATACCATAGAGACAGGATCGAGGTGAAGGATAATCCATTTCTTGTTGAGAGGGAATGTTGAAGTTCAACAAGAAATTGCAACACCTACACTAGTGTGGGATCAGGAGGTCCAAGCAACACCTACACTAGTGTGGGACTATAGGGCTTAGCAGCACCTACACTGGTGTGGGCTAAATTTGGTGCATGTCTATTTTAGTTATCCCTTAGTTAAGATGGACAATAAAATGTAATCTAATCACAAAATAACTTGTAATAGTTAACTGAGTGAGATAAACTCAGTTAACTCATGAATTTCGAGTTGAGGGTAGTTGGTGAGGCATGCAGAGTAATTCTAGTTGTAACAGAGTTCAAAGTGCAGTTGGTGCATTAGCTAATGCATGTGTAAATCAGTTTAACTCAGTTAAATGAGTTAAAGTCAGTTGTGCTAGTTGTAACTGTAGTTGCACTAGTGAGAGATCAAGTGAATTAAATACTATTTAATTCACAATCAGTGGTCTAACATGCAACTGATGTTTTACTATTATTAATTGCATTCATGTCAGTTCCAGTGGAGACCCAGTTGAGATCTAGGTGAAAGGGATGTTGACTATCAGTTATAGGATTATTGGGTTGAACCCATGCAACCAAACACTCATTGGATTTCCCATGATCCTTGTGCAGTCAAGGAAGGCCAAAATTCCTAAATAATAGGGATTGCATTCCACATGAATTGTGCAAGCAAGACAGGCTGTTTATAGGTTGAGAATTGGCTAAGTGTTTGTTAGTTTTGTCCAGGACAGTGTGAGACAATTAGTTGAGTATAGGAGGCTCTTGTGAGAAGAGTTGTATGTAATTGTTTCATGTATCCATGCTGAAAATAAAATAGAATATAGTGGGGTTTTGAGCAGCAAGCTTTCCTCGGGAAATTATCTGTGTTGTGGTTTGATTGATTGTTCTTTGTTTAATGTGATTGGCGATTGCGTTTTTAATTCTACAATTGATTTGCAGTAGTGATTCAGTATCTAGATTTAGTACATTTTTATATCAGATTGAATCCATGATATACATATATGTTGTATAATTTCTACAGTTTAGTAGCTCCATTTTCATTTCTTGCAAGGATGTTCTTGGGTTGATTCAAATAATGAAGTTTGGTGCCATTTTTAGCTTCTAAATCTTGGTATCCTTCATAGGACTCTATGTGTCCTTATTCTTGGCCATCCTAGGAGCCTTAGATCCCATTTTTACAACTTGTTTTTCTTCTTTTCACTTCTTATTCACATACATCTCCTATTCTTGTTATTCCTATTTCTGCATTTAGTATTGATGTTTTTATTGATGTAGGATTGGGTTAAATGATTGAAGTGAGATCTTTTTTAGGTTATTTACAGAGTCACAAGCATTATTCATCCTTAGAATAGCTTTGGAAGGTCATAGTCATCATTGAGCTACTTGGATTGGTTTACTAGTTCACAAATCTAGAATTTCTGGAAATCCCTTGTAGCAAATAATAGTAATATTTTTCTATTTTTTAGAAAATGTTAATGAGCTCAATTTGAGTTGATTATAGTTGTATTATGTCATAAAAAAATCAATTTAATAAAAAAAATTACCCCATTGAATTTTCACTTGATTAGATAAGACATTAGATAGGTTAACTAGCTCACCAGTTCTTAAATTTCTAGTTTTTAGAGTAGTAATTTTCTGCTCTTTTTTAGCACATGTGAATAGGGGTATTTTGGAGTGATTCCACTTGGAATGGAGTCCTAAGACATCCTAATTAATAAAAACATTTTCCCATCCCACTTTCATTTTATTTACTTTGTCATTCGGTGAGTTATCTTGTTCTGTAGGAATTCTATTTTTCGCATGTATCAATTATGTTTCACCTGTAGCAACCTCCTCTAGCACGCGTAAAATTGACCATATTTTCTCCAAAAGCTTTGTTTTTATCTCTTAGGCTTGAATCATGACCCCTAGGCTCTAAATGCATGATTGGGGAAGAATAAACACCACTTAGGACTTTCCTTTTTACAAAGTATACTAGACATATTTCTTTGAATTCATGCTCTTAGGATTTCAATTACAAATTGTTGTTCTTACATAGAGTTAGTTTCTTTTCGAGGAAACTTTTAACATTATGTAATTAGAATAATGATTCACATTGATGTAAGTAGAACAAGCTTTATATTTTGTAAATATACAAGTACTTTTCATTCTTGCAAATGGAATAACATTTTCCTTCTTGCAATTAGGATTAGTGTTTGCATTTGAGCAAGTAGCCTTTCCATTTATTGCAAATATAGTACCATTTCCATTTATGCAATTATTTTAGGATTTTATTTCCTGAAAATCACTCCATTACATCACATCAACATTAGGACACATTGTATGCTGCACATATAGTGTCGACACCTCTTAAGTTTGTATGCACCACGGGTTGATAACTAAAGTTGGCAGCCTTGGGAGTTGCATCATTCTTGTTTCAATACTGAGGCTCATCAGAGAGTAATGAAATTATGAGAAAATAATATTTTTGGTAGGTTAGAGGAGGGATGATAGCATACTTTTGGGAATATTCTTGGTAGCGATTCACATCATTGGAAGGAAATGATCAATTAAAAGAAATCAAATACTTAACACAAACTCAAGGATATATTAAGGTGGTAGACTATTGGAAGCATTTTCAACAAATTCTAGAATGGAGATAATGGAAGGACAAGGGATATTGGGTAAACTCAAATAAAATTCACAGTTGCGATGAATTTCAACGAATATTCGACAACATAATTATATGAGTGTCCCACAAACAATACATTTTTCATTCGGGGGAATAATCAATAGGGAAATTTACTCTAAAAGAAGTGTATTCTCTGTTACTAAGTGTTCAACCTCATAAGAAGAGCATCGTGTGGAGGAAATTATGTAAAGAATCATGATGACCTTATATTTCAACCTTCCTGTGGTTGATTGCATGGGGACGTTCTTTAACCTGTAATCGTCTAAGAAGAAAGGGTTTCGAGGGCCTATCATTTTGTGTTATATGTCTACAAAAAGAGAAAATTGAAGATATTCTCCTCATCACTTGCCCCTTTTCCAAGAGATCGTGGACCTTTGTTCAACAAGTTTTTGGGTGTTCGCTACCTAGTACCATGCATGTAAAATCATGGTTAGAAAAATGGTACGAACATAAGTATAAGAATCTAATGGTCTCACGAGCTTGAAATCTCAACTTGGGATTTATGTGGTGGAGTTTGTGGAATGAGTGAAACGTAAGAATATTTGAAGGGAAAGGAAAACATATATCAGTTCTACAGGAAAGCATTCTAAAAAACATTCAGGAAATCGTGGTGACATCCCCCCAACTTTGGAAATATGGTGAAATGGACCCCCTGTTTAGTCACAGGTAGTAGCTCCCCATCCATATAAGTAAGCATGATGGGTGGTAGAAAAAAACCCACTATAAAACCAACCATAATCCCCGAGATATAACCAGTGGAATAACGGGTGAACGGTCCTAATATAATAACTGAGCTACGCCATTTATTAGATAGAAGTGATGAAACCCCATTTATTCCCCTCGTAGGCACCCCCATGAATAAAATTACTAGAGAGCAGAGCCAAAGTGCTTAGGCTGAGGGAAAATTTTAAGGATGAAAATTTGTCTTAAAGTTTATAAACCTTGGCAAATACTACTAGTGCCAAAATTGAAAATTATAAAATGTTTGTTGATATCTTCGTAAACACATGCAAATTTAGAATAGTTATATATATATATATATATATATATATATATATATATATATATATATATATACAATTTTTGAAATTTTTAAGGAAAAATATTTTTATACTATAAAACTTTGGCGAATCATTTTTAGAAAAAAATGGAAATCAACGAATCTTTTTTTTGGAAAAACCATGGAAAATTAGCCTACTTACGAATATTAGCCCTTAAAATTTTCCATGTTGAGGCTAGTAAATTAAAAATACTTGATATTTCACCTAATATGTGTGTCTCTATTCTTGCTAATAGCAATGGATGCAAGGACAACAATTATAGTTTTTTTTAATGAATCCTCCTACAAATTTCATATAATTAAGTTTTGACGGGGCATCAAAGGGAAATCTAGGAATAACGGGTTATAAGGGCATTCTTATAGATGGAAACTCATAGCCAATACATTTTTATGCTTTCTCATGTGGTATTGCAACAAAAAATCTAGCAGAATCATGGCACTTGAGAGAGGTTTACAAATATCTATAAAAGAAGTTTTCTGTCTCATCCAGGTTCATGGTGACTCTCAATTAGTCATACAAATAGTCTGTAAATTGATACAAGGATGTAGAATGAACAATCCCATTCATAGTTGGCACCTTCAGGAAGTGGTAAGAAACATAAATGTTTTGTTGGAGAGTTTTTATTATGCTATTCCTATACATATGCGGCAGGAAGGGAATAAAGCAACTGATGTGTTGGTGAATTGGAGTTGCTCAGACAAACATGTAGCTTTAGATGAACCGTGGTCAATGATGGCTAGGAGAAAGGATGCCTCGACTTTAAAGTGATGCATAGAATAAGATAAATTCAGTGTGGGAGTACGAATCCCTAATGGGGGTGTTTTTTACGATCACCTCATTTTATTCAAGAGACATTAAAAATTTGATTGAAGAATATTGTTCTCTGGCTCTAAGACTTGTTAGTGGTATATTCATGACGGCCTCATCATAATGGAAATGCGAAAAATTTGTGGGGTCACCAAGGTGGAGGCCCTCGGTGGTAGTGCTACGCCTTACACCTGGATGTGCATGAAACTGGTGTGGCAGGATTTCACATCACAACAAGGTTTACAAATGTTTAAGTTGAAGCGACTTAAATGCGAGCAGTTGGGAATGCTAATCCTTGTGTGGTAAAATTTCCAGCTATACATTCCATTATGCCTGTTTGGAGATGGGATACCCCTCTCATGGAGGATTAGATGTGTCTGAAGTCATATATGAAAGCTGAGGTTAACTCATTTATGATAAAATTATGGTTAATAGTCTTGGAAGGCAGGCATATGAGTTCATTCTCTACACTTGGCTCGTAATGGAGAGTGTACCAACACCTATCCTTATTTTACACACTCATACACTTACATCTTGGGTGTCTTATATTTGCATGGCTATGGTTTCAGGGTGGCAGAGGTTTTGGGTTGAGACATTGCTCTCTGTATATCAACAAACTTCTCATGTTGCATGTAGATATAGAGGTATTTGTTTCCTGTTCTTCACTTATATTGTTAAGGAATGTTCCTACGGAGGTATTTTTTTCTTGGTCTTCACTTATATGTTTAGAGAATGATCCTGTGCTGGATTCATAGTTGTTAGGTTATCGTTGGGCAATAGGGTAATCTATTCAACTATATCTTTCATAGTGTTAAAGCAATGTTTGGCTATTGTCTTGCATAGGTTGACCCATCTGTTACAATTCATTCTTGGGATTCCAGTAACACTATTAAGGTCTAGTCCTGTTATAGTTTCATCGATGGTGGCTTATAATTTGTTTGCTGGTAACCACTTGTTTTTTCTCTATTTCCAAGATCCAATGTTTACTTCTCACAAGGGTCGATGTTCTTTGTTATTTTTCTCCATAATTCTGGGTTTGGTCCATCATTTGAACTTGTTGCAGTCCTCCCCTCGACAACCCCTTACAACTCAGACCCTGCTGGGATTTTCTTTACCTATCCTGTTTTTCTATGCGGCGTATGGTGCCTTGGTACCTTCTCCATATGGTTTTAATTGGCTCAATGGGAGTCTCTAAAATGTAGTCTTCAAAGTCATTAGTGTAACATTATGCCTCTTGAACCCTCTTGTTACCTCGTTGTACCATCACGTATTTAATTCCATTGAAGTTGGTTGTTCGACCACAAGTGTTATCTCTTTGTATTACAGATTTATTGTTTTCATTGCTCCACAACTACACCCTCCCAGTTGCAGAGGAGGCATTTAAGGGTCTCCTTCGATGCGTCATTGAAGAATGTTTGGTTGGGAATTGTTGAAATATGACCACAAAATTAAGTAAATGTAATTATGGGCAATTTAGTTATTATCAATCAATTGGTTTGTAGAAGAAGTTATGTAACGATGTAATGAAGTAGCTCATATTAATTGAGGTGGTCTGAGAGGCTTGTAACTATGGAGAGTTATCATTGAAAATTTAGTTTCCAATCCCTTGCCCCGTGGAGGTTTCCTTGACGCATTTTCAAGGTTTTACCACGCAAATGTGTTTATTTACTCGTGTGTATTTTTCATTCAATTTATTTCTTGTTTACTGTATTCCCCAATTCAATAAGTGGTATCATAGCTTCGTGAGGACCGTGAGGTGTAACAGAGAAGAACATTCACTGCTTAAGTGAAGTGCCCAGTCCCAGATGCTGAAGTAAAACCCCTGCTACCACAATAATGCCACTGGTAAATTAAAAAGGGTGAGCCATTCCAAATTGAGGAGGTCGTGTGAGCTGCACACTGTGTGAAAGAAGGATGTTTTTGTTGTTTCCGTCCATGCTGTGTGATAAAAGGTGCATGTTGGAGAAAATTCATCATTAGGGAAATGAAGAGCCCGTCACTGGAAAAATATCCTGCCACAACCGCCAATTTTTTTTTAAATTTGTAGATAACGCTAAGTCTCAATGATCACTAAAGTCTGAGAAGTGGAGGTCACATTTCTCAACCCTGCTGCTAACTAAAGTCTGAGAAGTGGAGGCAGTGTTTCTTACCCCTGCTCTTGTCGTTTGTGAAGGGAAAAAGAATAAGTTGTTGTGCTAGAGGAGGTCAATTTGATCAGGGCGCTGAGGAATTTTTGGTGTCCGGGTAATTTAATTTTTTATTCTCATAATAGAAATGTGGAATTTTATTTAGTTGATTAAGGTCTGAAACTTTGGAAATTTTTGGGGAAATCTCAGAGTTATATTCTTTTAAAATAAAATGGAGTAGGGTTTTAAGAATGAAAGAAGGAGCTTTAAAATTATGGAAATTTATTGAATAAGAAGGAAAAGGAGCTTTAAAATTCAGGAATTTTATTGAATAAGAGAAAAAAAGGATATTAAAGAGGTTTTCTGGAGAATTTTTTTGGTGGAAATTTTGGAAAGTGGAATAGGGTTTGAAGAAAAATTCTGGACCTTTTTTTTTCTTTGAACAATTTTAGAAATTTTGTAAGAATTTTTTTCAAATAAATTAATTGAAAGGAAAAAGAGAAATTTTATGGAAACCTGATTTTTTTATAAAGAAACCCTAGTTGAAGGAAAGAACCCCTAGAAACAAGATTTGTAGGAAGAAATGGTGAAATTGAAAAATGCAAAGTTTGAGGTGGAGAATTTCACCAGCAAGAACTATTTTTCTTTATGGAAACTGAAAGTTAGGGACTTACTGGTGCAATAAGGGTTTAACAAAGCATTATGCGAGGTGGAGAAAAAACCTACAAGCATGACAAATTCAGACTAGGAGGACTTGGATGCTCGAGCTCTCAATACCATTAGGTTATGCCTGGCAGATGAAGTTATCTTTAATACTTTTGAAGAGAAAATAGTTTCAAGTTTGTGGGAAAAATTGGAAACTTTGCGTATGACCAAATCTTTGACCAACATAATTTATTTGAAAATACTATTGTACATTATTAGAATGAAGGAAGGTACAAAAGATGCAAAACATTTAAATGTTTTTAATACACTTATTTTCCAATTGTCAGATATGGAAGTTAAAATTCAGGAAGAATACAAAGCTATAACCATGTTGTGTTCTCTACCGAGTTATGGGACCACTTTGTAACTTCAATCAGTTTGAGCACTGTTGATTCTTTGAAATTTGAATCAGTTGTGGGAACTTTTTTATCTGAAGAGGTACGAAGAAAATATAGTATTGAAACATCTGCACTAGAATCCATGGTAGCCAGAGGTTGGTCAAAGGAAACAGTGGAGAAAGCAAGAGATTCTTCCATATCAAAATAAAATGGAAAGAAGTGTAAAGCCAAATTTTGGTACTACAACAAAATTGGACACCTCAAGAAATATTATTGGAAACGAAAGGAATCTGAAAACTAGAATAAGGAAGCAAATCAGGTTGATTCATGTATGGTTGATGAAGTTTTATCTGCTGAAGTAGGAATAGTAGATGAAGCTTTACATGTTTGTAATGTCTCTCAGAATGTTGAATGTTGGTTGTTAGACTCTGGTGCTTCTCATCACATCAGTTCGCACAGAAATTAGTTTACTTCATATGAAAAAGTGAATGGTAGTTTTGTGTTTATGGGAAATAATGTTTCTTCTCAGACATTTGGGATGGGAAATGTAAAAATTAAGATGTATGATGATACAGTTAGAACATTAATTGATGTTAGGAATCTACCTGAATTGAGAAAAAAATTGACTTCTTTGGGATTTTTGGACTCAGATGGTTACAAGTTTACAGGTCAGAATGGAGGGTTGAAAGTCTCAAAAGGCGCTCTAGTTGTTATGAAGGTAGAAAAGTTTAGAAATATTTATAGACTCAAAGGAAGTACTCAAGTCAATAAGGAAGCGATTGTATCAGAAAAAGCAGAAGAAGGTTCTCGTCAATTGCATCACCGGCTGGTCACATGAGCGGAAAAGGTCTTCAGGTACTGATGAATTGCAAGTTGCTTCCTGATTTGAAATCCTTGAAGTTGGATTTTTGTAAACAATGTGTGTATGGAAAACAATGTAGACAGAGGTTTAAAACTAGAAGTCATAATAGTAAAGAAATTTTGGACTATATCCATTCTCATCTTTGGGGACCATCTCTTACTGTGTCTTATGGAGGTGCATTATATTTCTTAACATTTATTGATGATTTCTCCCAGAAATTTTGGGTCTATATGTTAAAAAATAAAATTGATGTGTTTAATGTTTTTAAACAATTTAAAGCTATGGTGAAAAAGAAAACAAGAAAATCAATTAAATTTTTAAGAACTCACAATGGCGGTGAATTTGCTTCTTTAGAATTTGAACAATATTGTAAGGATGAATGGATTATTAGACATAAAACTATTGTTTACAATCCTTGGCAAAATGGCATTGTTGAATGTATGAATCAGACTCTTATGGAAAGAGCGAGAAGCATGATCAACAATGCTAACCTGCAAAAGGATTTGTGGGCAGATGCAATATCTACTCCTTGTTATTTAGTTAACAGGTCACCCTCTATTGCCATAAATTGTAAAATTCCTAATGAAGTTTGGTCGGTTCAGTCTTGTGATTATTCATATTTAAAGATTTTTTATTTTGATGCCTATGCTATTATTCCTAGGAATCAGTGCTCAAAGTTAGATCCAAAATCGAAATGTTATGTCTTTGTTGGGTATGATTATGCAATGAAAGGATACATGTTTTGGGATCCTTCTTCACGAAAGATAGTCATTAGTAGAGATGTAACATTTGATGAATCTTCTCTTCTAATACTAGATGTTGAAAAGGTTGACCAAGAACAGGTATCGCCAAATCAACAAATTCAGTTGGAGGCTAAAAATATGAAGAAGAAAAGGAAATTGTAGAGGTTCCAGAGCCTGTTCAGAAGCCAGTAAATATAAGAAGGTCTACAAGGGAAATAAGAACACCCAAAAGGTATGAATATTTTTCTTCTTTTTTTGCATTTATTACTGAAGATGGGGAGCCTTCTTGTTATCAGGAAGCAGTGGATGATGCAGACAGTGAAAAATGGAAAAAGGCCATGGAAGAAGAAATGAATTCCTTAGCCAAGAAAAATACTTGGGATCCTGTATAACTTCCTGGAGGGAGAAGAGTTGTTGGATGCAAATGGTTCTTCAACTTGAAATAGAAAGTTGATGGAAGTATCGAAAGGTATACGACAAGGTTGGTTGCAAAAGGGTATTATCATGTTGAAGGTATTGATTTTCGTGAGATTTTTTCACCAATCGTAAAACTTGTTTCTATTCGTACTGTGTTAGCACTAACTGCATTACTTGACCTTGAGTTAGAACAATTAGATGTTAAAACAAATTTTCTTCATGGTGATTTGGATGAAGAGATTTATATGGAACAAACAAAAGGTTTTGTACAAGATCACAGCAGGAGATTAGTTTGCAAACTCAGGAAAGCATTGTATGGCCTGAGGCAGTCACCCAGACAATGGTACAAGAAGTTTGACTCCTTCATGGTGAGCCATAATTTTATCAGAAGTGAGTATGATCATTGTGCATACTTCAAAAGTTTCAATGGCATATTCATTATCTTGGTGTTGTATGTTGATGATATGCTTGTTGCAAGCAAAAGCATGGAATAAATCAATGGGTTAAAGGCTCAACTCTTTACGACTTTTGATATGAAGGATCTTGGAGCAGAAAAACATATCTTGGGCATGGAGATACATAAAGACAGGAAGAATGGTAACCTTTGCTTATCACAACAGAAGTATGTGGAGAAATTACTTGAAAAGTTCGGTATGAACAATGTGAAACATGTTAATGTTCCATTAGCTTCCCATTTTAAGTTTTCTTTAGTTTTGAGTCCTAGAACTAATGAAGAAAAGAAGTATGTGTCTCGTGTACCATATGAAAATGTGGTAGGAAACTTAATGTATGCGATGGTATCTACAAGACCTGAGATTTCACATGTAGTTGGAGTTGTTAATAGGTTTATGGCAAATCCAGGGGAAGAACATTGGTGAGCAGTGAAATGGGTGCTTCGGTATTTGAGAGGCACAAGTGACCATTGCATCATCTTTGATGGTCGCGAAGGAACAATCTACATATATGTAGATGTTGATTATGCAGGTGATTTGGAAAAAAGGAGGTCTACTACAAGTTATGTTTTTACTCTTGCAGGTGCAGCATCCGTTGGATGTCAAAGCTTCAAGAATCAATTTCTTTGTCCACTACTGAAGCAAAGTATATAGTTGCTTCCGATGCATGTAAAGAGGCAATCTGGTTAAAAGGTCTGCTTGATGAGATTGGAAGGATGCAAGAGAAAGTGAATGTGTTCTATAACAGTCATAGTGCTATTCATTTGGCTACAAATCTAGCTTATCACAACAAGACCAAGCACCTTGATTTAAGGTATCACTTTGTGAGACATGTGATCGATGGTGGAAAAGTAATTCTCAAGAAGGTCCATACACAGGAGAATCATGCAGACATATTCATGAATCCAATTAAAGTGGAGAAGTTGAGATGGTGTTTGGCTTCTCTTGGCTTGCAAAAGAGATGATGAATGGCCATGAGCAAGGGATTAGGAAAATTGTTGTCAAGGTGGAGTTTGTTGAAATATGACAACAAAATTAAGTAAATGTAATTATGGGAAATTTAGTTATTACCAGTGAGTCGGTTTGTAGAAGCAATTTTGTAACGATGTAACGAAGTAGCTCATATTAATTGAGGTAGCTTGAGAGGCTTGTAACTAAGGAGAGTTATCATTGAACAATATAGTTTCCAATACCTTGCCCCGTGGAGGTTTCCTTGACACACTATCAAGGTTTTACCACGTAAATGTGTGTATTTATTTATATGTATTTTTCATTCAGTTTCTTTCTTGTTTAATGTATTAGCCAATTCAATAGGAATCGATAGAAAATCTCTTTGAAGCAACGCCCTTGGAGGTCCGGAAGGAAATTCTTCAGCTTGAGGCTAAAGAACTCAGGGATCGTGTTTATTTCTCAGATTCATAGTTAGGATTTCTCAGATTTAGAGTTAGGAGGCAGTAGCCTCAAGTGGGTACCAGACCCAAGGAAGTTTCCTAAATGAAGGATCCACTTCCTTCATTCCATGAATCTTCATTGCCAATTGGAAAATCTTCTCAGCATAATTATTAGAGACAAGAAAGTAGACAACTAAGATACAACTTTGATGATATACTTGTTGGTAGTCTCATATAGAACGTTATGTGGTCTTTGACTCAGACACAAAGTCAAATGAACACTAGGAAGGGTGTGCGGTCATCAATGCTCCAACTCAAGCCTCGCCTTGCCACATTGCCAGTGATAATCTTGGACTAAAAAATCCACCAAGAAATGTGAGTGTTAGTCTACAATGGGTACAATTTAGGTTATCCAGTGCCTCAGATGTTTTAGACAGTTTTGGTTTTTTAACAAATATATGTATTACTATAGATATTTTACTTTCCAACTTATTTTAGTTTAAAGTAGTAAGACTAAGTAAGCATCAATTTGGTTGTTCAATATCATAATGTTCTAATCCATTTTAATTTTTTGATATATATTTTATTTTTCCAACTTATTTTAGTGTAGCAAAACAATTTTAAAATTACAATATATATACTTTTTCTTATCTTCATATTAATAAAAACTTATCAAACCATTTAAAAAAAAAAATAACGAAGCGAGCGTTTCGGTCAACGATTCAACTGAAAAGCCAAGATAACATGCAGGAACATCAATGTAACACGTGCAATCACAGATGAAATTAGTAAAACTGACACCCGCAATCACATATGAAATCAGCGCATGGAGGCCACATAAATAAATATGGTCCACTTTCGTAAAAGTGAAAAACTACCATACTTTCAAAACATATCAATTAATTACATTAAGTATGCCGTGACCAGTTTCGTTTTAGGAGTTGTCAATTGACGCAACAAAATAGTTTTAGGAGTTGTAAATTGACGCAATAGAATAGTTTGAATAGCAGTTTTTTTTTTCAAATATTGTAAAAAAAAATTAAAATCAAATAGTTGGAATGTTTGAATTGCATTTTTGATGGTGGAAATAGGTTCAGCACCATAAAAAATTTTTAAGAGACCCAAAATATTGATTTTCAAAAATCTTTTACCCAAAATTTTCATAATCTTACTTAAATTTCTAGATTATTCTGTAGGTTTTTTAGACTAAGACATCATTTTATGTTTTAGATTTTTTTCTCAATATATTTTTCATGTGAGAAATCTTATAAATATTTATTAAAATTAGAAGTCTGAATTGTTATTGCCGGTTTTCTAACCCAATAGGAAAAAAAATTATAATGTTTTTGGAAACATTTAAATTTAGTAAAATTATATTTTAAAAAATAATTATTATTAAAATATTTTTAGTTCTTGAAATTACATAAAAATAAAAAACTAATAAGTAAATTCGTTTAAATCTATCTTAATTACAGATCTATCAAAAGTGTTAAGAAGAATCAGATATTTTGGGGAGAACTTTTTTCTCAAGATTTACACTCAAAACATAGATTCATAGAGACTTGATAAATCAGGAATTAAAATAGATTTAGACTAATATAATTTACACAACTACAATGTTTTGAGAATTTTTCTAGATGTTGAATTTATTTATGTAATCAAACACATTATTTTAAACAACTAAAAATCATAATATAATTCACTATTGTATAGCCAAATTTTGTAATTAATACAAAGGTTTACATCTTTAGAAATTTGATTTCTTTAGACACTTAATAAATCCTGAATTAAAATGAATTTAAACTAATATAATTTTCACAACAAAAATAGGAGACGAAATATGAGAATTTTTCTGAACGTTGAATATATTTCTATAGCGAAACACACATTTTAAACAATTAAAAATCACAATATGATTCACTAGTCTATAGTCAAATTTGAGAAAAAAACCTAAAAATATAAAATAAATAGACAATGCCATTAATACTCTACATATCTCCACCATGTTGCGGCTTCCTCTGCAACTCATAATAAGGATCATCAGTAGGAAGCTCATATCTACAAACAGGGCATGAATTCCGAATCCTCAGCCATTGAAGAATGCACTGAGAATGGTACATATGTTTACAGGGAAGCTGTCTTGCAGATTCCTCGAGACAGACCATTTCCCTGCAAATCACACACAGTGCAGCACCATTACCTACTTGATTCTCACAAATTGTAACCCTTGCCAAACCTTCCCCTGCTGATTTAGCTGCTGGAGGAACCCCTCTGTCAGGATTCTCTACTGCAACATTTTCATCAAAATCAAACATGAAGACTTCTAAGTCTTGCCCACTCTGCAAAGACAAATTTATGGTGATAAACAGGTGATAACTAGTATCCTCTAAATTGTCAGGAACTCTTTCAATCTCTTGAGTATCATGAACTTCTTGGGCTCCTCCCCCTTCAAAAACATAACAATATTCTTCATCCTGATAATCTGAATTATTTCTGAAAATATTGTCAGGAACTCTTTCAATCTCTTGAGTATCATGAGCTTCTTGGGCTCCTCCCCCTTCAATAACATAGCAATAATCTTCATCCTGATAATCTGAATTATTTCTGAAAATATGCTGCCACATCAAATTGATTCTATGGTCTTGCAGAAGTTCCAAGATCTGACCACAGCTGAGATCTCCACTCCACATGGCTTCCACAGTCCCATGCCCTCCATCCCTATGGTTCCAGTCTATTATTCTCAATCGAAGATTGGACTCCATATTCTGGACACCATTGAAATATCTGCTGCAGTTGACTGTAACAGGAGGATATAATCCATATAATTCTATTGTTGCTACTTGCTGAACCCCAAGGCCTCTGGTATCATAGGTAGCAATATTATGAGGTTGCAGTCTTATCATTCTCATAAGTTGAATACTTAAACTATGGAAATAATCATACAGACTGGTACTGCACAGGCTGGTATTTTCAATGATCTTCCACCCTTCACTCTGCATTGCTTGCTCTCTTTACTACAAAAGGGGAGGTATGGATGGAGTGAATTTATTGTAAAGCTGAAATCAATGGGGATATATAGAAGAGCTCACACAATAACTACCAGTCACTAAATAATAACTGTCATTTCACTAACACTCTCAGTGGAAAATTGAATAAGATTACATGAGCCTAGCTACCAAAGTAAATGTCATCATTAATTATTACCTGTTATAATTTACAACTGACAAACACCAATAGCACAGGGGGTATTATAGTGGAGGATCTTCTACAGTGAATATTAGACTGGAAAATCTTCAGCATCGGCCGGTATTATAGTGGAAGATATTAATCATTGTGCCCAGTAGGTCATCTTTGAAATGTAGAGCAGAGGAGGATCTTCATCATTGTACTTATTGCCTTTCAATAGGTTCCTCCAAATATAAGGACCACATCAAATATTAAAATGAAAAAGTTCCAAAGGTTCTCTATGCATTTTTAGGTTAAGTCATTAAGATTTTCTTGTATTTTTTATTATTTGTTTAAAATTCCACCTGGAGGGGATATTTTCACTGTTAAATACTAAATATAAAATGTTATATAAAGAATTAAAATTAAAATAATATATATATAAACAAAAAAATTAAATATTTAAATTTATTATAAATTTGAATTTATCAAGAAATTATATATCACTTTTGTTCATATGTAATTTATGTAATTATTTTATATATATTTTAATTAAACATTGCTTTTGTGATCCTTTGAGATATATCGTTTTTGGTTTGACTTGTATTGAGCTGGTAATTTCTGTAATATATATATATATATATATATATATATATATATATATATATATATATATATATATATATATTTATTTATTTATAGTTAAACATTGCTTTTCTGATCTTTGAGATATATTTTTTCTGTTTTTGACTTGTATTGATCTGTAGAGTTTTTGGAGTGTAGTTTTGATATTATATTTTAATATAAAATATGATTTTTTTTTAAATATAAAAAATTTAATAAATAATATAAATTTTAATTTTAAAATATATATTACAAATTTTAATTCCTATCATAAATTCAAGTTTATTTTATATATATTTTTTTAAAGAGGAGTGTAGTTTTGATATTATATTTTAATATAAAATATGATTTTTTTAAATATAGAAAATTTAATAAATAATATAAATTTTAATTTTAAAAATATATATTACAAATTTTAATTCTTTTGATAAATTTAAGTTTAAAATAAATATTTTATACCTATTTTTTTAAAGAGTAGTGTAGTTTTGATATTATATTTTAATATAAAATATGATTTTTTTGATATAAAAAATTTAATAAATAATATAAATTTAAATTTGAAAAATATATATTACAAAATTTAATTCCTTTGATAAATCTAAGTTTAAAATAAATATTTTATACATATTTTTTTAGAAGTTTGACTTAAATAATAGTAAATTTTATGTCTACTTATTAGTGGACTTACAGTGATGTGTATAGTTTAATTTTTAGAACACGTTTCAAAGTATTTTAATGTAAAATTGTTATATTTAATTATACTTTTTTTATTTTTTTATAAATTTTAATTTTATTTTATTAAAATGTAAAATAAAATTTTAGTTTTTTGGTTTATTGTTATTTTATAAAAGATCAAAATTCAACTTTACTCATTATTAATTTTTACAAAAATTAATCGTTGAATTTGTGGATAATAAAAAATAGCAATGAGAAACTACTTAGTTGTACTAACTTGAATTTGATAATGATGAAATCTAATGTGGACCATTTGTTTATTTGTTTGTTGGGTGACAAAGTCAAGAATGATTATAAAAGGAAATAAGTTTAATATTAATATTTTATTATGATAAAATTATATATAATTTATAGAAAAAATTATATATATATATATATTATTTAAAGAAAAAATTATAATAAAAAAAAGTTTTGATGTCAATATTTTATTATAATTACATATAGTTTATGGAAAAAATTCAAAATATATATAATTTAATATATATATATATATATATATATATATATATATAATTAAAATAATATATATTGGAAATTTTAGTTTTTTTTAAATATTTATTTTATTAAAATTAGAGATTTCAAAATTTTAAAACACAATACATGCAAAAACTAAAATGTTTATCCTATATTTTAGAAAAAAACTAAAATTATCATTTAAACATAATGTTTTTTAGTAAATTGTTTTATTTTGAAAAACAAAAGGATTTTTAACCTAAAAAAAATATAACAAGAGTTGTAAATAAGATTTGCAATAATTAGTAAAGAAATTCTATTTCTTCTACATTCTTATTTTCAAAAGGTCATAGTAATAAAAAGATTTGATTATATTAATTGTAGATGTGTGTGAATGAGAATTATTAAAAAGATTGAATAAAAAAAATATCATATAAAGAGAAGAAAAACTTATATTTAAAAAAAAAAAAATTTACATATCTAAACTACGACTAATTTGCAGCCACTTTTACAGACCTAAACTATGACCAATTTGCAACTTTTATAAATAAAAATATATATATTTTTAATTTAATTTATTATTACTATTTAACATATATAAAATTATAAAATTAACATAAATTTAATATTAATATTAAAATTTAAGAATTTTAAATTTTTATCTTTTCATAGTTCTTATGCGAAACCTTTATATTTTTTTGGAATTAACCTCCTTACCTTTCTTGAAAAAGGCTAAATTAACTCTTCCATACCAAATCAAATATAATATTTTTGATAAAACAAATTATTTATTTCCCAACCAATGATTAGCAGTAAAACTACGCTTTTGCAGAACGGACTTCAAAGGTCATTGACTGATTTTTTTTACTGGAAGAGGAGTTTGAATTGTACAACTCACATATTGAAAACGAAAGAGGGCCAAAACCAGATGCCAAACGCTCGCCAACAATACATTGAATCTGAAATATCTTTTCAAGGAATTTAAGAGACGTTACATAGAAATTATGGTAGACAAAATGATGAAGGATATTAATTAATAATAAGATTTTACTTGTGGTCCGTCGGTAATTTGTATTGCAGCATTAAATGATAGGGAAAACAAGTCAGTTGGTAATTTGTATTGCAACATTAAATGCTAGGGTGGTCTTCTAGATAACATGAAACCTGTATAGCCGATAGTGATAGTGACTTTAGTGTGCAATTTCCATATTTTATTCTATTTTACCATCATCAATTCCATGTTATATATAGAAGTGGATACCAATTTCAAAATAAACTTATTTTTATATGTTTTAATTGGTTTTAAGCTGAATAAAATGTCGCCCTAATGTTTAAATAAAGTCATTATTATTTTATATATATATAATTTTGATAATTTATTGTCTCCGCTTAATATTTTTAAGCACAGAATGAATATAATAAAATGATAAAAGATGATAAAATATATATTTGTATTTATTTATATATTTTATTAATTAGTTATTATTATTTATTTTTGTAGAGATAGATTTTTTTTCATAAATTAGAAGATTGTATACATTAATTTTGTATATAATTTTTTTTTGTTACTTAAAATTATTATTATTATAAGTTTAAAGTTTTAATTGATTATTCGAAAGAGCATATACCAGTTTATTTTTGGTTGCATTTTGTTATTAGGGAAACCAGATTAGCTATAGAAAAATAAGACTTTTGTCCAAAATATTAAATAAACATCATAAAAATTCAGGTCTAGTTATATTTCAGCCAAAATAAAACTGTGATCACATGCAGACATAAATAACTATTTATAACAAACATGCAGACATAGATAACTATTTATAACAAAATTGCACTAGCAGTGCCTATATCATATAATAGTTGTAAGCATTCTTTTCAAGTTAGGCGACTATTGCCGACTAATGTTGCTTAAGTTGAGCTGCAAACATCAATTGGCACTAGAGAGGTACCTGGAGAGGTTGGTCCCTTTTCCCTTAGATATCATGGCTTCTATTCTAGAAAGCCTCATCACCATATCATGATGTTCAAGTGACATTTGCCTGTTCTTTGCATAATGGATGCTAAGCTATAGCGAAGTCTTTCTCTAGTTATCTTCTTTTTCTTCAAGCACCTTGCCAAGAAGTGTTTTCATGTGATGATAGAGTTATATTAGTTAATAGAAGATTTTTAGATGAAACTATGTATAAGATTAATATATTGTCCAACGTTTCTGTTGGACCCTCAACTCATCATCAAAAACCAGAGAATTTGAATAATAACATACTAGTGCTATACTAGTGCTACTGAGCTTTAAATAGATAAAAATTAATTAGGCTTTAGAGAAACACTGAGTGCAATGTACTGAAACAAATAAATAAATTTGAATTACGAAAACTCGACAGAAAAATAGTAAATGTAATCTTTCCCATATACTAATTATTAGAGTAATCTTGTCCATATACTAATTAATAGAAAGACAACAGCTAGAATAAACCATAAACCAAGAAGATGTAGATGGAAAGGTTATGAAGTTGAATAGTGATGAGAGCATACGTCTTTCTACTATGTGCGCACCAAGAATCTCCTCCCTTCACCGACATAGAAATCGTCATGTTTATCTATTTATTTATGTGATTTGTTTGAAATAAATATTGGTTAAAATTTTACATGCGGCATTGAAATTTAAATTAAATTATATTTTTTAAAATAAAAAATTATTTCCTGGATTAGATTTCACTTTCGACTTGGTAATTTTTTTAAGAATTTTATATATTATAGATTATTATTAATTAAATTTAGTTAAAAGAAAAATTTAAACTTCTATTAATTAAATTATATTAATTGGATAAATGACATCATTTTTTATATATGTGTTTAAAAAAAATTATTCTCATAAGTTAGATTTTAAATATGAATAAATATTTTTTATTGAGAAATATATTGAAATTTCATATAAGGAATATATATGTTTGAGTCTTGGAGGGACTATCTAGACTCAATAATAAGGCTCAAATTCATTATAATAAAGTTCATTATATTATTTTTGGTAATTGAACTTTGGGCGGGGAGAATAATAACCATTCCTTCCAACCACTTGAAATAAAGCCAATTGACTTAAACTTAAATAAATATAATTATATTTATTTTATTTTATTTAAGTGCAATATTAGTATTTTCAAAAAATGTTTAATAATAATTGTTTTATGTGTGTTTTGGAAGAAACTTATAATTATTAAAACTTTAATAATATGATTCTCTTAGAAGAAATGAATTTCTATCTTAAGAATATTTATGAAATGCCACAAACACCATTTCTAACATAACTATAGAGGGTGAGATATTTTCTCTCAAAGATGGACTTTGGAGTTATGCTGCTCACAATTGGGAAAGCTAAGAACATTGAGGCTACCAAGTTGAACTTTTTAAAATCAAGGGGCCTATCCTCAAACCATCACATTCATAATTTCTTCAATGTGGAAATGAAACAAGGCTCCCCTCAACCATGGATGCAAAGCCTCATTGTATCTATTCATAAAAGTAGGGACATAAGCATTCCCTCTAATTATAAGAAAATTATGATTAGCCTCATTTTAGCTAAGTTTTTTAGAATTATTTTCGAAAAGAATATTAGCCTTTATCTAGAAAGACATGAGAAAAAGGCTAAATGCCAAGTTGAGTTTAGGAGATATCATTCAACTATGGACCACTTGTTGGCATTATAGTGTTGGAATTGACATCAACAAGGCCCTGGTGTTGTTCATCATATTCGTTATGTCAACCTGATGATGTTAGTAGTTCTCTTGATGTGTGATGAGTGTTTGGCTTGTCAGCCTTGTTGGTTAGCATTGATGTCAACATAGTTATGAAATGACCCGTTGCATGAATGGGAGGCTAAGTAGAAATGGATTCATGACATATTATGTTAGTTTTTACACATGATGTTGCTACTACTTGTGTTGGAGGTGCCTCTACAGGTGTTGGAGGCAGTTAGATGATTGGAGGTAGTTTGATGACTTGATGTTGCTATTACAGGTGTTGGAATTGCTGCTATAGGTGCTAGAGATTTTGCTACAGGTGTTGGATGTGTTTGGACATGTTTTTATTGTTTCTTAAGGAGCTGGAGGTGTTGGTCATGATGAGGAGTTTGGAATACTAGGGCTTGCATCTCATTGAATTGTTGTAGAATTTTTTGGCCTATGTTATGAGTTGAAGACTTGTCACAATGGTTTGGAGGTGTGTTAAGGGGTTGGTGAAGGTGTCCCTGAAGTTTGGAAGAGATATGAAGTGATTTGATTGAATTTTATTCATCTTTTGCCTTAGCTGCACGGAGATAGGCTTGTGCATGCGGTTGGAAATAATAAAAACTAAGAATTAAAATAATATATAAAGAATTAAAAAATTTAATATTGAAATTTAATATAAAATGAATTTATCAAAAAATTATATATCACTTTTGTTAATATATAATTTCGGTAATTATTTTTATATAATTTTTTTAGTTGAACATTGCTTTTGTGATCCGGTAATATCTTTTTTTGGTTTGACTTGTATTAAGCAGCTAGAACTTTTGGAGTGTAGTTTTAATATTATATTTTAATATAAAATATGATTTTTTTTTAAATATAAAAAATTTCATAAATAATATAAATTTAAATTTTAAAAATATATATTAAAAATTTTAATTCTTTTAAAGTTTGATAAATTTAAGTTTAAATTAAATATTTTAAACATACTTCTTAGAGTTTTGATTTAAACAATTGTAATATTTTTATCTAATTATTAATAGACTTGCAATTATGTGTCTAGTCTAATTTCCTTAATAACAAGTTAGAATACATTTTAAAATATTTTGATGTGAAATTGTAATTTTTAATTATAAAATGTTTTACTTATATAATTATTTATAAATTTTTAATTTAATGCTATTAAACATAAAATAAAATTTAATTTTTTTTATTATTATTTTATAAAAGATCAAAATTCAATTTTGAAATTCAATCATTACCACTCTTCACAAAAATTGCATCCTAAAAGGAAATGTTGAATTTGTGGATGTTAAAAATGAATTTGATTGTGATGAAATTTAATGTGGAACATTTGTTTATTTGGTGACCAAGTCAAAAATAATTATAAAAAGAAATGAGTTTTAATATTGATATTTTATTATGATACCCTAGATGCGAGTGTTTAAGGAGTTTGATTTTGCTGGCCACCTGGCCTCACCATGCAAGGGTATTTGGCTTCACCATGAGGACGCACCTCCCTCCCGCATGAGGGTTTTAAACACGCCTCATTGGGAAGGACGTTGACACTTGTAACATTCAAAACCGCATACTGTACCTTGGCTCCTGCATTCTGTCCTCTGGCCATATATGGCCAATGGCTCCAATTCTCATCCTCATTCACTCCAATTATCATTCCCTCTCCGTCGTGCTCTCCAAGCCTCCGACCTCTGCTTTACAAGCCTCCGTCTCGCCTCTTCCCAACACGTTGCTCCTCAACCACCCTTTGAGCTTTCCTTCCCTGCACTGCAAGCCCATCAATCCGTCGATGTAATGATGCGCCGACACCATATGAGATGCCGTCATGGAGGAGGCAGAGGCTCTCCATCTCGCCCTCCAGCTCCAGCTATGGTGGAGTGCTTCCTGGCCTTTTCTGTGGCTGTGGATGATCCCGAGGTCTTTGACCCTCAATTTCTCTCCACTCATCTTTCAATTCGCCTCCCAGAGGCGTAGCATAGCCACTCCAACTCCGGCAGTAGGAAACACCCTTGCAAGTCTACTCTTTCACTCTCCTCCTCCCCTTGGCCAACAAAAACAATCGGTCTTCTTGTCAAAATCATGTAGGATGCTTCGGAAAGTGGAGGGAGTAGCTCTGTGGAAGGCACCCAGCAAAATTTCACAACATCGGATAGAGGTGCACACTCCACTTCAACTCCAGAGCTGGCTCCCCAACTCTCCAAGAAGGATGACGCCTTGTCCAACTATGAATGTTTCATTATTGAAGAAACTCCTCAAATAGAGCATCAAGACACACAAGACTAGTAGCAGCAAGGCCATGGCTCTCCTCTTTCTTTCTTTTTACATGCTTCTCTATTGTTGTTTTGCCTATATTTCTATTTTCTAGCAAACTCGATCATTCAGGTCTATGTTAACAGTTGGTTTCCCTAAGAAGGGAAGCTCTCTTTTTGAATTTTTAAACTCACTAAGGGTTGTTTTCCCTTGAAGGACAACCCACTTTTTGAATTTTTGAAATGTCTTCATCCAACAAGGGTTGGCTAATTCAACAACCCCTGTTATAAAGCTCAAATATATTTTTTTGTATAATATAACAGAATTTACAATTACTTAGAAAAAAAATATTTTATATAATAATAAAATTATATATAATTTATAAAATATATATATATATATATATATGCTTTAAAGAAAAAATCATAATTAAAAAATGAATTTTAATGTTAATATTTTATTATGATAAAATTATATATAATTTTAGAAAAAAATTAAAAATATATATAATTTAAAGAAAAACGCTAATTAGAAAAAATAATTGAAAATTTTAGTTTGAAGTTTTTTTAAAAGTATACATATAATTATTTTATTAGTATTTACTAGAGATTTCAAAATTTTAGAAGAATGCATGTTAATACATGTAAAATTGAAAAACTATGAAATTATCATTTAGATATAAAAATAATTCTAGTAAATTCTTTTATTTTGGAAAACAAAAGGATTTCTAACTCCAAAAAAAATTATAATAAGACTTTTAAATAAGATTTGTAATAATGTCAAGTCTTACTAGCACAATGTGTTAACGATGAGCCTAGTCAACAAGTCTACTTATGATCAAACCTCACTAGGGGTGGTTGTGCCCTATGCTACCTATGATCAAACCTCACCATGGGTAGTTGTGCCCTATGCTAGGGGGAGGAGGAGACATGCTAAAAATTCTAGTCAGTGAAGAGTTGGTGTCGCTGAGGCCCGAGTGTGATCCCTCGGTGACTTTGAATGCTTAGATGCCCTCGGGTAAAGACTCCTTAAGCCACAGATCAAGCCTAAAAAATCACAAACATCTTAACAAACAAAGAAACAAAATTGTAATAATTAAAATTGAAATTCTATTACTTCTACATTCAAATTTTCAAAATATTCATAATAATAAAAAGATTTGATTGAATTTGTTATAAATATCTGTGAATAAAAATTATTAAAAAGATGAGATCAAAAAAGAATATTCTAAAAAAAAAATTATATTTTCTACAACCACTTTTCACTTTTTATATGACCAATTTACAATCTTTATAAATGAAATGTTTTGAATTTTTTTCATTTAATTTATTATTACTATTTAACTTATATACAATTATAAAATTATAAAAACTTTAAAATTTATTAATATTAATATAAACTTTAAAATTTATTAATATTAAAATTTGAACATTTTTTTCTTTCATAATTATTATGCTGGACCATTATATTTTTTTCCACTAACCCTCCTTACCTTTCTTGAAAAAGGCTAAATTAACTCTCCCATACCAAATCAAATATAATATTTTTGATAAAATAAAATTTTTATTTTCCAACCAATGCTGATTACCATAAAAATCGATAAGCCCGTATAATTTCATCGTTAAGAGAATAAACCGTGATATAAGGAAAACTACGCTTTTGCAAAACCGACCCTGAAGGTCAAACGCTAGCCAAACAATACATTGAATCTGAAATATCTTTTCAAGGAATTTAAGAGACGTTACCTAGAAATTATGGTAGACAAAATGATGAAGGTTGTCAATTAAAAATAAGATTTTACTTGTAGTTTCGAAGCTCTACATGGAAACAAGTCAGTTGGTAATGCAAAAGTCAGTTGGTAATTTGTATTGCAACATTAAATGACAGGGAGGTCTTCTAGATAACATAAAACCTGTATAGCCGATACTGACTTTAGAGTGCAATTTCCATATATATATATATATATATATATAATCAATTTTATAGAAGTGGAGGCGAATTTCAAAATAGACTTATTTTTATATATTTTAATTAGTTTTAAGTTGAATAAAATGTTGTCATAATGTGTTTAAATAAAATCATTATATATATATATATATATAAACATTATTATCTTATATTTAATTTATTGTATGTGATTAATATTTTTAGATTATAATGAATATAATAAAATGATAAAAGATGATAAAATAGATATTTGTCTTTATTTATATATTTTAGTAATTAGTTATTATTGTTTATTTGTTTTCCACTTTTGTAGAAATAGATTTTTTATCTTATAAATTAGGAGATTTTATACATTAATTTGGTATATAATTTTCTTATTACTTTAAAATTATTATAAGTTTAAAGTTTTAATTAATTATTCAAAAGAGCTTATATCAGTGTGTTTTTAGCCGCATTTGTTACTAGGGAAACCAGACCAACCATGGAAAAATAAGTCTTTTGTCCAAAATATTAAATAAACATCATAAAAACTTTGGCGTAGTCATATTTCAGCAAAAAAAAATGTAGACATAGATAACTATTTATAACAAAATTGCAGTCACACTGCCTATATCATATAATAGTTGCAGGCATCAAGTTGGGCGACTATTGTCTACTTGTGTTGCTTAAGTTGAGGTGGAAACATCAATTTGCACAAGAGGGGTACCTGGAGAGGTTGATCCTTTTCTCTTAAAGAGCATGGCTTCTATTCTAGCAAGCCTCATCACCATATCATGATGTTCAAATGACATTTTCCTATTCTTTGCATGATGGATGCTAAGATATAGAGAAATCTTTATTTACTTATCTTCTTTTTCTTCAAGCTCCTTGCCAAGGAGTGTTTTCATGTGCTAGTAGAGTTTTACTAGTTGATAGAGGATTTTTGGATGGAACTATGTATAAGATTAATATGTTGGACCCAGAGAATTTGAATGATAACATGCTAGTGTTACTAAGCTTTAAATAGATAAAAGTTAATTAAACGTTCCAGAATTTTTTTTCATTAAATTCATTAAAGATCAAGTCACTGGAGATAAATAATTCTTTTATTTAAAGAAATTGTAATTAATTGAAATCGTGAAATAACCAAATTAAAAAGATAAATACAAATATAATAATTTACAAAAATAATATTTTTATTTAAATAATTACAAAATTAAATAAGTTAAATATATAAAATTCAAATTAGTGAAAACAATTTTATTAATTAGAAAATTAAAAGGGGAGGAAAATTCAAAGGAGAAAATATTGATATAAAATAAAGCTGACAACAAGATTGATCAGTGTAAACCATAAACCAGAAGATGGAAAGGATCGTGTCTGTGAGCGAAAGAATTATGAAGTCGAATAGTGATGAGAGCATACCTCTTTCTACTATGTGTCCCCTCACCGAAATAGAAATCGTCATGCTTATCTATTTATTTATGTGATTTGTTTGAAATAAATTTTGGTTAAAATTTTACACGTGGCATTGAAATTATAATTAAATTATATTTTTTAAAATAAAATACTTATTTCCATTAATTAGATTTTACTTTTTGATTTAATAAAAAAAATTATATATATTATAAATTATTATTAATTAAATTTAATTAAAGAAACTTTTATTAATTGAATTGTATTAATGGATAAATGATATCATTTTTTTATAATGTGTTTAAAAAAACATTATTTTCATAAATTAGATTTTAAATATGAATAAATATTTTTCAATGAAAATATATTGATATTTCATATGAGGAATACATATGTTTGAGTTTTGGAGAGATTATCTAGATTCAACAATAAGGCTCAAATTCATTATAATAAAGTTCTATCATATTATTTTTGGCAATTGAATTTGGGTGGGGAGAATAATAATCATTCCTCCCAACCACTTGAGATAAACCTAAGTAACTTAAACTTAAATAAATATATTTATTTTATTTTATTTTATTTAAGTGCAATATTATTTTTTTCAATAAATGTTTAATAATAATTGTTATATGTGTGTTTTGGAGGAAAATTATAATTATTAAAACTTTAATAATATGATTCCCTTAGAAGGAATGAATTTCTGTCTTAAATACATTTATGAAATGCCACAAACACCATTTCTAACATAACTATAGAGGGTGAGATATTTTCTCTCAAAGACGGACTTTGGAATTAAGCGGCTCACAATAGGGAAAGCTAAGAACATTGAGGCTACCAAGTTGAAAATTTTAAAATCAAGGGGCCTATCCTCAAACCATCACACTCATGATTTCTTCAATGTGGAAATGAAGCAAGGCTTCCCTCAACCATGGATGTAAAGCCTCATTGTATCTATTCATAAATGTAGGGACATAATCATTCCCTCTAATTATAAGAAAATTATGATTAGCCCCATTTTAGTTAAGTTGTATAGAATAATTTTCGAAAAGAATATTAGCCTTTCTCTAGAAAGCCATGAAAAAAGGGATAAATGCCAAGTTGAGTTTAGGAGATATCAATCAACTATGGATCACTTGCTAGCATTTTAGTGTTGGAATTGATGTCAACGAGGTCTTGGTATTGTTCATCATATTCCTTATGTCAACCTAATGATGTTAGTAGTTCTCTTGATGTGTGATGAGTGTTTGGCTTGTCGGCCTTGTTGGTTGGCATTGATGTCAACATAGTTATGGCATAACCTGTTGCGGGAATGGGAGGCTAAGTATAAATGGATTCATGACATATTATGTTAGTTTTTACATGTGATGTTGCTACTACTTGTGTTGGAGGTGCCTCTACAGGTGTTGGAGGTAGTTGGATGACTTGATGTTGCTATTATAGGTGTTGGAATTGCTGCTATAGGTGCTAGAGATGTTGCTACAGGTGTTGGATGTGTTTGGACATGTTGTTATTGTTTCTTAAGGAATTGGAGGTGTTGGTCATGATGAGGAGTTTGGAATACTAGGGCTTGCATCTCATTGAATTGTTGTAGAGTTTTTTGGCCTATGTCATCAGTTGCAGACTTGTTACAGAGGTTTGGAGGTGTGTTTAGGGGTTGGCGAAGGTGTCCCTGAAGTTTGCAAGATATATGAGGTGATTTAATTGAGTTTTCTCCATCCTTTGACCCAACTGCATGGATATAGGCTCGTGCATGTGGTTGGAAAGCTCCAACCACTGGCAGAAAATGTTGTGGGAGTGGTTACAAAATTTGGTAGTTCTTTGGGTGCGGTAAAAGTGAGTTTTTATCAGCATTCCTTACACACATCGAGTGTTTATTTGTTTTTTTGGCTTGCCTTGTTCAGGACTCAGCGTGTAAAGGTCAGAAAAAGGTTAATGAGCTTCTAGAATGTGATTAACATTGACAATATCCTTCATGATGTTGAGTTAGTTGTATGATCTAGTCAAGGATATGAATCCGGATCAAATCAAGAATATGAACAGAGTTTGTAGAGCTTAGTAGTTCTTGGTAATTATTTGTAATGTTCCAGATTGGGAACTGCTCATGAATCAAGCACTGAAAAGTGAATTTTCAGAAAAATATGCAATGGAACAGGAAAATGACTCTTGGATCCTTTATATCAGTTAATAAACAAACTGAATCCAAGATTTCAGCTGAAACAAATAAGACTAGGTGGGTTAAACAAATCTCCCACACCTAGTTTTCTTCAAGAGAAGGCCCAATGAGGGGCTGTAGCAAAGTAAAACGCTCTACTGGAAGTGAAGAGAGCTATCATTGCATAAAATGTTCTGATAGACACTCATCAACTGATTCCAAGCACAACAACAACTTAGATCTGAATTTAGGATCCAAAAAGTGAGGAAAAGCAGTGATTTTGACCCTAAAATAGATGTATTCAGAAATCTGCGTAAAATTAAGGGAAATTCCTAGAGGTTATTTTATATTAGGTCATGAGCTACCTATGCTACGAATTTCATCTCAAACAAATCATTCTAGCTATGTTAAAAAATTCCTCCATCCCCAGATATGCTTAAAAATGCTGATTTCCCATGACTTTGAGTATGCAGAAAATGGCTGAAGCATGCAGAGCTTAATTTCTGAAGAAATTGGACAAAATATGTCTGAAACATCAGATCTGAAGTTTATTATGACAGAGAATAAAGAAAAATAGAGTTTCAGCTCTTTTTATACATCAAATAGATCACCCGGCAAGGGGATTTCATGAAAGAACAAATACAAGTATCAGATCTGTAGAATATGGATCTGAAAAATGTAGAATCAATGAAAATCTGAATAGATGAGCTGAAATATACAAAATTACAGAAGAGGCTGAAGTACAAGCTTTCCGGAAGAAGGGATGGCCCTTCCTCAAGGAAATGAGCACCAAACTAGGGTAGAAACCCTGCTGCAGCAATGCACTGGAAAATAATGCAATTTATGAAGTATACTGCGCAGTTGATGTTGGAAGGTCCTTTGGCCTGATGCCAAGATCTGAAATTGAAGCTCAATGCTTCCTCAATAATCTCTCAGAGAAAGGAATGCTCCCTTTTCTGCAAAACTAGATCTGTAAGTGGTGTTGAAAACCCCTCACTGCAACACCCTGCAACACAGAATTATGCTGCTGCAGCAATAATGCTATGATGGAGGAGGAAGCTTGGCCTCAAGCCTAGATGTGAGGCATTTTAGAACATACTCCTTCAAGAGCTCCTCAATAACGGAGGAGGAATTCCTAAACAGGAAATTCCTCTCTCTCTAGCTAAGCAGCCAAGAGAGTTTAAGTTGGTTAAGAAATCTCAAAATCGAATTACCTTCAACAACCTTTCCTTGTGGCCTTCCTCTTTATTTTATAACATTAGGGTTTGGAAAACCCTAAACCACCTCGAATGAGTTAACCCTTTTCACATGGAGGGTCTTCATCTAAAACTATGTTGATCAATGAGGAGGTTCAATGTATCTGGACATTGCTGAGATTTGGTCCTGTTGACCCAGTCAACCTTCTTCATTCCTTTTCACACCTAAGTGTATTTTATTGAAATGGCCCAGATTTGTCCATGTTCACATTGGGCATTGATTTATTTTTCTGATTAGGAGTTTTAGATTTCCTCCTTTACACTTTTATTCATGATTTAAGAAAACTGAATTTAAAATGCAATATTCCCATTAGCTGCAAAAATTGGGAATATTACAGTCTCCCCCATAAAAATGTTGCTTGCCCTCAAGCAACTCTTATTGTAGATGCAAATCATCTACTCCCCTCCAAATGGCATCTACACAAGGAAGGCTTCCTCCATTTGCTACAATAGGTTATGTATGTTTGGTTCCAAAGTTGTCTTCCACAAATGCATGATATGACTTCCAACTATAAGGTTAGATGTCCTCTTCTTATCATGAAGTACAAAATGACAATCACATGATGTCCAACACCATCATAAACACATGAGAGACATAAAACAAAGTAGCTCCTTCCATAAAGGAAAAGCCTCATCATGCAAGAACATTCCTCCATCCATGTTTTATGAACTTGATTAAGCCTTGTTATGCTTTCATTTTTAGCCCGGTTGGCCTTGTTGGATCCAAAATCCATCATTCCAACGTTATGAAAAAGAAGAAGTGAAGGAGCAACATGGGTGGACAAAGATGTCAAACCATATTCCCCTAATAATGACCATCGGAGCAAGGCCCTTTGCCACCATCCCCCATCTCCTCCATGTAAGATGGGCAAGCCAAGCTTTCCAAAAGATGATGTACATGCCTCTCTTTGCTGCAATTTATCTTTGATACATAAGGCATGAATCAGAAAATGATGAGCTATGGGGTGGTCATCATACTCATTTAAAAGCAACCAAAGCAACAAGAGGTCTTGCTGCCTTATTTCCTCCTCATGTGCATCATGAAACCAAACCATACTAATGGACATATGATATGTCACATCAGCCCAATACATAATATCATCATCAATGCACATCATGAGATCAATATGCCAAATTTTACACAATGCAAAACACGTAGACATAGGAGATGTCATGTGGTGGCCATACTCTCCCAAGTGAGTCAAAATTGTACATGCCTTCTCTTGCTGCAACATAACATTGAAATCCAAGGCATGATTCAGAAAATGATGAGCTATTGGGTAGTAACCATACTCACCCAAGAGCAGCCATATCAATAAGGACTTTTGCAGCCTTCTTGCCTTATCAATATGTGGATCATGGAGCAACAACACAATGATGGACATGTGAAATGTCTCATCAACATAGTACAAGCAAGCTCCCTCATACCACATCATGTGGGAGTCATCCCTCCTCCCAAGCCAAAGTTCATGCATGAAATATGTTTGAGACATATTTCAAACATGGGTAAATACATGGACATGAGATTTAACATGTGATGTCCAAACTCTCCTTTTAACAACCACATCAACCATGCTTCCTTTTCATATACTCTATTAATGATGCATAAAGCATGAGACAAGAGAATGAGAAACTTTGGGTAGTTATCATGCTTACCCCAAAGAAACCAGCATTGCCATGCCTCCTTATTAATTTCATGACCATTCTTCAAGGCATAGATCATAGAAATAGGTGCCTTTGGAGAGTGATAAGATTCTCCCAAGGGCAACCAACGTAACCAAGCTTGCTGGCCCATATATGTCTGCAAGTGATCATGTGATCTCTTGCTCATCATCCTCATCCACTCACTCCAATATGGAAGATGAGTGATGTGCTGCATAATCGTGGCATTCTCCCTTTGTAGAATACCATCTCCTTTGAACCAATGAAGAACCTTGCATCTCATGAAATATTGAAATGCATCTTTTCTGAGTTCTCTTAGTGAGACCTCTCTCCCATCTATGGCCTTCCAAAACTAGTAAGGCTTTGAATCTGCAGTAAGTAGAAGTATCTCTTTGAGCTGTAGCATGCTTATTGAGAGAGTGTCATATAGAGGGGAGAAAATGTTTCTTATCTCAATATGTCTACTCTTCATATTCTTCTTCTCCATTGCCCCAAGGTTGAAGCTACCTGTAGATTGCTCCAAGAGAGGTGAAGCCTCTTTGTCACAGTCACTAAGTGACAGCGCTGTAGATCTGCAAAGTGATGCAGGTACTGTCTCAAAGCAAGTTCCATTACTAATCTCACAATCAACCATTGAACATAGGATAGTACTAATCCCCTTTCTTGAGACCCTACATCTCAACCCAAGAGATTGAATGCAGCTCAACAATGATGCATAGGGATAGTTTCCAACCTCCTCCTTGATTAGATCAAGGGTCCTCTTCGCTGTGACATGTCTTTGCTTCAAATCAGTATTTTGATTTAATCCTTGGCTATGCATTAATCTTGAAACAATATGTGCTGAAATTTCATGCATACCTTGGACCAACTGATATGTGGGAACCTCTTGACAGAACACAAGAGTTCCTCCATCCGGATCAATGACGGCTCCAATTGCTGGCAAGAATGATGGCCTCCTTCCTTCAAGCGTACCAGCGCTGGTATCTTCCTTCTCCTCCTCATGCATCTCCTGATTCATGCATGGGTCTCCATATGTTAAGAGCTCAAGACTACCTTGCAAAGATGCAAGTGCCTCTTCTCTAGATACAAGCACCTTAGCAGTAGATGGTGAAAATGGAGATCTCTTGCCCAAAGTGACAAGATTGACATTATCCTTTTCTTTGTGATGATAGGAAGTGTATAGTTCTTCCTCTCCATCTTGAAACCCTTTAGGAGTTTCTTTGCATCTTTTTTCTTCATTGTTATACCTCTCACCTTCTTCAAAGAAAGTGGGCATAGTGGATCTATGAGGAGATCTAGGATTCTCCAGTCTTCTACTTTGCTGATAGGAAGTGCTGGGGCTTCCTCCTTCTTATTAAATCCTCATGCAGATATCACTGTAGCTTGCTTCTTCTCGAAACCCTCTAGGAGTATCGGTGCATCTTGTTTCTCTCTTATGATTTACCTCTTTGGAGAGGCTCTTCTTAGATCTGAATATTGATGAGAATAATCTCATCCTCTCCATCATTCTTATCTCTGCTTCTTCTCTTTACTTCTCTGAAAATTTGATCTCACAGGCTCACTGTAAAGTTCCCTTTTCAGGAATATCAAAATTCTATTCCAGAGATTGACTGCGGGGGAATTTACTGGATATGTCACCTTTGAAAAAAGGATGAGATCCAGAGGCTACCTGGCCATCTGTAGACTCTGTCTATAGAGCTTGAAATATTCCCCCTTCAGGGATTCATCACTTTGGCCTGAAGCCACAGGCTGAGCCAAAGATCTTGCTCTGATACCATTGTAATGTTCCAGATTCAGAATTGCTCATGAATCAAGCACTGAAAAGTGCATTTTCAGAAAAATATGCAACCATTACACCAAAAGCTTTGATACCACGTAGATCCAACCACTACACCAAAAGCTCAAACTGTTAGTGAGGGCAGCATCCCAGGGTGTTAAGGGTGGGCCTAACTCCACTGGAGCATCTGAGGGCAGGGGCCCTTATGCAACACCCCTCATTACACAGACTTGGACACGTGGCTGCGGGCCCTACCCACACACGGGATATTACAACCCACCACGCTTCTCGAGTCTCGACCTCGAGACCTCGGCTCCGATACCATTGTAGTGTTCCTTTTTTTCAGGATTCACAAGATTCTATTTCATAGATGGACTACATAGGCATTTATTGGATATGTCACCTTTCAAAGAAAGGATGAGATCCAGAGGCTACCTAGCCAACTTTAGACTCTGCCTATAGAACTTGGAATAACACCTCTTCAGGACTTTCAACAAGGTGTTCAAGGAAAACGCTATATAAGTAAAACCGTGCAAAAATAACGCAAATCAGGGCTTGTTTCCCCTCATTTATGTTGTATGTGACTTAGATATGGAATTTCATCAGAAGCAAATCAGTTTAGGCACATTAAGTAGATCTCCCAAAAAGTAGACTAGCTAAAAGGCACCCATTTAAGGGGAAGGCTGCAGTAAAATGCAAGCATTGCTTCAGGAATTGCGCAGTTTTAGCTAATGTTCAGTGGAGATCAGCAAGAGGACTGATATCTCATTATTACAGCAGAAAATAATCATTATGATAAAGCCCTTTCATTATACAGTAGAAAGCATAAGCCAATGCAGCAATAAATCTTCAGAAAAGAGAACAGGAGCACATGTATATTTGCAGAAATGCTTCAACAACGTTATTTTTCAGGAGGTTCAGCAGATGTAAGCTACAAATTAGATCTACTAGAGTAGATCTATGGACAAAATATCAGATCTATATCAGATCTGGAAACTCTATAGTTTCCTCTACAAGATCCACTTGGAATTTTGACAAAAGCATGCATGAATAAGAGTAGATCTGAGAAACAAGTTGCAGATCTGGAAAATGCTGCAATAAATTTCTGAATTTATCATTTCATTACAATGGATCAGATATGAATAAAACATAGATCAGCAAGCCAATCTATGGATCACCAAGTGGAAGGCAAAGCCCAACACAAGAGATCTTTGATCTAAACTATGAGCAAGACAACCTGCAAACCCTCATACATAAATAACACAGTTTTCCCAGTGGGATAGTGCTGTAGCTCAAGAGACATAGAAAACTACTGAATAATTACAGATTTGAAGTACAAGAAATGATACACTCTTCCAGGAGGTCAAAGGACCCACTCCATGGAGAGAGGCTCTCAAAATACTCTAGATCTCTGCAGATCTAGATCACCACTTGCTGCAGCTTGCAGAGACAAAAAAACCCTCAATGGATCAGCGTTGCCAATGTAAGTAGGAGCTTGGCCTCAAGCCTGATAGTGGTTCATTTCAGCAAACTTTCCTCCTTGAATCATCAAAGGAAGAGGTGTAACTCCTGCATAGGAATTTCAAATACAATCCTCCACTCAACAACAGAGAATGGTATTTGTCTAAGCAGACAAATACTCAGAAATATAATCTATCAACAACCTTCTCTTGCTACCCTCCTTCTCCTTTTGTAAGATGAGAAATCTCTTGCAAACCCTAAACCATCTTGAGGAGTTAGCCCTTTTCACATTAGAGGCTCCCTTCTAGAACTGCGCTGTCCCTTTTGGAGATGCAATGAACCTAGACAGTGCTATTGATTTGGTCAAGGTTCACCTAGTCTTTAGCTCAAACCTCTTTCACACCTGCAAGTGATTATTTACATAGCCTTTATTTGTCTTTGTTCAAATGGGCATTGATTTATTCAGAATTTTTAGGAGTTTTACATGTCCTCCTTTATTCATTTATTCAAGATGCAGAAATTAAAAAAAAATTGAACGTTCCTCTTAGCTAAGGCTAAGTGGGAATTATTCATCTTTGGTTCGGTGGACTTGCAGCAACATCTTGCTAGTTAGCAAGAATTGCCGAGGGAATTCCTGTTTAGGATTTCCTCTCCTTCTTGAGCAGCTCTTGGAGGATTGCACTCTATTCCCCATATTTAGACATTGAGGTCAAGTATCATCCATCTTCATCAGCGCAGTTCCAGGTGGAGTTGTGCACTGTTGCTAGGTGTTGCTAGGGAGGTTTTCCACAACACCATCCTTGGCTAGTTTTTTAGAGGAGGGAGCTTCCATCTCTTTGGGGGATCAGCAAAGGAGGCTCATGATCTTATTCCACCATATTTGGCACCAGGCCAACCACTTTCCATAATATGCAGCACAGTCCCTCTCTTAGACAACGTTATTCTTGGAGAGCATTTGCTGTGAGGGATTAGCAGACATTTGGAGGGTGATATCTTAGGTGAAAGAATCAGTCTTTCACTTTAGATTTCCCATTGGAGGAGGCCATTTCAAATTGAGGATCTCATTAAGCCATTTCCTCCTATTTTTTTTTATGAGTTTTTGCTGCCCAGCAACTCCGAAATTATTGTATTTTCCCATTTTGTACATGTGTTGTAGTCAATCCTTAGAAGGATCTCTGCAGAAAAGGAAGTGCAGAGAGCTTTCAGTGCATAAAATGTGCTGATATACACTCAGCAACTGATTCCAAGCATAGCAGCAACTTAGATGTGAATTTAGGATCCAAAAAGTGAGGAAAAGCAATGATTTTGACCCTAAAATAGATGTATTCAGAAGTTTGCGTAAAATTAAGGGAAATTATGGGAGGTTATTTTATATTAGGTCATGAAGGACCTATGATCTAAATTTCAGCTCAAACAAAGCATTATAGCTATGTTAAATAGTTCCTCCATCCCCATATATGCTTAAAAATACTGATTTCCCATGACTTTGAGTATGCAGAAAATGGATGAAGCATGCAGAGCGTAATTTATGAATACATTGGACAAAATATGTCTAAAACATCAGTTCTAAAGTTTATTATGATAGATAATAAATAAGAATAGATATTTAACTCTTTTTATACATCAAATAGTTCACCCGGCAAGGGGATTTCATGAAAGAACAAATACAAGTATCAGATCTGTAGAATATGGATCTAAAAAATGAAAAATCACTGAAACTCTAAATAGATGAGCTGAAATATACAAAATTATAGAAGAGGCTGAAGTACAAGCTTTCCGGAAGAAGGGATGGCCCTTCCTCAAGGAAATGAGCACCAAACTAGGGTAGACACCCTGCTGCAGCAATGCATTGGAAAATAACGTAGTTTCTGAAGTATACTGCGCAGTTGATGTTGGAAGTTCCTTTGGCTTGATGCCAAGATCTGAAACTAAAGCTCAATGCTTCCTCACTAATCTCCCACAGAAAGGAATGCTCCCTTTTCTGCAAAACTAGATCTGGAAGTGGTGTTGAAAACCCCTCACTGCAACACCCTGCAACACAGAATTATGCTGCTGCAGCAATAATGCTATGATGGAGGAGGAAGCTTGGCCTCAAGCCTATATGTGAGGCATTTCAGAACAAACTCCTTCAAGAGCTCCTCAATGAAGGAGGAGGAATTCCTAAACAGGAAATTCCTCTCTCTCTAGCTAAGCAACCAAGAGAGTTTGAGTTGCTTAAGCAATCTCAAAATCGAATTACCTTCAACAACCTTTCCTTGTGGCCTTCCTCTTTCTTTTATAACATTAGGGTTTGGAAAACCCTAAACCACCTCGAATGAGTTAACCCTTTTCACATGGAGGGTCTTCATCTAAAACTGCATTGATCAATGAGGAGGTTCAATGTATCTGGACACTGCTGAGATTTGGTCCTGTTGACCCAGTCATCCTTCTTCATTCCTTTTCACACCTAAGTGTATTTTATTGAAATGGCCTAGATTTTTCCATGTTCACATTGGGCATTGATTTATTTTGCTAATTAGGAGTTTTAGAGTTCCTCCTTTACACTTTTATTCATGAGTTAAGCAAAATGAATTTAAAATGCAATATTCCCATTAGCTGCAAAAATTGGGAATATTAAATTATTGAGTTGAGAACCTCAATTCATCCATATATTGGAGGAATATCAATGATAATATGGTTGATTTTCTTGTTATGTTGAGTGAGTGTGAGATTGGATTATGGTGTGCAAGTTGTGAGACTTGTGCGTTATAGATTTTTTGAAGCAGTTTATAGGTGTTGCAATAGTAAGTTGAAATATGTTTCAACCAGTATTTTGTGTAGAAAATGAGGTGAAATAAAATTTGATTGCAGGAGTATTTGGAGATTGTTTTCTCCTATGATATTCTTCAATTTATTGTTTGATTGCGGTGTTTAGTTGTGAGTAGTTATATTTGTTGCGAAGAGGGTTTTAGTTAATGAGTTGATCAAATTATTTTATGCAATGTATGGTGAGATTGTGATGCATTTTTTGGTGTAGTTTTGGATTTTTATTGTGTGCCTTGTGTAGGTTTTAACCGTGTATAGAAATTATCTGCAAACAAACTCTTAAAATAGAAAATAAACAACAGTGAGAGCATAAAACATAAAACGCTAGCAAGTTGAACTTTTTAAAATCAAGGGGCCTATCCTCAAACCATCACATTCATGATTTCTTCAATGAGGAAATAAAAAAAGGCTTCCCAACCATGGATGCAAATCCTCATTGTATCTATTCATAAAAGTAGGCACATAAGAATTCCCTCTAATTATGAGAACATTATGATTAACCCCATTTTAGCTATGTTGTATAGAATTAATTTTGAAAAGAATATTAGCCATTATCTAGAAATATATGAAAAAAGCAATAAATGCCAAGTTGAGTTTAGGAGATATCATTCAACTATGGACCACTTGTTGGAATTGTAGTGTTGGAATTGATGTCAACAAGGTCCTAGTATTGTTCATCATATTCCTTATGTCAACTTGATGATGTTAATAGTTCTCTTGATGTGTGATGAGTGTTTGGCTTGTTGGCATTGTTGGTTGGCATTGATGTCAACATAGTTATGACATGACTTGTTGCGGGAATGGAAGGCTAAGTAGAAATGGATTCATGACATATTGTGTTAGTTTTTAAATGTGATGTTGCCACTACTTGTGTTAGAGGTGCCTCTATAGGTGTTAGAGGCAATTGGATGATTGGAGGTAGTTGGATGACTTGATGTGGCTATTACATGTGTTGGAATTGCTGCTATAGGTGCTAGAGATATTGCTACAGGTGTTGGAGGTGTTTGGACAAGTTGTTATTGTTGCTTAAGAAGTTGGAGGTGTTGGTCATGATGAGGAGTTTGGAATACTAGGGCTTGCATCTCATTGAATTGTTGTAGATTTTTTTGGCCTATGTCATCAGTTGCAGACTTGTCACATAGGTTTGGAGGTGTGTTTAGGGGTTGACGAAGGTGTCCTTGAAGTTTGGAAGAGATCTGAGGTGATTTTATTGAGTTTTCTCCATCCTTTGCCCCAACTGCATGGAGATAGGCTCGTGTATGTGGTTGGAAAGCTCAAACCACTGGAAAAAATTGTTGTGGGTGTGGTTACGACCTAAATTTGGTAGTTTTTTGGGTGTGGTTGTGGCCTAAAGTGATTTTTTCTCCGTGTTCCTTGTGCACATCGAGTGTTTATTAAGTTTTTTGGCTTTCCTTGTTCGAGACCCATCCTGTAAAGGTCAGAAAAAGGTTAAAGAGCTTCTAGAATGTGATTAACATTGAAAATATCCTTCATGAAGTGGAGTTAGTGGTATGATCTAGTCAAGGAAATGAATTTGGATCAAATCAAGAATATGAATAGATTTTGTAGCTCGCTTAGTATTTCTTGGTAATTATTGATTTGAGAACCTTAATTCATCCATATATTGGAGGAATCTCAATGATAATATGGTTGATTCTCTTGATATGTTGAGTGAGAGTGAGATTGGATTATGGTGTGGAAGCTGTGAGACTTGTGTGTTATAAATTTTTTGAAGCGGTTTATAGGTGTTGCAACAATTAGTTGAAGTATGTTTCAACCAATAGTTTGTGTAGCAAATAGGTGAAATAAATTTTGATTGCAGGAGTATCTGGATATTGTTTTATCCTATCATATTCTTCAGTTTATTGTTTGATTGCAGTGTTTAGTTGTGAGAAGTTGTATTTGTTGCGAAGAGGGTTTTAGTTGATGAGTTGATCAAATTATTTTATGCAGTGTGTGGTGATATTGTGATGCATTTTTTGGTGTAGTTTTGGATTTTGATTGTGTGCTTTGTGTAGTTTTTAACCCTGTATAGAAATTATTTGCAAATGAACACTTAAAACAAAAAATAAACAACAGTGAGAGCATAAAACATAAAGCATATATACACAGATATTTTCCCCTAGATCCCAAAATCGGGACTACCAGCTTGATTTTTCATTATATTCATTTCAATGTTACAGCACATATATACACGTGTCAAAGCATTCATAAACCCCAATCCATTAACCTTGGATTGGAACATAATCGTAGTTCCCTTGACCGGATCTACAAAATACCAGGGGAAAATAATCATCATGCCCAAAACCATGTGCAAGCCCATGCACAAAACCATAGGTAGGCTCGACCACCTAATATAGGGTCCAAAAAAAAATTTGGGGCATTGCCTCGAACCCCATGCGGGGGCTACCACCCCCCTGCTAACCCCTCGATAGGTGGGGTTGCACCTAGTCGCCCCCCTCTTGTCCCCTGCTTCTCACCTGAAGCTAGTCATGGAAAGAATATAACACACACCCAAAATTATCCCACTTGTTTTTTTATTTCCACAAGGGGCCATGGGAGAGCTTATTTATTGATTCAACCCTACAATGCCTATTGTTTCTCTACACCAAGAGAACTTCTCAATGCTTACAAACTTCGTCAATTCATATGCAACATTCTTCAAAGTGTCCACCTTTACCAACAACACCTTCTTGTCCTCAACCATTTCTCTCACAAAGTGATACTGAACATCAATTTCCTTTTTCTTTGAATGATAAGCAAGGTTCTTAGCTTATCAATACTCCCACTTCACATGCAACATCTGGTATAGTACATACCATTACATACATCAAGCTAACCACTGCACTTGCATATGGAACACGGGTGACGTCATCTTCCTCTTCTTATGTCTTGGGACACTGTTCAACAGATAAATTTACACCTACAATAATGGGAACACTCCACTAGATCCCATGCCTCATTTTTGTGCAAGGATGCCATTTCATCAACCATGGCCTCCTTCCAAAGTTTTCCATCATTTGATTCCACTGCCTCCCTGACAGTTTTGGGATCATCATCAGTGATAGATAAATAAAACTTTGAATAGAAAGTGGATGGAATATACCTTTCTGGTTCCCTTCTTTCTTGAACTGATTTTCTCAAAACTAGAGTTTTTCGCTCTTCCTCTTTTGAATATTGTTCTGTTGTAGAGTCTGATTCTTCCTCCTTTAGCTCAAACTCTATCTTCTCAAGTTCCTTTGGTAAGACTTCATGTTTAACAATATCTTTCACCTCTCTAAACACCACATCTCGGTTGTACACAACCTTCCTTATTTTTGGGTTCCAAAGCTTATAAATTTTTAAACCATCCTTATACCCAATAAATATTTGCCTTTCATATTTACTATCCAACTTGGTTCTTTTCTCCTTTAGAACATGTACATATGCATCACATCCAAATACCCTCGTATGTGAAAGAGAGGGTTTCTTACTAGTCCATACCTTATGTGGAGTCTTATCCTCTAGCGCTAATGAAGGTGATCTATTAACCAGGTAACATGCAGTCTCCATTGCCTCTACCCAGAATTCCTGTCCTAACCTAGCACCACTAAGCATGCTTCTTGTCTTTTCCATCAACATCGTGTTCATTCTTTCTGCAACTCCACTTTGCTGAGGTGTGTATGGAATAGTCTTATGTCGTGCTATACCACACTTCTTACATAACTCTTCAAATTACTTCTTGTAGAACTTCCCACCATTATATGTCCTCAACACCTTAATCTTCTTCTCTGTTTGGTTTTCCAGTAGAGCCTTAAATTCTTTAAACCTGCTAAAAACTTCAGATTTCTTACTGAGGAAATATATCCATGAATTCCTTGAGAATTCATTTATAAATGAAACATAGTACACCGAATTACCTAGTGATGGAACCGACATAGGTCCAAACACATCACTATGCATAAGCTCTAATAGCATGGTCTTTTCTCCAAAGACCACTAGGATTTTTTCTCCACTTTTAGGAACCATAGAATTGTTTCACCCATCAATAACAGTGCTACCCAGAAGCTTTTACAGATTTCCAAACAGAACTCCCTGCATCAATACTAATTTTCCTAGAACCATCTTGCAGATATCCTTCTCGAACATTGTTTTTACACATGCATCATCCATCTTGCTTACAGGAATAAATTTTTTGGCCAATGAATAAATATGCAAAACAATAGGAAGTGTTCTAATCCTTCCACCTTGCAACTTCAACTTGAATTTTCCACGTCCGATGATTTTGGCCTTCCTATCATCCCCTAAGAAGACATTACCACCATCATACTTCTCATACTCACAGAACCGCTCCCTATAGGGAGTGAAGTGAAAGGATGCACCTGATTTAATTGACCATGCCTCATGATCTACATGTGTACTTAAAGAAGAAGCCAAGTGCAGATCCCCAACTTCATCTGAGGTGGTTTTTTCCTTTGCAGAAGGAGCATCATCAGATCCCTTTCTTTTCTTAGGTGCTTTATATCTACAGTTCTTTTTGAGGTGTCCTTCCTTTCTGCATTTCCATCAAAACTTTACAAGATTTCTTGGAGATTTAGATCTCCCTCTAGGTTTAGATATCCCACTCGAGAAATTTTTCTTTTTTTCTGTTTGGGACCGTCCTTGTACAGACAAGGCATCTCCATTCTAGCCCTCCATATTTTTCCGTCTCATTTCCTCCGACAAAAAGGCTGAGACAATTTCATCAAACTTCAAGGTAGTTGTATTGCTACCCATTGCAACAACCAGACTATCCCATGAATCTGGTAGAGAACATAAAAAATTGATGCACTTATCTTCATCTGAGATTTTAATATCAACAAATAACAACTAAATTACCATAATATTGAAGGCGTTCAGATGCTCTGTCATTGAGTCTCCATCCTTCATCCTCAGGTTATACAACTTTTTTAGTAGGAACAATTTTTTCACCAGAGACTTAGATTGGTACAAATTCCCTAACTTGTCCCACAAAGTCTTCATCGTAGCTTCCCTTGACACATTAAACAATGTTGAACCTGAGATACACAACCATATTGTTCCCTTTGCCTTCTGATCCAACTTCACCCGGTCTTCATCTAACATTTTTGTTGGTTGAGTACCCAGATCTACCACAATCCACTGATCTTTATGCACCAGTAGATCCTCCATCTTGAGCTTCCACAACTCAAAACTATAACCATTAAATTTATCGATCCCTATCTTTCCACTACTATTTATCTTCTTTCACAATAATAATTGATCCCACAAATCTCCCACTAAACAGGGTCTGCCACAGGCCTGAGAAAAAAACCCCTTAGCAGCAAAGGTGCCCCCTTAAAGCCGAAACAACTCCGGTACTAAATGTAGGTTTTAACCCTGTACAAAATTATTTGCAAAAAAAATCTTAAAATGTAAAGTAAACAATAGTGAGAGCATAAAACATAAAACATAAATACATATATATTTTCCCCTGAATCCCAAAACCAGGACTACCGTATTCATTTTTAGTTATATTCCTTTCAATGTTACAACACATATATATACATGTCGAAGCAATCATAAACCCAATCCATTAACCCTGGATTAGAACATAACCACTTGACCGGATCTAAAAAATACCATGGGAAGAAAGCCATCATGCCCAAAACCATGTGCAATCCCATGCACAAAACCATAGGTAGCTCCGCCCACCTAATTTATGGTCCAAAAAAATTATTTCGGGTCGTTTCCTAAACCCCGTGCAGGGAGGCTAATGCCCCCCTCTGAACCCCCCGACAAGGGGGGCCTTGTTGCGGTCGGCGCAAGCGTAGAGGGGGTTACTGCCTCCCTCTTACCCCACACTTATCACCTGAAGCTAGTCGTGGAAAGAATATAACACATGCCCAACACCTTGAAGATATGTTTTTGTGGTATTCATGTTGAGAAGTTCTCGGTTCCATTTTGAAAATGTATTAAATGAGGACCACATAGAGGAGTGGAGTTGGAGGACTTCGATGAAATCAATATAAGTGAAAATTTTCTCAATCCAATGGTAGTTGGATAGTTCGAAAGAAACTAGGCGAGGATCATTGGTGGTGGTGGCTTCCAGCAGATAGGAGTCTGTAGAGTCGTATGATAGTACAAGAGTAACAGGGCGAGGATTTTTGGTCATGGTGGATTCTAACGAATGGTATTCCGTAGACGACATGAGAAATATATCTCCATTTGATATTTGCCAATTGAATCTCTATGTAAAGAATTTTTTTAGCATAATAAAATTTGTTTAGTGACACAACAACAACAATGGTGTTTTTTGACACAAGAGGAGGGTTTTCTGCACTTACAATGTATTTCCTCCCATGCTGAATGCTTGCACATTTTACTTGTGTTTTATGTTGTAATATTTTCTTATGTGCTTCACTTATGCATGGTTTACAGGTTTAATTAATTAAATACAATTTTATAAGTCTCTTCACTACTAATTCACCACCCCCCCCCTCGCCTCTCAGTAGTGATCTAGTTTCCAACAATTGGTATTAGATTTGGGCTTTATATTGTAGCTTGATCATTGGAGAGTGGATATGGGAGTTTTGGTAGAATTTTGAAAATTTTTAAAAATGGATCAATAAGGAGTTACAGTACTTCACACAGGTAAAATTACAACTTGGAAGGTAAAATTAGATACATATTTGCAGTCTCTTGGTGAAAATATTTTGCTATCAATGGAATGTGGAATAAAGATGAATTTAATGATAAGGCTAAAGAGATTATTTTGCATGGAATTTCAAGATCTAATAATTTTTATGTAAGGCATTGTGAGACTGCAAAAAAGATGTTGGACAGGTTACAAAGTTTGTATCTTGGAGGAAAACTGCAGATTTCATAAATGGAGAAAAATGCAAAGGATTCAACACATATTGCAATGGTAAATCAAGCCTCCTCACAAGAAAAATATGGAAGCACCAATCACTCACAAGATGAAGATGAAATCCCTCGTGATAGTAGTGATGACTCGAGGGATGATCTAGAGGGACAAAAACAAAGATGAAGAGCAATGAAAGATAATGGCCCTAGAAGCAGATATCAAAAGACTCACAACTGAAAATAAAGATCAATGAACGTTGTTGCCAATTTTTCATGAAAAAAAATGTGCTTACAGAGAATAAATTTCAGATTTGAATAAACAACTGGAATAAGGAAGGGAAAAAAATGGAATGAGGAAGGAATACAAGGAAATGGAGGTTGAATGTCAAAAATTGAAAGCTGAAGTAAATTTTTCCAGAGAAGAGTTAGAAAGAATTGGATCTAGTGCTCAAGCAATAAGAATAAAATCAGAAAATGTTGGAGCATCTGGCAGTAGTGAGAAAAATGAGAATCAACAACCATGAAAGAAGAATGGAATTGGGAGATGTTATAATTGTGGAATGCATGGATATATAGCTTAAATTTGTAGTAGTGGATAGAGCATGCCCTCTCATCAAAAGAAGGTGTTGGGAAAAATACTGAGAGTGGGGGTGGGTGAATCAGTATTTAGAACTTACTCAAAACTTTTGCTTTTTCCTTACTAAATTCCATACACGACTTTAATGAACCCAACTCACGTATACACGTGGATATCCTTAAGAAAAATTGTGTATTACTAGAGATCTTATTATGCATATAATTCTTTACTTAGATCAATGAATAATTCATTCATCAGATGTTTAGTAAGCAGTAAGCATGTGTAGTAAGAACAGAATAAATCATCACACATAATAAACACACATGAACACCAGGATTTAAGGTGGAAACCCAATTCGGGAGAAAACCACCGCTGACGTCGTCTCTGTCTTCAATATTTATTATAAAGAAAACTTATTACAACCATGTACTGGCGTAGACTCATACTAACACACAGGCACCCACTTGCAGAAGGCTGCAACCTTCTCTCGTTCTCCAGCTACTATTAGAAGGGAGCTCCAACCCCCTGATCTCATTTACCAGCTGCTCCTGGAAGGGAGCTACTACCCCCTGATTTCGTTTACCAGCCACTCTTGGAAGGGAGCTACTACCCCCTGATCTCATTTACCAGCTACCACTGGAAGGGAGCTACAACCCCCTCACTGAAGGCTTCGACCCTCAGCACCAATATGGACCACGTTTCATCAATTTTCATACTAGATCACACAGCTTCCACACAACACACCTTGTAGGCCTATTTTCATCAGATTTTCAGACTGGACCCACTCCACACATTTAAGATCAAATAACATTCATCAAACTGAAACTTATAACCCATTGAATCATCAACCAATCAACCAACCAACCATTGATCTTTAATCATAATAAACTGGTAGCATAATCAGTATTCAAACAAATCAGATATGTATGAAGACATCATTGACAGACAACAATAATACAAAAAAACAGATCAGAGATTTCCTTTTGCACACTTCAGCAAAACCTTAGATTCCATACACACTTTTACTTCACTGAACCTACGTATACACGCACTTTTACAAAGACAAACCTATGTATATATCTGCAAACATTTCAGGACTAACCTTAGATTCCATACCTGCTTTTGTTGAAAGAAATCCACGTATATACGTGTTTTCGCTACGACGAACCTGCATATAGATCTGCAAACATTGCAGGGTTGCGCAACTCTTCATAATAGATAAACAACTCAGATATTACCCTTCACTTCAGAAACCATTCGCCACATATCAGATCTAACCATTCCATAAACATATCTAGAATATATATAGTCATTTCAGGTCTAGAGATCCTGATCCATCATTTTATTCATAGGTGCATTATTAATTCAGATCTATCAATACACTGCAACCCATTCCATATAGATATACTTCAGAGTGAAGTATTCATTCAATACCCAGACACATGCACATACTTTCCCTATGATATTCTTTTCCTTATATAGTTTTAGCCTTTATCAATACCATGAGCCAAAACCACACAACTTCCGATGGTATTCTTGGACGAAATCAAATAGACAATACCCCACTCAATACTGTGGGCTAATACCATGGTAATGCCCCTTGGTATTGTAATTTTGGAGCGCAAAATGCATACACAGCTTGGGACGTACTTATCCAGGTGCATACGTGACTTGGCCTTTATAAACCCGTGTATACATTGTGACATATTAAAAATAACATTTCTCTGGCACTTGCTGGAATTCTTTTCTCTGTCACATCTGAACTAATATGTAGCTACATCATTCTTACATATTTAACACATAGGTTTCTTATTATGGGCAACTCATAAAGTAGTTTTCCATCGAGGACAACTTCATCAAGTAGGTTTCCATCAAGGAAAACTTCATCAGGTAGGTTGCCATCAAGGACAACACATTACATCATATTGCCAACAATCTCCCCCTTTGGACTTGATGGCAACCACAATGGTGTTTGATCACCACAACAGATAGATACATTAAGCATAACCATTATTCAAACACCATGATACTCTCCCCCTTTGACATCAAGGGCAAAGAGCAGACCAAAACAAGGTTTCTCTTCCCTTGTAGAAAGATGAGCTCTGTAGATCTGAAGTGCACTGAATTTACCATGCTCCCCTTGAGTTCATGCTGAATATTAGACAAATTTTTCAATGAAGTACATGAATCTATAACTCAACCAAGTATGACCATTCCTATCACCAAGGACTCATACTTACATCAATGATCCAACCAAGTGGATATACATATTTGACTCAAGTACCCAACCAAGTGGGTTTACAAATTTTGACTCAACTACCCAATCAAGTGGGTTTACAAACAAGTACTTACATGACTGAATATGAAAATTTTACATCATAGGTCTCAACATAACCTTTTCATCAAATTACATATATGATGTTTTATAACCAAAACCAAAAATACCTCAAGAGAGAGATCATATTTCAAAACCATCATAATGCCAACAATGCATTACTCTCAGCAAGGCTAATGCTCCCCTTGGAACTGTGCTCCTATTCTTGAGTTGTCTCATTGTTTTTCTTATCAGAAAACATACGCTACTGTCTCCAATGGAACTCACGTGTATACGCAACTTTAGTTCATGAAACCCGTGTATAGAAAGTGAAGTACAAAAAAATTCACAATTCCATCTCCCCCTGAACTTATACCACTTGTACCTATCTTCTTCACATCAGATGCACTGTTAGAAATAAACATAACAAAAATTACCAAACCAACCATGGGAATCACCATATATTTCTCCCCTGTGATGATACGTTACTGATTCCTCTAATGTATCTCACATCACTCCTGCAATCATTATGAGAAGTAAACATCACTCCTGCAGAAGGGTCAATATTCCCTACGTTTTTTACTAGGGCTTCTTCTCTTTCCAGCTTTGCTGGAAATTCTCCAATTTCTCAGATCTGTCCATTAATCTGCATTCTTTTTCTACATGCACATACTTGTTATAAGCATAACATCTTATGTGACCAGAAAAGGGAGCATAGGGATCATAATATCTTTTTCTAATCTTTATTCTATTGCAATCAACTTCTTTATGACCAAAATTGCTGCATGAAAAACAATATCCCTTAAAGAAACTTGAGTACCTGGGAGCTAACTATCTTTCTGTGTAGTGTCTATCTGTCTTTGACCGAAACAATTTTCTTCTGCACTTGGCTGCAACATGTCCATAATTATGAAATATAAAGCATTCAACATTATTGATACTTCTATATTTAGGAGTGAATGATTTCCTTTGAGAATTTTTGATTGTTGGTTGCCCTTTTGTCTCTTTAAACACTTCAGGTTTTGCATTGATATCCTTTGAATCTTTGGCTTTGTCTTGTGAACTAGATTCTCCTTTCACAGTTTCATGAAAACCAAGACCAAATTTAATCGAGGGAGACCTTTGAATACTAAGAATATTATCCAGAATTTTAGTACTATCTTGAAACCTCAGGAGTTTATCATTTTCTTCTAATTTACCTTTTAAAATGTTTACCTCAACCTCCAATTTTTGGCACTGCTTTTTTATACTTTCTTCTACCCTTCTTCCTTCTCCAACTTGTTCATTCAATTTTATAATCTCTTCTTTCAACCCATTTTCTTGTTCTTCAAATGATTGTAGAAGTTCTTCATTCTTCTTATTTGATGTTTCTAGATCTGCTTTGAGAGAGATGATTTCTACTTCAAGTCCTTCACTGTGATTGGTTACTTCATCGTACAACCTTTGATACTTGTTTATCTGTCCATTCATTCTAGAGATCATATCTTTGTAGATAGATTCCCTCTCATTAAATAATCTTTGTTGATCTTCAACTTTAATCTTGAGATTTTCTTCTAGATCCATAACATTACTTTCACTTTGGTTTTAACTATCTTCACCATTGCATGCACAATAAAGTGAATCACAAGAACAACAATCAATACCTGTATCATCTTCTTTAATTTCTGCTACATATGTTTTTTGAGATATCTCCTTTCTTTGAGTAGCCTTCTTCTTTTGCTTCTTTCCCATTGTGACGGATCTTCTTCAAGCGATCAAGCTCCTTCAGAAGGACCTGCTCCGATGCCAATTGTTGGGAAAAATACTGAGGGGGGAGGGGGGGGTGAATCAGTATTTAGAACTTACTCAAAAATTTTGCTTTGTCCTTACTAAATTCCATACTTGACTTTAATGAACCCAACTCGCATATACACGCGGATATCCTTAAGAAAACTTGCATATTACCAGAGATCTTATTATGCATATAATTCTTTACTTAGATCAGTGCATCATTCATTCATCAAATGTTTAGTAAGCAGTAAGCATGTGCAGTAAGAACAAAATAAATCATCACACATAAGCAACACACATGAACACCAGGGTTTAAGGTGGAAACCCAATTCGGGATAAAACCACTGCTGTCGTCGTCTCTGTCTTCAATATTTATTATAAAGAAAACTTCTTACAACCATGTACTGGCACAGACTCATACCAGCATGCAGGCACCCACTTGCAGAAGGCTGCAACCTTCTCTCATTCTCCAGCTACTATTAGAAGGGAGCTCCAACCCCATGATCTCGTTTACTAGCCGCTCCTAGAAGGGAGCTACAACCCCCTGATTTCACTTACCAGCCACTCCTGGAAGGGAGCTACTACCCCCTAATCTCGTTTACCATCTACCACTATGAAGGGAGCTACAACCCCCTCACTGAAGGCTTCGACCCTCATCACCATTATGGACCACGTTTCATCAATTTTCATACTGGATCCCATAGCTTCCACACAACACATCTTGTAGGCCTCTTTTCATCAGATTTTCAGACTAGACCCACTCCACACATTTAAGCTCAAAGAAAATTCATCAAACTTAAACTTATAACCCATTGAATCATTAACCAATCAACCAACCAACCACTGATATTTAATCATAATAAACTAGCAGCATAATCAGTATTCAAACAACTCAGATCTATATGAAGACATCATTGACAGACAACAATAATACAGCAAAACAGATCAGAGATTTCCTTCTGCACACTTCAGCAAAACCATAGATTCCATTCCGCTTTTACTTCACTAAACCTGCATATATATGTGCTTTTACAGAGACAAACCTGCGTATATATCTGCAAACATTTCAGGACTAACCTTAGATTCCATACACGCTTTTGCTGAAACCAATCCGCGTATATACGTGTTTTCGCTACGACGAACTTGCGTATAGTTCTGCAAACATTGCACAGCTGCAAAACTCTTCATAATAGATAAATAGCTCAGATATTACCCTTCACTTTAGAAAAAATTCACCACATCTCAGATCTAACCATTCCATAAACAGATCTAGAAGGTATATAGTCATTTCAGGTCTAGAGATCCTGATCCATCCTTTTATTCATAGGTGCATTATTAATTTAGATCTATCAATACACTGCAACCCATTCCATATAGATATACTTCAGAGTGAATTATTCATTCAATACCCAGACACATGCACATACTTTCCCTATTATCTTCTTTTCCTTATATAGTTTTAGCCTTTATCAATACCATGAGCGAAAACCACACAACTTCCAATGGTATTCTTGGACGGAATAAAATAGACAATACCCTGTTCAATATTGTGGGCTAATACCATGTTAATGCCCCTTGGTATTATAATTTTGGAGCGCAAAAGGCATACGCGACTTGGGACGTACTTATCCGCGTGCATACATGACTGGGCCTTTACAAACCCGCGTATACATTGTGACATATTAAAAATAACATTTATCTGGCACTTGCTGGAATTATTTTCTCTGTCACATCTGAACTAATATGTAGCTACATCATTCTTACATCTTTAACACATAGGTTGCTTATCATGGGCAACTCATCAAGTAGGTTTCCATCAAAGACAACTTCATCAAGTAGGTTTTCATCAAGGACAACTTTATCAGGTAGGTTGCCATCAAGGACAACACATTACATCATATTGCCAACAGAAGAAGCCAAAGGCAAAGCAAAATCAAGCATGGATGAAAATAACATCTCCACACATCAGGTATAATAGTCCTTTTTATTGTTATTTTTTCTCATGCAATGATTTTGGCCATAGGGCTATTGACTACAGGGCACATGCAAGGAATAAAAAATCATTTCAGCAGAAGATATCAACATATTCCTCAGTTCCTTGGCCACATTATATGTTTTTTGTGTGCTAATATTAACCATAAGGCCAAGGATTGATAGCTACACATGCGTTTGAGGAGATCCAATCAAAGGAAGAAGAACATGCAAGGCTAACCACGCAAGAAAAAGGAGGATCAACATTTGAAATTTTAGAGGAGAAAATACCAGCAAGTAATTCCCATAAAAAATTGAGGCATGCATGGTCTCAAGGGGAGAATATGGCTACTTCTTGAGTTGCATGTATATTTTTAGATGTTTAGCCATATCAGAAAGAGTGAATGAAGACAAATTTTCATATTGAAAGATGCATGTGTTCAGGGGTATTTTATGAGGTTCATAATGTTATTTCTATTTTTAATCTATTCTTTTACGTTTTGTTTTTAGTTGAATCATCCATTCTTGTTGCTAATGATTTTGGAGTTGTTGCATGTTAAGTTCTTGTTGATGTTTTTGGAGGTATGGAAGCCACATCGTTGTCTTATGCGCATGGTCAATGTGTGATGGAGGATTTCACATTCATGGGGAGAATTTGTGCTTCCTAATGGACATGAGTGTTAACAATGAGGAGCTTGTTGGGCTTACTTGACATGAGTTTGTTGCAGGAAGGATGTTGAGTTATTTTTTGATGTCAATGCCATATATGTTGTTATTAGGATATGGTGATATGGTAGCATGGAATAGTGTTTATAATTCTATTTCTAGATATATCTCATGTGTTTTCATGCATGTGTAGCTGCCATGGAAATCAAATGATATGTTGACTTATTTCATCTAGAGTATGCATATTATTTCTTATGTCTTCTACTTCTAGATGTATGATACATGTTGCTGCCAATATGTATTTGAATGTTTGAATCATATGTTTTTATTGCATGAAGAGAGAGTATGATTGATCAGGAGTTCATAAAATTTGCTCAATATTCAAACTTACATGATTGGGTCGTAACTAGGATGGTTACATAGATCTCGTCTTCCTGATTCCGGCGCCACGAATGGTTCGAAAAACCGATCTTGTATGAGGAAGATATCATGTTCTGATCAAAATTCCAAACATGTAAAATTGCGACAGTTTGAACAGGTTTGAATGGGATGCACAGTCAGCAAGGTGGATGTACAGTTAGAAAAAGATAATATTCCTAGGAATATTCCTTTCTCAAGACCAATCATAGGAGAACAAGTGTCAGGTTTTTATGGGTTGTACGGTTTCGAAGAGCCAATCAGAAGCTGCCCTGTGGCCCTGCAACAACATGCTAAAATTTTTTGGAGGCAGCAGGGCTCGACCCCTTGACCTCTTGTCGGGCACGCAAATACCTTACCACCCGCGCTATGCATTGGGCTTAACCTCCATGGGTTGTGGGTTTGTATTATGGTTTAGTGAAATTGTGTATGGGGATTGGGAACCACCAGTGGTCCCAACCCACTAGTGGTCCTGTTATATATGTCACATGATAACCGTAGATGCCAACTCCTCCGTGCGGTTAGCGCTAACCGACAGCCTTCAACTCTGGTTTCAACTCGTTCAACCATAGTTTATTGCATGGGTTCCACCTGACTGTTGAGGTATGTATAGTATGGGGGTGCGCATGTGGCCACCACCCAACTATTAATTTGAATGTGTGGTTTAAATGGTGGAAAATTTAGGGGGCACGCTTAAATTGGTGTCCAAGCCAATTTTAACTCCAACTAAGTGGAGTTCTCCACTTTTAGTGGAGTTTTCCTAGGGGGATACTGGGAAAAAGTGTAGGAGGCCCAATTTTCGACCATTCTAAGTGAATGAAGAGTCATTTTTGACTAATTGGAGCATTCTAGAGCCATTGGTGTAGATAAAATAGCCATTAGAGCATTTTAACTACATGTAATAACAAAATTTTGAGCATAATAAAAGATGGACAAGCCATTGGGAGCTAGACCAGCAAATGTAGCCCAAGAGGGGTGAATTGCTTCATCATGCTTGCTGTGTAGAAATCATGTGGTGGCTTATTTATCTATTTTACATTGTTGTTCAATGTCATTTATGCTTGTTTTATGCTTCTAATTCACTAAAAATCATATACAAATCATGGACAAACACCTTAATCCTTATGCAAACTAAAGAGGCAATTATGCACATATTTTTAAACTTAAAAGACACTTAGCAAAGAAAAACTAATACAGTCATTTCAGATCAGATTGGTATCAGAGCTGGAGTTTATTCTCTGGTGTTGTTTAGTGCAAATAATTGTTTAACTATTTTCAAGTTTTAGATGCTTACAAGGCTCAAGCTCAAAAGAGGAGAAGAAAAACTCGTGGAAGCAGAAGGGTCTCAAAAAGAGCCAAAGCAAAGGAGAGAAAGATTGCTACAATCTCCACCACCTAGTTTACCTCCTAAAGAAGCAGAAGCTCCATTAAGAATGCCTCATGAGGAAGGATAAATCCATGAAGAAGTTGACCCTAAAGAGGAAAAAAAAGTGTTCAGGAAAGCATTTCTTGACATGACTGAGATGGTTAGAATCCTTTATCAAGAAAGGAATGAGAGACTAGAAGGAGAAGGATCTAAACTTCAAAAGGAAGGACAAGGATCTTCAGGAGGTAAACATGATGAAGACAAGTAAAAGAAGGGAAATGGAGGAAATGGAGGAAATGGAGAGGCACCATCTTCACCCTCATTGTCATCATCATCCTCTACTTCTTCTTCAGTACATCAATCACACAGGTCCAAGAGCACTAGTAGAAATCCTTTTTAAAACTTGACGTTAAGTTCGAATTGCCAATGTTTAATGGTGAAGTAAATCCAGAAAATCTAGATAATTGGATTAGAGAATTGGAGGTCTATATGAGAATACAAAACCTTCAAGATGATGATACAAAAATTCAATTAGCTTCATTGAGAATGGAAGATGCAGCTCTTGTTTGGTGGCAAGCCAAGACAAAGGAGGAAATAAAGAAACATGGTAAGATTATTCTATCATGGTCAGATTTCATTACTGCTATTAAACATCAGTTTTATCCATTAGCTCATATGTAGAAAACCATCATGAACTGGCATAACTTTAGGCAATTAAAGGGAAAAAATGTGCAAGAATACACCCAAGAATTTAGGAGAAGAGCTCTCTTATTAGGGGTGGATTTGCAGAGCCAAGATACTTTGTTAAAGTACACAGGAGGCTTACATAGCTACCTAAAACATACTATTCTCATGTTTAACACCACCAGTCTAGATGAAGTTTGTGTTTAGGCCACACATCTAGAAGCTAGAGGGAAGAAATTTTTTGAAGAGGGTAGAAAGAAACATTTTAAGGGTAAAGCCAAGGAAAATACCTCAAGAGGTAAAAAAAAAAAAGAATGCATCTATTAAGAAAGAGGGAGAAAAATTGGTTTGTAAACATTGTTCAAAATAAGACCATGATGAAACTCATCGTTGGAAATTACATCCTGAATTGAGGCCAACAAAACCCAATAACAAAGGGAAACAGAAAACTGCTGCTACAACTCAACATGATTTAGGATGTGATTTAGGTGATGAAACTAAAATCACAGCCATGGGATTGAAGAACATGAAGGGAAAATAAATTGAAACTAAACCCAATACCAATACATCAAACTGTCACATAAACACTCCAAATGAAGAAGAAAGAATAGAATTGTTTCATGTGAGGGTCATATCCAAGCATACCAATATTGACACACTGTTTGACAGTGGGTCACAAGAAAACTTAATCTCTGAATATTTGGTCAAGAAACTTAACCTTGAGACCATACCACATCCAAAATCATATCCATTGGGTTGGATTTGTAAGGATGCAAATCTACAGGTTTCAAAGAAATGTATATTGAGGTTTGCAATCACTACAAGATTTGTTGACATAGTTGAATTAGATGTGGTTCCGCTTGACATAACTGGTATTGTATTAGGGGGTCCTTACTTGTATGACAGGAAAGTGATCTTATATCGCTATGAGAACAAGTATCATTTATTCAAATATGGAAAGGAGTTCATTGTTAGAGCACATCGCAAGAAGAGAAACATTGATTTGGTAAATGTTGGACATGTAAAGAGGCTTGTAAATTCAAGTAAGAATTTTGTTCTTCTTATGATTAAGCCTAAAGATGATATTAATAATGAATGTTTTGAAGGATGTGATCCTAAGTTGAAATCAGATTTATATGATGTGGTTAATTGACATCATGAGATGTTTCAGGAGCCAACAGGATTGCCTCCAAAAAGGGAAATTCAACATAAGAGTCACTTGCAACGAGATTGTCCTCTTCCAAACATCAGTATGTATCACATGTCGATAATGGAGAGTGCTGAAATAAAGAGGAAAATCAAAGAGATGTTGGATAAAGGAATCATAAGGCCAAGCACCTTGCCATGCGGTTCGCCCATAGTCTTGATACCAAAGAAATATGGGACTTGACGCATGTGTGTATATTTTCGAGCTTTGAACAAGATTACTGTAAAAAATTGTTACCCACTCCCAAGAATAGATGATTTTCTTGACCAACTGAAAGAAGCAAAGTTTTTCACTAAGTTAGATTTACGAAGTGGATATCATCAAGTAAGAATTGCAAAAAGTGATATATGGAAAACTGCATTCAAAACCAAACAAGGACTCTTTGAATGGCTAGTTATGCCTTTTGGTTTATGTAATGCACCAACAACTTTCACGCGATTTATGGATAATGTTTTGCGACCATTCCTTGATGAATTTTTTATTGTGTACTTAGATGACATTTTGATTTTCAGCGAAACAGGAGAAGATCATGTCTTGGATGTGAATAGAGCGCTTGATATTTTGAAGAAAGAGAAATTGTTTCTTAAGATGTCAGAATGTGAGTTTGGAAAGACTTCTTTGGTCTATTTGGGACATATTGTAGGAGGAGGAGAATTGAGGATTGATCCTTCTAAAGTGGAGGCCATTGTGAATTGGCCCACACCCAAAACAATTACAGAGGTAAGAAGTTTCTTTGGTGCAGCTCAATATTGGAGGAAGTTTATCGCTAACTTTTCTTCCATCGCAACTCCTATGTATGTAGTGACAAGTATGAAGAAAGGCTTCCAATGGGGAGGCAAACAAAAACAAGCTATCAAAACTTTAAAAGACAAGATCAATTCAGCTCCAATCCTTGCGTTACCAAATTTGAGACAACCATTCGAGATACAAACCGATGCTAGTGATTATGCCATGGGTGCAGTATTTTTGCAGTATGGTAAGCCTATCGCCTTTCATTCAAAAAAATTTAATGGTGTTTTGACTAATTATCCTACATATGAAAAAGAACTATATGCGTTGGTACAAAGTGTCAAGAAGTGGAAACACTACTTGATGGGTAAAGAGACTATTGTACATACCAATCACCAACAATTATAGTACTTGAAGTCACAAACAAAATTGCAACAATCAAGACATTTCAGGTGGATGGGATTTCTTCAACAGTTTCATTTGGTTATAAGGTACAAAAAAGGTATACTCAATAAATTTGCAGATATGCTTTCAAGACCAATCATTAGTGCTTCTACTTTACTAAAAAATGATTCTGTTGTACATAAGAGTTACATAGAACAATATGCACATGACAATGATTTCCAAGATGTGTATGCTAGTTTGAGTGAAGGGAATCAAGTTGAAAAAAAAGATTATCACATGCATAAAAAATTTTTGTTTCATTTGGGCAAGCTATGTATTCCACAAGGAGAGAGGCTAAGTTTCATGAGAGAAGCTCATTCTTCTGTTATTGTTGGACACTTTGGGGTAAGCAAAACAGTGGCACATCTACAGAGGTATTGTTATTGGCCTCACATGATAGATAGTGTGCCACGTTTTATAGTAGGTTTTTCCATGTGTGAAACAAGTAAGCCTAGTAATAGGAAGCTTGGATTTTACACACCACTACCGGTACCATCAAGGACATGGGAGAGTGTCTCCATGGAATTTTTTGGAGGTCTACCTATGTCAAGAAAGCAACATGATTATATTTTTGTAGTTGTGGACAGATTCAGTAAAATGTGTATACTTATGCCATGTAAGAAAACCATTACTGCTGAACAAACTACTAAACTTTATTTTTAAATGTTTGGGTTCATTTTGGATTACCAACTTCTATTGTTGGTGACATGGATTCTAGGTTCATTGGGAATTTTTAGTCAAAACTATGGAGAATGATGGACACAAAGTTGAAAAAGAGTACCGCTTTTCATCCACAAACAGATGGACAAACCGAGGTAGTGAACAAAATAGTTGTGCATTAATTGAGAGGATAATGCAACAAACATCCTAAGTTGTGGGATGGACAACTGCATTACATTCAACACGATTACAACCGGGAAAAGCACTCTTCAACACAAACCTCACCTTTTGAAGTATGCTTTGGGTATATTCCAAAATCCCCATTAGAATTCATCTTTGGGAAGGATGTTGCAAATGCTGGCCATAATGATATTGATAAGGCTCAAAATTTCATTGAGAAAATTCAGATTATACATCAACAAGTTCAAGAACAGCTTGAGAAAATTCAAAGAAAATATAAAGAGAGGCATGAAAAACATCGAGTTGATCACAAGTTTCAAGAGGGAGATGAGGTATGGTTGCACATTAGAAAAGGGGGAAGGTAAAAATCTCAAACCCATTCACTATGGTCCTTTCAAGATCATAAAAAAAGTTGGTAATAATGCATTCCAACTTGACTTGCCTTCTTACATGCAAATGTTTTCAGTTGTTAATGTTGAAAACTTACGCTTGTATGAGCCACCTTTGATCGATGATCAAGAAAGTGATGTTCAAATACCTTCTATTGAATATTTCTTGCCAGAATTTCTGGATGAGCTCAAAGAAGATACAATTCTTAACAGGAGGACAAGAGCATCAAAGAGGGGAAGTGTTGCCTACCTTCGAGTTGGGCTCAAAGGCACCAAACTAGATAAGGAAAAATGGATGGAGGTTGGAAAGGTGAGGGAGTTTTACACTCATCTATTGAACAGGTAATCAAGTCTTTTGGGGTCCAAAATCTTCCCAATGGGGAGGAATGATCAGGAGTTCATAAATTTTTCTCAAATTTCAAAGTTACAGGATTGGGTTGTAACCATGATGGTTGCATATATCTTGTCTTCCTGATTCTGGTGCTATGAACGGTTCGAAAAATTGATGTTTTATGAGGAAGATATCGCATTCTAATCGAAATGCCAAATAGGTAAAATTGCGATAGTTTAACCAAGTTTGACTGGGATGCACAGTCAGCAAGGTGGATGTACAGTAAAAAAAAGAGAATATTCCTCATAATATTCCTTTCTCAGGACCAATCGTAGGAGGACAAGTGTCATGTTTTTTTATTTGTTGTACGATTTCAAAGAGCCAATCAGAAGCTGCCACGTGGCCCTGCAAAAACATGTTAAATTTTGTGGAGGCAACAGGGCTTGACCCCCTAACCTCCCGCCAGACATGCACAGACCTTATCACCCATGCTACGCATTGGTTCTTAACCTCCATGGGTTGCGGGTTTGTATTAGGGTTTAGTGAAATTGCGTGTGGGGATTGGGAACCACTGGTGATCCCAACCCACCAGCAGTCTCGTTATATATGTCACATGATAACTATAGAAGCCAAATCCTCCGTGCAGTCAGCGCTAACCAATGGCCTTCAACTCCACTTTCAACTCGTTCAACCACATTTTATTGTGTGGGTTCCGCCTAATTTTTTGGGTATGTAACAGTTTGGGGGTGCGCATGTGGCCATCACCCAATTGTTAATTTAAATGCATGGTTTAAATGGTGGAAAATTTAGGGGGCGCGCCTAAATTGGTAGCCAAGCCAATTTAAACTCCAGTTAAGTGGATTTCTCCACTTTTAGTGGAGTTTTCCTAGGGGATATTGGGAAAAAGTGTAGGAGGCCCAATTTTCGACCATTCTGAGTGAATGAAGAGTCATTTTTGACTAATTGGAGCATTCTGAAGCCAATGATGTAGAGAAAAAATCCATTAGAGCACTGTAACTACATTTAATAGCAAAAATTTGAACATAATGAAAGATGGACAAGCCATTGGGAGTTGGACCAGCAGATGTAGCGCAGGATGAGTGAACTGCTTCATCATGCCTATTGTGTAGAAATCACGTGGTGACTTATTTCTATGTTTTACACTATTGTTCAGTGTTATTTTTTTTTTTTATGCTTCTAATTCACTAAAAATCATATACAAATGATGGAAAAACACCTTAATCCTTATGCAAACTAAAGAGGCAATTATGCACATGCTTTTAAATTGAAAAGACACTTAGCACAACAAAACTAATACAATCATTTTATATCAATGATGTTGCCTATGATGTGTTGGATATTCATATGTTTGGGTCATGATGATGTATAGTGCTGCTCATGCATAGAGAGAGTGAGTTGATGTCTTGAGGTCGAGGAGATGATGAGTTAATGTTGCTAGTGCATAGATTTGTTCTTTGATTTTGCTGCTCGGATGCATTGCATATTGGCCATATCTTGATGTCATTGGAGAGATTGTATGTATTGGTTCATATGTTGTTAGTGATTTTTTTGTTTCCTATTGATGTATTTCACATTGTTTGAGTTGATGACATACTATATTGTTGGTTGATGAGCCTCACGGTTGTTTTTATTATGATGAGGATATGTATTTGTTGATGCTTCTATGGCATATTTCTATGTTGCTACTATCAGTTAATTTTGTTGTTTATGCCTATGTTGAGCATGTTGGTTTATAGTGCTTATCATGATCTTGCTACAGGATCTTCATTGTTGGGATGATGATGGCCAAGGTGTGTGCACTAGCATATGGCTTAGATATTACTTCTATTATTTCTACTACATATTGAGAGTTTATGTCATTTCTCATGGAGGCCATGTGTTTGATACACATGCCATTGATGTTTATCATTGTTGCTGCTATATGGAGCATATATTGTTGTTCATTTGTGTAGCCATGCACTCATGTTATATCATTATATTGGGTATGCATAGAGGAGAGCACCTTTGTGTGTGATTGTAAAAGACATGTATTATCATTGTTTCATGCTTTGGTTGCATTGGTCATGGAGAGACCCATTGTGTCATTTATCCATGTATGGGCTAATGGGTGTCATGTCTTATTTTGTATATCATTGATGTACACCCATTACATTGGGCACATGATGTAAACTTGTGTCCATAGAAGTCTTGGTTGATGATAGGTGTAGAGGAGTAATATATCAGTCATATGTCCTTGTCACAACTATGTATTTTCTCCATGAAGCATTGTATTGTATGTTACTTTATTTTACATCATTGTATATCATAGTGGTGCATCATATGTGTTGTTAAAACAACAAAAAGAGTATGATTTCATCCTCATTACATGCTTAAGGGAGCATGTTCAGTTTTTAGAGATTGCATGACATTGGCTAGAGACATATTGGCAACTAAGTTCATTGCGTCATATTCTTATATTGCAGGAGAGACATCTTTGGGTTGCATCAGTATGGTGTTGAGTATGACAAGGAGAGTCCTACTCTCATCTAGAAAATTATTGGCATAGTTATTTAGTTTTGGTATGGCCCTTTTTCATTGTTGTCAAAGGAGGAGAGGTTTTGGATTGTGGAGATTAGCTTCATAGTTGTAGATTCAGAGTTTGAGTTTGTATGGAGATCAACCTTAGATGGAAATGTAGTGTTTGCAATGATGTCAACAAGGTCTTGTTATTGTTAATAATATGGCTTATGGCAACCTAATGATGTTAATAGTCTGCTTGATGTGTGTGAGTGCTTGGATTGTTGGCCTTGTTGGTTTTCATTGATGTCAACATAGTTATGACATGACATTGCAGGAATGGGAGGCTGAGTAGAGATGGCTTCAGGACATGTTGTGTTGGTTTGTATAGGAGATGTTGATACTACTTATATTGGAGGTACCTCTACAAGTTTTGGAGGTAGTTGCATGAATTGATGTTGTTGTTGTAGGTGTTTGAGATGTTTCTACATGTATTGGAGGTGTTTGAATAGGTTTTTATTGTTGTCTGAGGTGCTATAAGTGTTGGTCATGATAAGGAGATTGGAATACTAGGGATTACATGTCACTGCCTTGTTGCACAGGTTTTTGGCTTATGTCAGTAGTTGAAAACCTATCTTAGAGGTTTGGAGATGAGTTTAGGGGTTAATGAAGGTGTCCCTAAATTTTGGCAGAGATATGAAGTGATTTGATTGAGTTTTCTCCATCCTCTTCCCCAAATGCATGGATATAGGGTCATGTATGTGGTTGGAAGGCTCCAACCACTAGAATATGATGTTTTGGGTGCGATTACAACTTAAATTTGATAGTGTTGTGGGTGTGGTTGTGACCTAAAGTGAGTTTTTCTCCACATTCCTTACGCACATCAAGTGTTTTTTTTTTTTTTTTCAGCTTGTATTGTTCAGAACTCATGGTGTAAAGGTTGGAAAATTTTTAATGAGCTTATAGAATGTGATTAACATTGATAATATCCTTCATGAAGTGGAGTTAGTGGTATGATCTAGTCAAGGAGCTGAATATGGATAAAATCAAGCATATGAACATAGTTTTTGGAGCCCAGTAGTTCTTGGTAATTATTGAGTTGAGGACCTTAGTTTGTCCATATATATTGGAGGAATCTCAATGATAGTATGGTTTATTTTGTTGATATGTTGAGTGAGTGTGAGATTGGAGGATGGTGTTTAAGCTGTGAGACTTGTGTGTTGTAGATTTTCTGAAGAAGTTTGTAGGTGTTGCAGTAGTTAGTTGAAGTATGTTTCATCCAGTAGTTTGTGTAGCAAGTGAGGAGGTGAAATGGAATTTTATTGTAGGATCATTTGAAGATTTTTTTCTCGACACATATCCTTCAGTTTATTTTTTGATTGCAACATTCAGATGTGAGAAATTTTATTTGTCAGAGATAGGGTTTTAAATGACGAGTTGATAATATTACTTTATGTTGTGTATGGTGAGATTGTGATGCATTTTTTGGTGTAGTTTTGGATTTTGATTGTGTACCTTGAAGATATGTTTTTTTGGTGTTCTATTGAGAATTTCTCAGTTCCAATTTGAAAATGTATGAAATGAGGACCACATAGAGGAGTGGAGTTGGAGGACTCTAGTGAAATCAATATAAGTGAGAATTTTTCTCAATCCAAAGGTAGTTTGATAGTTCATAAGAAACTAGGACATGAGGCTCCTTGGTCATGGTGGCTTCTAGCAGATAGGAGTTTTTAGAGTCATTTGATAGCTAAGGGGTACTTAGGTGAGGATCATTGGTCGTTGTGGCTTTCAACAGATGGTAGTATGTAGATACGCATGAGAAATAGATATCCATTTGATAGTAGCCAACTGAATCTCTATGTAAAAAAAAAAATTAGCATAATAAAATTTGTTGAGCATCACAGCAAAAACAAGGGTGGTTTTTTACCTAGGAGGATGGTTTTCCACCAGAAATATTTGTGTCTCTTTTGTTGAATTCTTGCATGGTTTTAATTATGTGTCATGTTGTAATCTTTGCTTACGTGCTTCAGTTTATGCATGGTTTAAAGGTTTAATTAAATGAAGAAAAATTTATAAGTGCCTTCACTATTTATTCACATCCCCCCCTCCACCCTATTAGTAGTGATCTAGTTTACAACACCACTTTGTTACTCTTAGGATAATTGTGGGGAAGTGTCACAATAATAAATTTGATCTCTTGTGTTTTATAGACTTTTTGACTCTCTTACTAAGACAAACATTTGGAAGAGGTTAGAATATATAAAGGTTATTTTTTAGTTAAGAATCACCATGGACCACCTTATACCCCTAGGATCATTACAGATAAGTATCATAATAAGTTAAAAGAGTGTTTGAGGGAAGCAAGTTGTGTTGGCCCTACTCTCACTTGTATATACATCACTCTTCTTCTTTATGTTGACGATATTGTCCTTTTGGCAATGAGTCTTTCTCATCTCAGAAAGAAACTAATAATCCTCCAAAATTTATATTCCAAGACTGGTATGTCTATTACTGCTAACAAACTAAAGATAACTATAGTTAAATCCAAAAATATCACATATGATACTTTTGTGTATGACAACAAAAACTTGGATAAATTACCTTCCTACAAATATCATAGAATCGAAACCCATCATAAGCTCAAATATAATTATAGCGTTGATAAAAGGATTAATGTAGGGTGTAAAGCTTATTATGGACTTAAACATAATAGTAAATTAATATATCTTTAGATATAGGATTAAAAAAACTCCTCTTTGAGACTCTTGTTACTCTTGTTATTTTATATGTTAGTTTTGGAATTTTAGTATCCACAAATTGTTGGCATTATGACAAATGTGTTGTCCTTGATTAAAACCTACTTGACGAGTTTCCCTTGATGGAAGCCTACTTGATGAATATGTCAAAAGGATGATAAGAGGATGAGTCTATAAGCTAGTACACATGTGACAAAGAGTTTGGTGTAATATTCCCAGTTCGTCCTAAGCTAATTGGAATATTCAATTTTGTTTTATTTCTTTTTTTAAAGAATAAAAGTGCAATGGAGGTCCATAATACTAATAAACAATGAATAAATCAATACCACATATGAAAAGGATAAATCTTGGCTGTTTAAACAAGCACCCTTAGATGTGAAAGGGGCTGGATATTTTGACTGGGTCAACCTTGACCAAATCTACAAAGCTGTCATGGAGGAGTGGTCATCAATAAGGCACAATGCAGTTCTAGTTGGAGATCCCTTGTGTGAAAGAGGTGATTTCATTGAAGGTGGTTTAGGGTTTTGCAAGCTCTCATCTTATAAAAGGAATAGGAAGGCAACATTAGAGGGTTTTTGAATGATATTGGATTTTGATATATTGTCTGTTTAGACATATAGCTTTCTTTGGCTGTTTAGCCTATATTGCAAATGCTATTTAGCATTGGGTGTTCCTGAGTAGGAATCCCAACTCTTTCCTTGAGAGGCCTCTTGGTAGAGTTTGTATTGCATAGTCCACTATCTAGCTGAAGGCCAAGCTTCTTCTTCCAACTACAACGCAAATCCTATTTAGGGTTTGGTTTTCTTTGAAAGCTGCAGCAAGTGGAGGCTAGATCTACTCAGATCTAGGACTTTTTAGCACCCTTTTTTAGTGGAGGAGTCTTCTACTCCATTGGGAGGAGAGTATTGGAGAGATTGAGCTTCATTTTATGATATTGGCATGTGGCCAACCATGATCTAAACCCTACAACATAGTTTTACTTCCAGATCTGCGTTATTCCTGTAGGTGCAGTTGCAGGGTGTTTTGGCACACCATTTGGTGAGCTGGTTTCAAGTGTTGGGAATCTGCCCTTCACTTTGGAGACCCATTGGAGGAGAAATATTTCTTGTTAATATCGGATTTGATCTGTATACTTCTGAATATCTAAATATTTCTGCAGATCTGCAAACTTAGATCTTAGATCTACTTCATGTACATGGTGTAAAGCTGAAAACCCCAAGGGGATTTTGAAGAGGAGCCTATATAGTGTATGGATCTATTATATATCTGACATTTCATGCAATTATTTTCTCTAGATATAATGTGTAATCTACATCATGTTGCAGTCAATAGAATAATGTTGTCAAGGCATTTCGAGTGTTAACATATGGTTGCAGCACCTCTTTGTGAGGATTTTCTCTTTTTTGTGTCTTGTATTTCCAGTTATGCATCTTATGGGCCACATTATACATCTATTTTGTTGTTTTAAATACATTTGAAGGGTCTCCATATTGGCCTACTAGTGTCTCTTAGATGAACTGCGTTATTTTCCTGCATATCTGTCTTGTATCACTGCAGTCCCTGATTGGGAATATTATAGTGGTATCATAGCATCATCTTGGCACAGTCTATGCTTTCTAAGAAGCTAATATGTCTTCGGAAGAAGAAGAACCTCTTACTGACAGAGAGAAGTGGTATCTAAAGAGAAGACACAAGAAGTTTGATTACACAGATGACATTGAAGACAAGGGTGAGACCCCATTTTCTGGAGGACTGAAAGGAAAGGAGTTCTCAAGACTTCTTCTCCAAACTATGCAGGTGCTTACAGGAGAAACCAGGGGAATGAGGAGGGAAAGACACGAAGATCCTTGAAGAATATTTTCACATGAAGAAGGCCCCATTTCTTCATATTGTGTGTGTGAGCATTCAGCCACACAATTAGATCTACAACGTTGTACCATGCCTACATTCTTGGCAAGAGAAGAAACATAAGAAGAAACACCAAAGGAGGAGACTCTTGGTGACTATATCCGAGAATATGAATCTCAGTCCAAAAGATTCAAGGGGCATCTAAGCTTCCAATGGTTCTGTCAACTTAAAGAAGAGATAATACCCAACAATTACAATAGAAGAAGAGGGTGCATGCAGCCCACTTGGGGTAGATTCTTCCTATCTACTTTTGATGGGTCGCCCAAGAGCACAACGAAATATTGGGTAAGGAAGCTAGACACATATTTCCAGCTGCATCAAATTTTAAAAGAATAAGCCATTAGAGTAGCAACATCTTGAAGGTAAGTCTTATGCCTCATGTTTATTTGAATCTTCTTCATTGAATAATGTAAATATATCTACTTATGCAAAGTTCACTAGGAGGTTAGTGAAAATATTTGATTTGAAGCAATCTGTAATTTCCTTGGGAGAGCAAACCAAGCCCAAGAAATTAGAACCTTTGCATGAGTTGCAAGGATCCATGAAGCCAACTCCATTTTAGAACATTGTTGAGGGGGTTGAATATCAGCAACATGCTTTGCCAATGGAAAAAGACCCACTTCAGAAAAAACTTTCTTCTCAAGAAGAAGACATAAGGATTTATCTTTCAAAAGGAGATCAAGACAAAGGATCTCTTAATGATGAGGCATTCTCCATTGATGAGGAGAAGGAAGACGGAGAGTTGAAAAGGTCCTCCAACACTATGACAGCAAGAGGAGATTAAACTCTATTTGGATATCGAGATGAAGCAATTGCTTCAACTAGATGAGCTCTTGTATCTTTGCAAGAATTTCCAATGGATCTTACATATGAATATCATGAGAAACATGTGTCTATGTTGATCGACAATAAGATAGAAAAAAGGAGGGATCACAGCACTGGCATAGTAGGAGATGATCCATCATTACATGGAGGTGAGGATGGAGAAAATTCTCCAATCAGAAGCACTCTTGCATCCCTAAGAGTGATACCCCATTATCATGAAACTTCCACACAAAAAACAGAGATTAACTTGCGCATCAGAAGCAGGGATAGATGATCCCATCCATGATGTACATGAGGATGAACCATGAGACATCATTATATTGTGGTAAACCCCCTAGGAGACCACTTGATTCAGATTTGATGAAATATGTCTCACATCTTGATGCTCCATTTGGAGATCCAAGAAGGAAGGTAGCATTAGAAGATCACAACACAGGACTGAGAGTGTTGGGTGAGCTCAAGGAGGAGGGAGATATTCTTCCAATAATACCATTTTCCACTCTCTCATCTCACACTACGTTGATAGAGAATGATGCAAGATTGGATAATGACACCATCATGGGGCAAGGAGAGCAGTCCTTGACTATGGAGACTCAAAAGATAATCTCACTCGGAGAGAAATATTCCACACATGATAGGAGATGGTGGCCACACATGCATACATTGGCAAGGCCAAGGAGATTTTGGGTAGATTATAGCCCTCCATGGGAGACTAACTTCCAAAAACTTCCATCTACATTTGAGCATGTGCATATGCAAGGAGAGTAGCAAGGATGGAATAGAAATATTTCATCATATACCTTTGGCATGGGAGATGTCAAGGAGGAGAAGCAAGGGAGGAATGACCTTCCAACATGTACCTTTGGCATGGGAGATGTCAAGGAAGAGATCAGCCACATGACAAACATTTCAGTTGATAGATCATCAATGTTGTCATTGTTGAGGAGTGTAGATCTATATTGGAAATCCCAACTATTAGTGGATTACTCCAAGGATATTCACACATGCATGATATTGGATGACCAACTATATGAAGAGGGCTATTCAGTCCAAGAAGAAGTCATTTATCATCATGGTAGGATATTATTATCTAGAGCCTCCAAGCTCAAGGAGAAGTTACTACAAAGAGCCTATGAAGAGTTCTGTTTCAGCCACACATATTCCATGAAGATCTACAACATCATCATGAGGAGCTTTGATTGGGGAGGCTATGGAGGAGAACTACATCAGCATTTTCAAGAATGCATGAACCATGTGGAGTTGGTACAACAACATGATTCTATGAAAGAGTTATTTCAGCCATCTCTTCCTTCCTTTGAGAGAGGAGATAGATATTTGCACCACTCCATTTGTATGAGGAGGATTGTTGGTGAAGAACATACTCATGTAAATCATGTTTTATTTTCTGATTGTATGTATTATTCCACTTTTTATATGCAGGCCATGACTCCAAGAAGGAATGTTGTACCTTATAAACTTCATGGCCAACTTTGGGCCAAAACTGTTTTTGAATATGGCCACTCCCTTGGAGGACAAAGGGAGATTTTGCATCATGATGGGTGCTTTCCTAAGGCACCAAACATATATCACACTTTCAGCCATGGTGAGATAACTTGGACAGCAAGTAAGTGGTGGGGAAACCACTTACCACGTCTTGATCTGATGCAGGTAGGAGATGCACTGCGATGGTTCCGCATCTGGGACTATGACCCCCCTCCATATACACAAATTTCTGTTTACGTATTTTTGATCCCATATATTGATGATATACTTGTACTTTTTACGGGAATGTATGGAGGGGGGATGGAAGGTATGGATGTGCCCTACGGGATGGATATTCTCCATGAACCTTATGCTACATGTTTCAAGGAGAACATTGGGAAAACCATGTTTTTTTCATTTGAATTATTGTCTCCTTATGGGATGGAATATTTTCATCTCATGAGAACTTTGGAGGAGCAATTCATGGATGGATGGATGGATTGGTGAACACTTAGCTTATTGAGGAAGCTTATCACATGTCGGTGTCACCAATGGAGGAGGAGAAGAGTTGCATCTCTCACCTTATCAATTGCTTGAGGACAAGCAACATTTTGGAGGGGAGGACAGTAATATTCCCAATTAGTCCTAAGCTAATTGGAATATTCATTTTTGTTTTAATTCTTTGTTTGAAGAATAAAAGTGTAAAGGAGGTCCATAATACTCCTAAACAATGAATAAATCAATGCCACATGTGAAAAGGTTAAATCTTGGTTGTTTAAACAAGCACCCTTAGATGTGAAAGGGGTTGAATATTTTGACTAGGTCAACCTTGACCAAATCTACATCGTTGTCATGGAGGAGTGGTCATCAATGAGGCACATCATAGTTCTAGTTGGAGATCCCTTGTGTGAAAGAGGTGATTTCATTGAAGGTGGTTTAGGGTTTTGCAAGCTCTCACCTTATAAAGGGAAGAGGAAGGCAGCATTAGAGGGTTGTTGAATGATATTGGATTTTCATATATTGTTTGTTTAGACATATAGCTTTCTTTGGTTGTTTATCCTAGATTGCAAATGTTTTTTAGCATTGGGTGTTCTTGAGCAGGAATCCCACCTCTTTCCTTGAGAGGCCTCTTGGAAGAGTTTGTATTGCATAGTCCACTATCTGGCTAAAGGCCAAGCTTCTTCTTCCAACTACAACGCAAATCCTGTTTAGGGTTTGGTTGTCTTTGAAAGCTGTAGCAAGTGGAGGCTATATCTACTCAGATCTAGGACTTTTCAGTGCCCTTTTTCAGTAGAGGACTATTCTACTCCATTGGGAGGAGAGTATTGGAGAGCTTGAGCTTCATTTTTTGATCTTGGCATGTGGCCAACCATGATCTAAACCCTACAATGCAGTTTTACTTCCAGATCTGCGTTATTCTTGTAGGTGCAGTTGTAGGGTGTTTTGGCACACCATTTGGTGAGCTGGTTTTCAAGTGTTGGGAATCTGCCCTTCACTTTGGAGACCCACTTGAGGAGATCTATTTCTTGTTCATATCAGATCTAATCTGCATACTTCTGAATATTTGAATATTTCTGTAGATCTGCAAACTTAGATCTCAAATCTACTTCATGTACATGGTGTAAAGCTGAAAACCCAAAGGGGATTTTGAGGAGGAGCCTATATAGTGTATGGATATGTTATAGATCTGATATTTCATGCACTTATTCTCTCTAGATATAATGTGTAATCTACAACATGTTGCAGTCAATAGAATAACGTTGTCAAGGCATTTTGAGTGTTAACATATGGTTGCAACACCTCTTTATGAGGATTTTCTCTTATTGGTGTCTTGTATTTCCAGTTATGCATCTTATGGGCCATATTATACATCTATTTTGTTGCTGTAAATACATTTGAAGGGTCTCCATATTGGCCTATTGTTGTCTCTTAGATGAACTACGTTATTTTCCTGGATATCTGTCTTGTATTGCTGCAGTCCCTGATTGGGAATATTACATTTGGACAAAGGAATAGTAGTTCAGAGACAAAAGGTGATGTGTTGAGAAGTACACACAAGTTATGTGAATAAAATTCGCTTACATGCGCGAGTATGGAGAAGAGAAATCACTTACAGTTTTCGCACCATGGTATTCTTAATACCATGGATCCTTACCATGGTATTGGCCCATAGTTTTGAGTGCAACAACAAATATTTGATCCCATCAAGGAATATCATCGGCATTAGTATGGGTTTGACCTAAGGTATTGACTAGGGCCTAAGCTATACAATGAAATGGAGATCAAAGTGTTTAGTAGTGCAGGTAATGAGTTATTAATGAATAGTTTGATATGAGATAACGACGCACCGGGAAGTATGATGATGGATCAGATCCAAAAGATATGAAAAGAATATACATTGAATAATTTCCTTGTGGGTTGGTTTGATTTGTGATGATAATGTTTGACGTATGTATGTCGAGATATGGGTTTGACTAAATTTTTCTTATGTAGCGAAGGTATGAGTCAATGAATACATATTTTTACGCAGGTTTTTCTCAGGAATATTGTGTGCATACAAAGATCTTATTATGTTAAGTTACATATTTTTTCTACAATATGGACACATTTGCATGAAGATATGCTTCTTGATAAACACATACATAGGCGGAATTCCTTCATACAAAATGCGTATATATGTTAGGGTTTCTAAAGTATGAGAATTTAATGTTGTATGATTAGTCTTATTGTGGTTGTTGTTGTTTTTCAATTATGTCTTATTCATGATATTCTATATGTGACAGTTTTGGTTGAGTTGAATGGTTTGTGAATAAGATATTGAATTGTATCGATGTTGATATGTAATGATATGTAAGTGGTTCAGAGATCTATGATGGAGGATATATGTGTTTTTGTGATTGATTTCAGCAGTGCAGTGATTTAGTCTGAGGGTTCAATGTCTTGAGACCTGTACGAAGGTTTTCTTAAAGAAAAGTGCATGTATACACAAGTATTATTCATAAAAGTAGCATATACATTTTGGAATATTGTTGATTAGGGTTTGAAATGAAAATGGTTGGTTTCAGTGATGGATAATAGTGTATGGCTTGGTGATTGATAGCGCATTGACATGATATGTTATGGTTTATATTGATTGGTTTCTTTTGTTGTTTGAGATTTAGTAATTGGTTTATTCAATGATTTGGTTATTAAGTTGGTTCAGTGAGTTGATATAGTGATTGGTTTCAGTTTTGATATTGGGCTTAAATGATGGTAGTGGGTCTAGTCTAGAATTTTGATTAAAAGTGGCGTACATGTTGTGATGGTTTGAATGAGGTGGTTCAAGTATGAAAATTATGAAACATGGTCCATGAAGGTGCTAAGGGTTGGAGCCTTCAATGAGGGAGTCAAAGCTTCTTTCTTGTATTAGCTGCTAAAACAGATAAGGGGTTAGGAGCTCCCTTCCGATGGGTGTCGGTAAACGAGATCAGGGGGTTGGAGCTCCCTTCTAGTGAGTGCTAGAAAGTGGGAGAAGGTTGTAACATTTTGCAAGTGGGTGCTTGCATTTTGATATGGGTTTGCACCAATACAAGATTAAAATATGTTTTCCATATAATAAAATATGAAGACAGAGACGATAACTATGGTGGTTTTCTCCCACATTGGGTTTACCCTAAGAATTCTAGTGTTCATGTGTGTTGATGTGCTGCTTATGTGTGATGGTTTGTTTTGTTCTTACCACACATGATTACTATTTAATTAATTCCTAATGAAGTATTGATACATTGGTTCAAGATAAACATATGATGAATTAACTGAAAAGTAAGTTAACTAGATATACGTTAGTTTTTTGCATAACAGTCTTGTACATACATAGGTTTACATCAGTATAGTCATGTACACAAATCTAAATAAGAAAAGAAAAGCTTAAGTGTGTTTTAAAATACTGATTTAGCCCCCCTCTCATTATTTTTCCCAACAATTGGAATTAGAGAATGTCCTTCAGAAGAAGCTTGATTACTTGAAGGAGATATGTCAAGATGATAGGAAAGAATAAGATAGGTCAAAGAAAATTTTCAGAAACTAGTGGTAGTGAAAATTATATTCTAGATGAAGTGACAGTCACATACATCAGAAAATATTCATTTTTGGGAGTACCTCGTTGTCGATTGATAAAAAATGAAGAAGATGGTAAAAAAGAATTATCAGGTATGGGTTCTTGTTATAAATGTGGCCCATTTCCTTGTCTATGTATTAATAACGATAGTGATAATGACAGTGAATCAACTGAACTTACACTCGTGGGTAAAAGTGAAATTAAGCACTATAAAGAGCAGTCATATTAAAAAATGATGCCTCTAGAAGCAGAAGATCAAGGCAAGTTAGAAACAATGGTCAATGCATATGTGTCTATGTTAAGAAAATATAATTATCAACAATGGAAAGAAAAGATGAAGTCTAATCTAATGAAACTTGATGTTTGGTATCTAGTGTGCAATGACTACACCAAGATTCCCCCATAAGATGAGGAAGTACAAAAGAAGATTAAGGCATTGAGTGAAATCATTTTTAGCATAACTAATTCAACATTAAATAAGGTTATGCATTATACAAATACAAAGAAAGTGTGGGATAAGCTACAAGCAATCCATGAAGAAATTCCAAAGGATGATTTCTCATCAAGGAAACTTCTAGGAAATCATATCACTAACAATGTGTCAAATAATGAACGTGATGATAAAAAAACTTTTATGATGTCAGATGGAGTTATTGATTTAGAAGATGATAAGTTAGAAGAAATTTATGATCTTAGAAGAAAACTTGATCTTTCTTTGAAAAATATTTTTAATCTTAGAGATAAGTTGCAGGCATATGATAACAAGGATAATATTAAATCAGTAAATGTTGTTGTGGAATATAAAAAATATTGTGAAGGTATTGAAGTTGAGACTGTCTCTCTAAAAGAAGATCTTGAAAAATTATAAAAGCAGAATGAAGAACTAATTCAAGCATTTAAAGAACAATAAAATGGGTTGAAAGAAGAGATTCTTAAATTAAAGTAGTAAGTAGAAGAAGGAAGAAGGGTTGAAGAAGGTATGAAGAAGCAATATCTAGAAAAAGAAAATCAATATCAAATAATGGAGGTTGAGGTAAACATTTTAAAAGGTAACTTAGAAGAAAAAGATAAACATTTGAGATTTTCAAGATAGTACTACGATTTTGGATAATATTCTTAGTATTCAAAGGTCTCCCACTATTAAATCTAGTCTTGCTTTTCATGAAATTGTTAAAGGAGAATCTAGTTCAACAACTAGTGCTAAGAATTCAAAGGATAACAATGCAAAACCTAAAGTGTTTAACAAAAAGATAAGAAGCCAACCTGATCAACAACCAAGGATCATGAATCCTCAAGGGAAATAATTTGTTCCTAACTATAGAAGTTTCAATCGATTCTCTCCTTTGATCAATAATGTTGAATGCTTTATATGTCATAATTATGGACATGTTGTAGCAAATTGTAGAAGAAAATTGTTTCAGTCTTAAGAAAATAGCTGCTCCACTAGAATATCATCAGCTCCTAGGTACTCAGGTTTCTTTAAGGGATATTTTTTTTCTTGCAATATATTTCGTCACAAAGCTATTGATTGCAATAGAAGGAACATGAGATAGAAAAAATTATTCCTCTGCTCCCTTTTATGGTCATATAATTAGATGTTATGCATGTAACATGTTTGGGCATGTAGCAAAAGAATGTAGGAACAAATAAATGAATCGCAACGGACAACATGGAAAGAAATCATATAAAATTTAGATGAAAAAATGAATAATTAAGATGGATCCACCAACATTCCTCTTAATAAAGAGAAAAAATAATAACATATAAGATGTGGTCTTTCTCTCTGCTCATTTAAAAATGAAGATGAATGGTACATAGACAACGGATGCTTTCATCACATGATTAGAGATAAGAGTAAGATGGAGTCTCTCAAGAAAAACCAAGTTGGTAAGGTTATTCTTTCAAATATTGTTCAAGTAAAAGTCATGGGAAAAGGTAAAGCCATAATTAAAAAACATAGAAGAGCGACTGATACTTTATTAGTTCAAGGGATAAAGAAAAATATTCTAAGTGTAGGTCAAATGGTGGATAAAGGAAATGTAATTTTGTTTACTTCAACCAAATGCAAAGTCATAGATGAAGAATTTGGAAAGGTCATAGCAAGAGGATATAGAAATAAATAGAAATTGTATGTGTTTAAAGAGTTAAATTCTTGCAGGTGTGAGGAGGATTCAGACTCAAAGTAAAAGAAGATGGTGCCCACTGCAATTAATTTTTCTTAAAACAATACTACTAACACTACCTACATAAGTGATATGCGGTACATGACCTCATAAGAGAAGAATATGATTATCAAGTCCTTAGGATCAGTGATGTATAATCCATGGTTGTTTTAATATTCATGTTTCTTATATTATTGACAATGCACTTGATGTAGTAACATATAATAGGAAAATATAATACAAGCTCAGGGGGAGATATAGTTATGAAATATTCAATAGTTTAATTTATGTACATGGATCATATGAAGGACAATCATGTATATACGTGTGTTATGATCTAGACAGTCGCATGTGTTTCTCTATGATGAAGAAACAATAAGAAAAACTCAAGGAAAGACTCTGATATGCTCTAGAAATTTATTATGTGGATTTCTTGTTTTGATGTTGATGGTTACAATCTGCAGATGCCACTTGGAAGTGGCATTCTCTAATGATGGTTTATAAGTTGCTATGATATAACATTGATGCTTTGATGGATTTAATGATTGATGAAGATGTCATGCTAATCTAATTGATGGATGAGTTGATGTGATCATATCTAATAGTGAATAGTTGGCCCAGGTTCAGGGGGAGCATTTTCTATGCTTCTAGTAGTTAATTGTCGGCATTATGATTTCTTTAGTATTCCTCGTTGCATAATGGTGTTCATGATAAGCATATTGGTGATGCTACTAAAGATACATATGTTGTTGAAGTTTTGAATAGTGACTATATGTTGATGTTTTCATTTTGCATAAGTTTCTTATGATGAAATATAGATGATGCTTGTATGTTGCTTGAAAAGATGCATATAAAATTTCAATAATGTTGATGTTCAAATTTGTGATGATACATATGAGATGGAAAGAGAATGTTGATCTTGTTGATATGAGATCAAGGAGATAGGTTGATTTCATAGTCTTACAATTGGTTGATGATGATGATGAGTTCATATATATTTTAGAAAAGGATCTTATTGATGACTACTTGAGTTGCGTATTAGTTAAATGGTCTTTTGTATATTAATTCTTCTTGTATGAAGATAATGGGCCAAGAGAATGATGTTGTTGCAGGTTTCATGAAGACATGGTTATTCATATTCTTCTTCTACAAATGCTTGGTGATGCTTTAAAATATTACATATTTGGTCCCAAGTTGATGATATTGAAGCTACTTTTCCTTATATTTCATATTTATGATAATAATATGCATGTTTTTTTTCATATTACTGTTATCAATGGTGCAGATCCTACATGTTGTATGATAATTTTTGATGACTATCATGGTCTCAATATCTCACTATAGAGGTATTTGGTTTTGATTATAAATTTCATATCCGTGTCTTGATGTAAAGGTCATGAAAATACCCATGATGTAATCATTGTAATACTTAGTCATGTTTGGAATATTGGGTTCAATTCAATTATGTATGCAATCTCATGTTGGTTATTTGATGTAATGATGAGTCAAATATGTAACCCCACTTTGTTGGTTGATTGATGTAAGTTTGAGTCCTTGGTGATAAGAAAAGTAATATTTTCTTGAGTCATAAATTCATGAACTTCTTCTAGAACATTCAACATGTGCTCAAGGGGAGCATGCAGGTCAGTGTACAATGTTCATTTTCAGTAGATCAGATCTACAATGCTCATGTATCTACAAGGAAAGAAAAGCTTTCATTCAACATTGGTCAGCTCTTTTCGCTTGATATCAAAGGGGGAGAGTAACTTGGTGTTGGGAAATAATGGCGCTTAGCTTGATTTGTTTTACAGGTATTTACAGGTTGTGGTGACCAAACACCAAAGTAGTTGCCATCAAGTCCAAAGGGGGAGATTGTTGGCATTATGACAAATGTGTTTTCCTTGATGGAAACCTACTTGATGAGTTGTCCTTGATGGAAAAATAACTGATGAATATGTCAACATGATGAAAATAAGATGATTCTACAAGCTTGTACACATGTGACAGAGAGTTTGGACAAAGGAATAACAGTTCAGAGACAAAAGGTGATGTTTTGAGAAGTGCACGCAGGTTCTAATTTGAACTTAGAAAGGATCACAACAGAATAAAAATTTAACCATAAATACAAAGATGCAACAGAAATACACTTCATTTCATTAATATCAAAGAACTGAAATATTCTTACAAACAAAATGAAAATAAACTAGATGGTAGCTTATCTTTGAGAAGAGATGTGGCAACTACATGCCTCTAAATTGTGTTACAATAAGGATCAAAGGCCTATTTATTATTGAGAAATAACGTAAAACCCTAAACATCCAAAAACCTAACCCTAGGAGATGAATTGCCAAAACTATGGGCCCCATTGGGGTAAATTGGTACATCAAATTCCCGGGGTCGTAACTTTGGCATATGATCTCTATTTGGTGTGCACAATACCTTATTAGAAAGATCTATTCGGGGAATACAAATTTATACTAAAAAAATGAGTCAAAGACTCATTTTTTCCCATTTTCCAAAAAAAAATGTCATTTAGGGCATCAAAATGAATTTGAAAGTTTAGGACCCAAAAAACTGACAAAAATAGTAAATTGTGCTACAATTAAGGAAACTAAAAGAAACAATGGTGGGGGTCCAAGTGGAATAGGTGGGTGGCCACCAATATCCACCTGGGTCAGTCCTCCCCCTTAGGAAGCAATGGTACCCATTGCATTGAGTGCCTCCATGAGATGGGGAAACTTCTACTGAACTTCGTCCCTGGTGAGCCACTTGCCTTGGTGCAAGAGTTGGCCAGCTTTGAAAACCTGATACAATTATATCTCCTTCTGGTGATTTTTCTTGATCTAAGTGTCCATGATCCGATCAGTGGTGGCATGTTCCATGTATTTTGGGTTTAATTCCGTTAGTGTGAGTTGTTCTGCAATGTCAGATGTGTCCAGCAATGGTGGAAAGTATGGTCGAAGATAGTCCACATTGAACAGTGTGTGCAGGCTAAGGAACAATGGAATATTGAGCTCGAAATAATTGTCCCCTACATCCTTGGTGATGGTGTATGACACATATCGAAGAAGTTGAATCTTACAGTGGTTCCCAACGAGGCGCTCCTTCTGCAAATGTAGCCAAACTTATCGCCCACCTGGAAATTGTGTGGCATGTGATGTTGATCATGTCGCTGCTTGTACTTAGCATTGGATTTGTCCAATATGTCATAGACCTACTAGCAGATTTACTGGATTCACTCAATGAATTTTTTAGACCTATTTATTTTAGATTGGACATGGGATGAAGTTGCGTGAGTAGTTGCAAATTATATGGCCACATCAATGGGACATAGTGGCTAGAATCCCAACCCCACCTGAAAGTGGTTGTGTCCAGTTGAGCTATGGAGAGCTTTGTTGCAGTTATGCTAGACACAGGAGAGGCTTTCATCCCATGTGTAAGGATGATTTGATTTATCCATGCACATAATGTGTACAATAATCTTGTTGATGCCCTCTATTTGGCCATAAATTTTGGGGTCAAAAGTTGTGTAATTAGTGAGCTTGGTATCCAGCATCGACTAGAGACTTGACCAAAATGTACTTAGGAATATATTTTCCTAATTTAAGACAATGGAAAGTGTGATCCCAAAGTGTACCCACACTCATTCAAAGAATATCTTAGAAATGGCTTCTGTTGTGATACTCTTATTGCAGGCCACCAAAATTTCCATCATAGAGAAACTACGGATGACCACGAAAACAAAATCATTGCCATGCTTAGTCAAAGGGAGGTCTGGCATGTAATCCATGGAGATGGATTCCCAATGTCAATTAAGATTAGGAAGAGGATTATATAGGCCTTTTTTATTAATGGTCGGTTTGGAAATGGCACAATAAGTGCAGGATATGATGTACTTCCCAACACCATGTCGAAGGTTTGGCCAATAAAAATACTTATGTAGCACTACCATTGTTTTCTCTATTCCGAAGTGTACAACAAATCGACTGTAGTGTGCCTCCAAAATCATCTTGGCATGCTCTCTTGAAGGAACATAGAGGTGTCCTAGGTGACATAACAATGTATCTTGGAGGTGAAAATTTGGAACTTTCTTGCCTTCTAGGAGTATATGGTAAGTGTTTTCGAATTCTGGATTGCTCTTGTACAGATGCGGTCACTCTGAATTCTCATGCCCACAAGAGTCGAGCACAGTGTTCAATGCCATGAATGATGGTCGGCTGAGGCAGTATACAACATTATTGGTGTTTCCATTCTTGTATTTAATGTTCAAGTGGAACTATTGCAGATATGTGGACCATTTATGATGGTGATCGTTCGGCAACTTCCCTTATGTCTGTATGAACTGCAGGGGTTAGTGGTCTATGTGGATGATTGTTTCCTTCCCAAGAATGTAATTTTTCCATTTTTGGCAGACCTACACAATGGAATACATATCTTTGTCATAGGTGGGATACTTTCGTACTGTGTCTGAAAGTGTCTCACTATGATATGCTACTTGAAGCCCCTATTGAGGAAGAACTGCACCAATAGCATAGTTGGAAGCATCTGTATCGATCTCAAATGGTTGTTGAAGGTATGGTAATGTGAGAATTGATGCAGAGTAGAGGCAATGCTTCAACTCAGAAAACACCTTTTTTTTGGATTCAAACCAAAATAATTTTTATTTTGCTCCAGTCTTGGTGACTTAAGTCAAAGGCCAAGTGATATGAGAGAATCCCAACATGAACCTACGGTAGAAATTGGCAAGACCCAGAAAGTAGCGGAGCTTTGTTAGAGTGGTTGGGGCTAGCCAATCCCGAATGACTTGTATTTTGGCTGGGTCAACATGCACACCCTACTTATCATTGCTGTACTCCAGATATTGAACATGGGTCATACCAAAATTTCATTTCTCCAAATTGGCACACAGCTTGTGTTGTCGCAGAGTTTGGACGACTTGTCGAATATGGCAGAGGTTCTCTTCCCAACTCTGGTTGAAGATCAGGATGTCATCCAAATACACCGCCATGAACGAATTGGTGAAGGGTTACAAGATGTCATCCATCAGCCTCATGTAGGTTGCAGGGGAATTCGTCAGCCCTAAAGGCATGACCGACCATTCGAAAAGGTCGTCCTTTGATTTGAAATCAGTCTTACACACATCAGAGGGTTCGATTGGTACTTGGTGATACCCAGACTTCAAGTCAATCTTGTTAAAATATTTAGCCCCCTTGAGCTGGTCCAAAAGGTCGTTAATCCATGGGACAAGATACCTATTGCAAAAATTGATATTTTTTAGCATTCGATAGTCAATATAGAGTCTCCAAGTCTTGTCCTTCTTCTATACAAACACGATCGAGATCCCATGGGGTGATGAACTTGGCTTGATGTGCCCTTTCTGCAATATCTCTTGAACCTTCCTCTTGATTTCATCATTCTCTAGATTAAAGCGTCGATATATCGGTCCATTGGGAAGAAGCACACTTGGGATGAGTTCAATGGGGTGGTTGACCTGACAGTGTAGAGGTACCCCTGTGGGTGAGGTGAATATGTCCTTATACTCCTCCATGACCTTGTCCATCTGCTATTGTCATGTAGAGGAGCCCTGTCTAGAGGTTATGGCCACAATGTTCTTCTTTCCATAAGAGCGAATCATAAGGTAAACAAATTTCCTAGTCTGGGAAATGATCTTATTGCATTCCTTCACTATGATCAAAGAGATGGAGGTAGGAGGTGCTACCTCTAGTATCTTGTTCAATGTATTTCCCAAAGTAATAATTACAGTGTGAGGCCTAGAATCATACATAACATGTCACTTCCACAGGTATGGTTGGCATAATAATACATCACAAACTTCAAGAGGAGAAAAATCACACAATACCTCATTTGTGAAGGGCTTGATGTTTTATGGAAGGTGACGCAGAGATCTCATCCTTGGTGAAGCCACCCGATGGTGTATGACTACGGGTGTGCTTTGGTCGGTAGGCCCAGAAGCTTCACGAAATTTGCTGAAATGAGTTTCTTTTGGCTTCCATTGTCGAGAATGAACTGCAGTAGAGAACCCTTCATCCACATCTAGGAGTGAAAGAGGCACTCCCCCTCCTATGGATATTCGGGCTCATCATTCTAGATCTTGGTGGTGGCAACAGTGGCATTAGGCTCCACTCCAATAATATGCTTCCCTTTTTCATTCCCCTTTTCAGGTTCTGACTCAAATTTGGAGAATTCATCTAATCCATAAGCCTTTAGCTCGACCACAAGTGACCACTTGGCCTGACACTCACTTGTGTTGTGAGTGGGGCTCTTATGGAACTAACACCACTTTCTCATTTCCTTATTTTTCTTCGTGGATTTTTTTCTTTGATTGCGGCTTTAGTGGGTTGTCCTGGGTCCCCCCGCCTTGGCTTTGTACTTTTTCTATGGTTTGGTGGTGCCTTTCCCTTACTTCAGATTCACAGATCCAAAGTCTCGCTTCTTCTATTTAAAATTTTGCTCGATCTTGGAAGCATATCGGTATGATGCACTACACGAGGATATGTCGAGGAAATCCATTTCCTCCTAAATTTATTTATGCAAAAAACTTTGGTACTTAAGCACCATATGTTTCTCTAAATCTTTGATACCTAACTTTGTGCATAGGGTATGGAATATATTCGTCAGCTCCTGCACATCGTGATCCCCTTGCTACCACAGTGTACTCAATTTTATTTACTTGTCCTCATAGCTCCCGATGAGGTAATATTATTCCTTGATAGAATCTTAGAAATAATTTCAATTGGGTTTTTCTAAAAGTAGTGAGGTTTCTCTCTCCTCCCTTTATTGTAGTAGGTTTCCCACTAGTCCTTGACAAGGGGGAATCTTTGAGGAGCGCAAAAGTAATATTTTCCCTATTGGAAAAATCATGAACTGAAAAATATCCTTCCAACAGATTTAACCATCTATCTACAATTCCTGCATCTATTTGGCCTTATAATATGGGAATGTCAAATTTGACTTGTAACTTGAAGGGAGTGGTGCTTCCAAAGTGACAACCGGACAAAGACGTTTCGCCTCTGGGCATCCGCAGAAGGATTTGGGAAAAATTGTCCATCATCGTGTTCCTCAAATTTATTTTCTTCCACCATGGTAGTTCATTAGGGTTTGCGAGGCTGATCTTGCAGAGGTTCAACCAGTTCGATCCCTAACTCCATATACCTTACCTCATTGGGGACACGCAAATAAAAACAAAGAAAGAGTAGACTACTCTGATACCACTGATCCGAACTTAGACAAGAAAAAAACAGAATACAAATATAACCATAAATTAGAGATTTAGTATAAATAACACTTCACTTCATTAATATCAAGGAACTGAAATTGCTTATAGACAGAATCGAAATAAACTAGCTCGAGTGATGGTATCTTATCTATAAGAAGAGATGTGGTGGTACATGCCTCTTAACTCTGTTACAATGAAGCTCAAAGGCATATTTATTATTGAGAAACAATGGAAACACTAAACATCCAAAAACCCAACCTTAGGAGATGAATCACCAAAATTGTGGGCCTCGTTGGGGTAAATTGGTTCATCAACTTCACGGGGTTGTAACTTTGGCATACGATCTTTGTTTGATGTGCACAATACCTAATTAGAAATATATATCCGAGGACTAAAAATTTCAACTGCAAACATCATTGAATTACTCATGTGTTATTTTTTTCCAAAAAAACGTCGTTTAGGGCCTCAAAACGGCTCCGGAAGTTTAGGACCCAAAAAATTGCCAAAAATAGTAAATTGTGCTACAATTAAGGAAAATGAAAAACTAAAAGAAATAATGGTGGGGGTCCAAGTGGAATAGGCTGATGGCGACCAATATCCCCCTGGGTCAGGTTCTTTGAAGCAAATATGCATACATACATGGGTATAGAGAAGAGAAAGCACGTAAAGTTTCTGCACCATGGTATTGGCCCATAGTATTGAGTGTAACAATGGATATTTGATTTCATCAAAGAATAAAATCAGAATTAGTATCAATTTGACCCAAGGTATTTGCTAGAGCCTAAGCTATAAAAGGAGATGGAGATCAAAGTGTTTAGCGGTGCAAGTAATGGGTTAATAGTGAATATTTTGATCTGAGATATAGATGTGCCAGGAAGTATGATGATGGATCAGATCCAATAGATCTAAAATTATTATACATTGAATAATCTTCTTATGGGTTGGTTTGATCTATGATGATAAAGTTTTGACACATGTATCCTGAGATATGGGTTTGACTAAATTTTTGTTGTGCAGAAAAGATATGAGTCAATAATTACATATTTGTATGTGGGTTTGTCTCAGGAAGATCGTGTGCATATGCGATTCTTATTATGTTAAGTTGTGTATTGTTTGTACAGTAATGATAGATATGTACGTGGATATGCTTCTTGAGAAGCAAATACTTATGCTAAAGTACCTCATACAAAGCGCATATATATGCTAGGGTTTCTGAAGTATGGGCAGTTAATGATGTTTGATCAATCTTGTTGTGATTGTTGTTGTTTTTCGATGTTGTATTCTTCATGATATTTTGTATGTGACATTTCTGGATGAGTTGAATGGTTTGTGAATGAAATATTGAATGGTATTGATGTTGATATGTAATGATATGTAAGTGGTTCAGAGATCTATAATGAAGGATATATATGTTTTTGTGATTGATTTTAGCAGTGCAATGATTTACTCTGAGGGTTCAGTGTCTTAAGATTTGTACACAGGATTTCTTAAATAAAAGCATGTGTATATGCCGGTATTATTCATAATAGTAGCGTATAAATTTTGGCAGATTTTTGTTCAAGGTTTGAAGTAACAACTATTGGTTTCGATGATGGATAACAATGTATGGCTTGGAGATTAACAATGCATTGACATGATTTTTTCTAGTTTAGATTGATTGGTTGTTTTAGTTGTTTGAGATTCGGTAATTGGTTTATTCAATTATTTGGTGATTAAGTTGGTTGAGTGAGTTGATATAGTGATTGGTTTTAGTTTTAATATTGGGCTTAAATGATGGTAGTGGGTCCAATATAATTTGATGAAAAGTGGCCTTCAGGTTGTGATGGTTTGAATTAGTTGGATCTAGTATGAAAACTATGAAATGTGGTCCATGTAGGTGTTGAGGGTTGGAGCCTTTAATGAGGGAGCAAAATTTTCCTTCCAGTAGTAACTGGTAAAACAGATCAGGGGGTAGGAGCTCCCTTCTGGTGGGTGTCAATAAACAAGATCAGGGGGTTGGAGCTCCCTTATAGTGGGTGCTAGAGAATGAGAGAAGGTTGTAGCCTTCTGCAAGTGGGTTCCTACGTGCCGGTATGAGTTTGCGCCATTACAAGATTGTAATATGTTTTCCATATAATATAATATGAAGGAAAATATGATAGCATCGATGGTTTTCTCCCAAATTGGGTTCCCACATAAAAATTCTGGTGTTCATGTGTGTTGATGTGTTGCTTATGTTTCATGGTTTATTATGTTCTTAGTGCACATGATTACTGTTTAATTAATTCCTAATGAAGTACTAATACACTGGTTCAAGATAAACAGATGATGAATTAACTAAAAATTAAGTTAACTGGATATACGCTAGTTTTCTGCATAACAGTCGCCTACATACACATGTTTCACTTCAGTATAGTCATGTAGAGAAATATGAAAAAGAAAATTTTAAGTGAGTTTTAAAATACTGATTCACCCCCCTGAATATTTTTTCCGACACAAAGAGCCATGGAGAAAAAAAGAACATATCCAAATGATCTACAATTTAAAAATTAAAGGAAATACACCTTATTTAATTGTCCTCATCAAAGAAATGTTTTCCCCATGATATTGTAAACATTTTAAATACCTTTACTTTTGCAGATAATAAAATGACAATGAAAAAGGCCAATAGATTATGAGCACCTATAGGGGTTATGCTATTATAAGTGGGGAAATGTAAGGGGTCTAAGGGATTTTTGTATTATTCCTCTATCTATCCAACCTTATCATCTTCAGCTTATTAAAACTATGAGTAGTGAAGAAAACCAATTCCTAGAGTTAGAAATAATTCCTATCCTTTCAGAAGATGTATTCCTTACATTATGGGAACAAGAAGAAGTAATGGGGGGACTTTTTGTTAGGGAAAAAAAGGATGGGAAACTTTAATGGGAATATGTAGGTCAAGGAAAAGGGAAGAGAATGGGAGTTTTAGAGAAGAGAAAATAAAAAAAAGGGGGCCAGAATTATATAAACTACAATGTCCATGAAAATAGGTGTGGATACCTATTGAAAGGGCTAGAAAACCATGAAAATATGCAATGGGTTCTATGACATTAACTGGGCCTTTCTGTGTATTCTTTGGAAAGCATAAGATGAAGATACTTCAAAGGGATTGAGAAGAAGAGAAGGAAGTCCTTGTGTGTTGTGAGAGATAGGTAATGTGGGTTCCTATAGTTGTTATATCCTTTGTAAAACTTAGCATTGGAAGTTATTTTGGTTGAGTTTTCCGTAGACTGAACTTAAAGGCATTATTCCTACTTCACCTTGGTGGTATCATAGCCTAGATACAAGGTGGATTTCTAGAGAAAAACCACTTACACTTGGGTGGAAATTGCTCAATCTAGTATTTGTTTCTAATCATCCTTATCATATGCATATATGTTTCTATTTATACCCTTGATATTTGTTAAATGGTTTGGATTTATGAAGGAATGAAATGAAATACAGATTTAAACAAAACATAGAGATACATCGAAAGAACAGAACTTCAATTAATTGATAAAAAGTACTAATTTTTTTTAGATGAAGAATGGAAAAACTAGAATCGGCAATGGTAGCTTATGTCTGAGAAGATATTTGAGGGCTACATTCCTTTTGAACTGTGTTACAATGAGGCTCAAAGGCCTTTTTATCATAAAGAAGAAGCGTGAAACCCTGAACCTAGGAGATGAAGCACCAACGGTTTTGGGCCCCATTGGGGTAAGTTGGACCGCCAACTTCTCGAGGTTGTAACTTTGACATACGATCTTTGTTTAGCTATCATAATACTGCATTTCGAAGATCTCCACAAGTAGGGAAAAAAATGATATGTGAGACAAATTTAGCACTTTTTTGGTCTCTCTGTTTTCCCAGAAAATGTATTTTAGGACCTCAAAATGGCTTTGGAAGTTTAGGACTCGAAAAATTTCCAAAAATAGAAATTTGTGATATAATTAAGGAAACTCAAAGGAAGTTGTAATTGGGGGTCCAAGTGGAATAGGCAGGTGGCCAGCAATATCCACCTGGATCATTAAATTATTCTAGTTATCATTTTTTAATATAAAATGAGTAAATAAATAGAGAAATGAATGGACGTTAATTAGAATTTGTATATCTCTGAAACTTGTTACATGCTAAAATAAATAATTCTCATTATATAAAATTTGTATTTTCATCTTTATTTCTCAGTGGAATTAAATAAATAAGAATCATTATTTTAGGATAAAATTACAATTTTCTTCTCTTGCAAGTATGATAATTACTATATCAATGGGTATTTTTGTTAATGGTATTAACAGTAAGTCTGATATTCATTTCATGTGATTTAATTAATATTTTGAGAATTTGGTGATTGTAGATATAAGTATTCATTGTAGTTTGTTAGCCCTTCGAATTTTATCAAGTCATATAAGTATATATTAGCCACAATTTAACATTAAGGTTTGCAAATAATTTTGGAAAAAATTGTGGGAAATGGAGTGTCAATTTCTAGCCCTTAGTCGCATTGGCCAATTAGGGGGTTGTGTTTGAGGACTAAAGAGAAAATGGGATAAAGAAGGTAAGCCTTTGAAATACCATATATCCATTTTTTTATATAAAATCCTTTTTCAAGAAAAACCTATTTATGGATATCTAGATGATTTGGAATCTGACAAATGATATGTTTTGTGAGTTACCACATGAATTTCTCATAAGTTACAAAATATAGATATTCAAAAAATATAAAATCCATTAAATAATCCCTTTCCATTATTACCGAGATTCTTTCCATCTATTGAAAAAGCATGAACATATGGATATTGTTTGTTTATTAATATGGAGGTTTGTGTTGAAATTCCAATGCAAGGGGGAATTTCTTAACATGATAATTAATTATGAATTTATCTATTGTTATTCTTTTATTTTTCCTTTCTTTATCATCAAACAATTACCATTCAAAAGCAAAAAATAGATATCATAGTGCAAAGAAGACAAGACCATAACCTAGGCTCCAAGCCAGGGAAGAACCCCACAAGGGGAAAAACCCAACAACAATTATTCTCTTATAGAATCATATCAAAATGAGATATACAAGGCCAATACCAAGACCAAGAACCAAATATTCCACAAAAACTCCAATTCCATCCCTCCAAGTCACCTCGAAAGTCAAAATTCAACATAAGTCAAATATGGTATTCCTGAATTTTCTTGCCCTAAAATGTCGGTCCCTGAAATTTGGAGCCTCCAATAAGATTAGAAAATATAGGAGAGGTGCTCTTTGGAAATTCCCAAGGGTTATGGGTGGATATGGTATTCTTCGAGAAGCCCTTAATAGGTGGGTGTAGATAGGAAAATTCCTCTCAAGGGATGGTGAAGGAATTATGAGGCATCCAAACTTGTTTTGGTTTTATGATCCTGGGACTAGTTTAGGTGATATCATGGTAGTGTGAGGGTGGAGGTGGTTTAATATTTAGATTCCCTTGGTTTTTTATGGATTGTTATCCTATGATATCCCACATTCATGCTTGGAATATGGCATAGGGGTGATTGGCTGAAAGAAAATTTTGGTTCAACCCAATCTATGTTCGAGTGTTACGTGGAAGTCTTTGACTTGGTTGGCTTTTGGATATGCTAATAAGATCTAAGTTCCTTTTTTATTTTATGAGTAAATTTACTTATTATGATGTGGCTTTGATGGGTGTTCTATCATTGTTATTAATATAGTTATATGTTGGTTATAAGCATGGGTTTATGACACATTAAAGTTATGGTTCTTATCATATTTTGAATGGTTATTGAATGCATGACCTAATAGATATTATTATAGCTATTGTGAGAGGGAATTACACCTTCTTGATGATTCTCAAATAAGTTTCAGATCTATTTTTTCATATATGCATTCATGGCCTCTAGATGTCATGTTCACTATGTGTTTGACAAAATGATTTTCATGGTTATACCTAGTTAGTCCAATTCCTTATCTAAGTTTTATATTAAAGGATTTTTCCTTGTGTCATTTATCATTTTTGAAAGTTCTATCAAGTTATGGGAAGAGGTATGGATCCTAGCCTTGAAAAAGTGGCTCAGATCTCAGGGTCGCATGGACAAAACTGGGTAATTTAGATTGTGGTTGATAGCAGGTAGGGTCATCCATGTGACTGGATAGTTACAGTAACTGGCTTACCTTTTTATGCAAGAAAATGGGATTCCATATCACAAAAATTTCGAGTTGGCTCAGGTTTTGGGAACCTGGACAAGTGGATCAACTCCTAGGGGGTCTTGTAGCTCATGAGGAAGGCTAGTAAAGTTTTGGTTGTTCGATTCCACTTCCTTAATTATACTTAGGGATTTGAGTCATGTCATAGTATTCCTCCACTCATGTTTACCCTGGAAGGCTAGTGAGAGTGGGTAAAAATGGGACGTGGTGTTACAAAATATATGTCTATACAAATTTTGATCTAATTTGTATTTGTGATGCGAAACACTTTTAGAACAAGTGTGTTAGTTTTATCCTTCTTATTACGCTTTTAGTTGTATCACTTTTGAACCATACTTAGAGTTGTGAATATGACTTATACGTTCATATATTTTAGGTCTTCTATGGCTTAAAAAACAAGTTCTTGCTGAATCCATAAAGAATGTTTCCCTTTTTGTATCAATATGTTTAGAGATATTCCAAAAATATGTGGACTCAATCAATCAATATTTTGTTTCTATTTATCGAGCTTAAATAGAATCAACTATAGTTCCTTTTGATTCATGAGAAGAAGAAAAATACCTTGAATTTTCTTTATGACATATAGTATAAACGCATCTTAAGTTTATATTCTCAAACATGATTGTACTTGAGATTGAAATAAGTACTACACCGTATAAGTTTTTCATTTTCTTACAACTCTCTTTTTAAACTTGTAGACCAGCTCATAGTCCTATGTAATAATTTATCCATTTATCTCTTGAAAATAACACCAGTATCTTACTCTCTAAGTTGTTGAGATATTCTTCAAAATAATTTCAACCAAAGTCACTAAGAGCAATAATACATAACTTTTAATCTAGGGATTCTAATTCAAAATAGAAATAATAGATTTATTGAAGACACCTTCACTCACTTCATTATACACTGAAGCATTGCAGAAATATTCTGAGATTATTTGGTGTTAGATATTTCATCTGAGGTATTTCAATTGATCGATCCACATATTAGACATAAAAATTCACAATATATTAGATATTGATGCCATATTTGAGTTGGTTCATGATCATATGCTGAAATTATGTTCACAATAAAACAAACCTTCACACCTCTTGATCTCATTTATGCTAAAATGCGTAAAATTTGATATGGTATAGAGAAAAATCATAATACCAGTTGTTTAATTATTCCTCCTCAACTAATGTTCCATACTAACATGACCATGTTGCATACTATCATACTCATTATGAGATTTAAATGTGCCTTGTTGGATTTCCTTAACCAGAACATGATTTCAAAGAGAAAAAATGCATAGTGGATAACTTGTTGGATTTTCTAGAGGTATTTCATAGTTTTCTTTATTACTAACTAAGGTTCCTAAGATTCCTCTACCCACAACAAAAATTTATGATGGATTCTCGGTCCTTTGAAACATACTCTTAGGCCCACTGAGACTTTTTGTATTATCTAAGGTTAAGATGAGGTAATTTCGTAGTCTAGATTGACACTTGTTGGGGCAAGGATTACACACAACATTTTGGTGACATATTCTTCCTAAAATCGGCCTAAAAAAACCCTTAACTTGGCATCTCTTCTAGATTCTAGTACTAACTCTTCTTCTATTTAACCTTACACCTTCATGGCCGCTCTTCGACCATAGCTATGATACCATGTTGATTTTTCATAGTCTTCTTAGTTGATAATTACTTATAATGATATTCATTTAAGTTCACTTGAATTCAATTTTATCATTAAGAAATTACACCAAATATATTCAATAATTAAATAATAATTTTAGTAGGATCATAAAGAGATAGTCAAATAAGAAACACAAAGCATTTTACCCGAGGAAAACCTACGTTTGGAAAAACCCAACAACATTTTTCTTAAAGAAATTATCTAGTTTAAGAGAGATACATCTAGATCATAAAGTCAACTTGACTAGTATCATGATCACACCTGGTAAAAATGCTTACAAGTAGCCTTTATATAATTGAGGACTATCTGCCCAAAATTTCGTCCTCTTACCCAAAGATTTATTCTACTTAGATTGGCATCCTTCTTGCTTAGAAATAGATTTGCCTCATAGCTTGGTCCTCCTTAGAGAATGGGACTTAGTTTGCCTCAATGATCATATGAAGATAAGAGAGATACATCAATTTTTTGTCTGAGGAGGAGGATGAGTGTCATACTTAGAGTGTTGATGATGTTGAATGGTTGTGACCCTTGATGGATCCGACTTGATCTTATGGAGGGTCAACCTTCCTTTTTGGGTCTAAAATAATATAAATTTCAAAAATCATTTCCCCTCTCTTTTATGCCAACATGAAGAACATGTCTTACATATATCATTACATATTATTCAAGAGTTAAAGTAAACTGACATGAAGATCATGTATTACATAATTTAAGGGATAAAATATTAATTATGAAGACTGACCATAGCTACAAAATTCAAAAAGGAGAGAATTGGGTGTGTCAAGGTGAGAGGATAGAGGCATAAATTTCAGAGAAACAACAACAAAAGAACATTATTATAATGGAGTCAAAATTATTGCATGTAAATGTGCATACTACTATAAGACCTAGTAAGGCATGCGTACCTATACTAAATTATTAGTAAGGTCTAGAGTTAGAACTAGGTGACAAGGGGCATGCCAAATTATACCATGGATGAAAAATTTGAGGGGGGTAGGGCCTGGAGGTGACTAGGTTGTTCACTTGGTTTGCTTGGCCATATTTGGTCAAGGGAAACCCCAAGTCAATTTTTTAAGTGGGGGTTATTAGGTAAAACATGAATGAATGCAAGTTTCAAAGTTACTCAATCTATAATGGTGATTTTGGGCACAAAGTTTTGGTTTCACATGGAATACATGTAATTAAGGCTTTAAAAGGATTTGGAAAACTTTATTGTAATGGGCCAGGGGTTGCAAGTGGTGAAGGCTCACTTAGCCGACTTGGCTAGAGATATGGCCAAGGATATAATGGAATTCCATTTGTAGAAATTATATGCAGTAAGCATGCATATGTCCTTGATTCACCTGATCTCACACTATTTAAATTTATGCAAAATACTGAATCAATTCCACTTTTTAATCTTTTACGGAAAAAATTAATTGCACACACATGTGAAGCATAAACAAAAATATTCAATCACACATAACATAATTTTTAACTAGGAAAGCCTGAAGTTGAAAACCCCAACTATATATTATGTAACATGGAGATCATATGACAATCTCATACAAGCATACAAAGCTTATCACAAGCCCTCAGTACAGTACATTCGTCATACACTAATCAGGACCAATCTTGCAAATCCATGCACCGATCTTTGCCTCCTGCTAGCCTGCCTCCACTGCGCAATCCAAGCTGATTACAAAGACCAATTCAATGTAATCCCACTCTCGTTGACTGCATTATTATCATTGGCAACTCCAATGTATATATAGATGAAATCCATGCATCACTATGGTCACAACAGATAGTCCATCTTGCCCTTTCACCTATCTCTCCACTGGTCTCCACTGAAACTGCCATGCACTATAGTTAACTAGTGTATTGTTCAGTTGATTAATGAGTTATTATCTGTGAATTAATTAACTAATTAATTCACTCCACTCTCACTAGTGTATCATTCAGTTAGACTAGATACAACTAGCTCAACTGAGTCTAACTAAGTTAAACTGAATACAACTCCATAACTACTTCTTCCAACTGTGTCATAACTCTGCCACTTGAGTTCTAACTGATTCCTTCATGCATTAGCTCCAGTAAACCCTTAGGAATAGCATAATTCCTTCTTTCAGTTGATGTGCCACATATGTGCATTGAACTGAAGTGATCTAAGAGAATAAGTTGTTGTTTAGTGTCTGATTATTATTAAGAGCTAATAATAATCGACATGCATCTATTTTTAGATCGACAAACTATAAATAGACTTCGCCCAATCTTCTAAAACTAGAATTTCATCTATTTTTCACATTTGACCAACCATCCACAAATAGCATCCTGCAACTTATAGAATATGCTCACCATGTCTAAAAATAGACATACACCTAAAAATAGCCTGTGTGGGCCCCACCTAGTCTAGGTGGTTATTTTCCAACTAGGATCAAGGATGATGTTTCAGGATGCCTCCTTCACTGTTTCTTGTTGCAAACTTCAACACTCCCTCTCAACAAGAAAGGACTGTCTTTGCATGCGACATGGAACTCCATGCATTCACCCTGCAACCTTTGCAAGCGCCTTGCAACTCCATGCATCTGCTATGCAACTCTTGCTACAACACTTCCGAAACTGAAAGGCTCCAAACAAATCAATCAGTATAATGCATCTGTAATCAAAGTCTTCGAATTATGCTTAATTACTGCACATGCCTTCAAGAACCATTGCATTGTTGAACTCTGTACCCATGCACTCTTCACTTGCTGTCAACTCTGAATCATGCTCCAGTATCTGACACTGTCACTTTGATCTGCCTGCATCAATCCAACTGATCATGCTATTGCTGCTCTATGGGCACCTTGTAGCCAGGTTCAGTTCGTGAGATCCACACCATCTCAATGAAGCCTACCTAGAAATTTATTCTTGGATTATCCATGCATGTCGCCCCACCTCTTACCTGGTGGTATAGCTGCATGCACTCCCTCTGCCCATCTGACACGAAATTTCTCTGCATGAGTGGTTGCTCCTACTTCATGATCCTCATCTTGTGGTTGTTCCACATCCCGAGGTTCACTCTTACCTGCATGCAAATCCTGCTCCCTCTCAAGCTTCAATTTCATGTCTTTCTTGCACTTCCCAACAGTAGGAAGCTCTGTAGAAATCCCATCTACTTAAAATCTATAAAGATTCTTCTGCATTTTTATTTTTACGAGCTTATCTTTCAGTGAAAAATTCCTCTGGTCACTGCTGCTTTGGAAAATATCAGTGAAAGCCTTCCACATAGCATATGGAATGGCTTTCCCATGAAGGCTTGAGACAATATGGTCTCTCACACCTTCCAACAGAATCCTCCTTGTCCTTTCTACTTTCTTTTGCCATGCGTCAAGTACTGCAGCATCCGTCGAAGTGGGCTTAGGAACATCTCTCTCGATTAATTCCTTCAAGCCATTATCTTCAACACCTCCATCCTATCCTTCCAGGCTATGTAGTTAGATTTTCCCTCAAGTGCATACTCCAACCATAACCCATTGAAAGACATTTCAATGTATACTCAACTGTCGCACCAAGAAACTCCTGCAGCAAATTTGAATTTTCCACCATCACAAACTCACTTCACAATTGAAATCTTCAATCAACAATGCTCTGGTACCATGTAGAAATTATCTGTAGCAAGCATGCATATGTCCTTGATTCACCTGATCTCACACTATTTAAATTTATGCAAAATATTGAATCAATTCCACTTTTTAATCTTTTGCGGAAACAATTAATTGCACACACATGTGAAGCATAAACAAAAATATTCAATCGCACATAACACAGTTTTTAACCAAGAAATCCTGAAGCTGAAAACCCAAACTATATATTATGTAACATGGAGATCATATGACAATATCATACAAGCATACAAATATTATCACAAGCCCTCAGTACAATACAATCTTCATACACTAATTAGGACCAATCTTGCAAATCCATGCACCGATCTTTGCCTCCTGCTAGCCTGCCTCCACTGCGCAATCAAAGCTGATTACAAAGACCAATTCAATGTAATCCCACTCTCATTGACTGCGTTATTATCATTGGCAACTCCAATGTATATATAGATGCAATCCATGCATCACTATGGTCACAACAGATAGTCCATCTTTCCCTTTCACCTATCTCTCCAGTGGTCTCCACTGAAACTGCCATGCACTGTAGTTAACTAGTGTATTGTTTAGTTGATTAACGAGTTATTATTTATGAATTAATTAACTAATTAATTCACTCCTCTCACTAGTGTATCATTCAGTTAGACTAGATACAACTAGCTCAAATGAGTCTAACTGAGTTAAACTGAATACAACTCCATAAATACTTCTTCCAACTGTGTCATAACTCTGCCACTTGAGTTATAACTGAGTCCTTCATGCATTAGCTCCAGTAAACCCTTAGGAATAGCATAATTCCTTCTGTCGGTTGATGTGCCACATCTGTGCACTGAACTGAAGTGCTCCAAGAGAATAAGTTGGTTTTTAGTGTCTGATCATTATTAAGAGCTAATAATAATTGACATGCATCTATTTTTAGATCGACGATCTATAAATAGACTTCGCCCAATCTTCTAAAAATAAAATTTCATCTATTTTTCACATTTGACCAACCATCCACAAATAGCATCCTGCAACTTATAGAATATGCTCACCATGTCTAAAAATAGACATACACCTAAAAATAGCCTGTGTGGGCCCCACCTAGTCTAGGTGATTATTTTCCAACTAGGATCAAGGATGATGTTTTAGGATGCCTCCTTCACTGTTTCTTGTTGCAAAATTCAATACCATTAGTTAGGTTTTCCCTTGGATAGTTTTGGTTTTCCATGGATAAAATAGTTTTCATTGTTTTCATTTTTGAGTTTTGTTTATATGTTAATGTTTGTCTTGGTAATTATTTTTTACACAAATGAATTGAGTGTCAATAGGTTAAATAAGAACATAAACATCCAACATGCCTACTACAACCTCTACCCATTCCTAAGTGGAAATGGGAGGTAATCACCATGGAATTTATCATAGGATTACCAAGAATAGTGGAACAACGATATGCTACCATGGTTGTAGTTAACAAGTTGCACAAGGTTGCTCACTTTATGCCTATTAAGTCCCTTTCAATGCAGCAAACATTGGATAGATTTTTCATGAATGAAACTTTACATCACATGGAATACCTATGAAAATCATATCTAATAGAGATCTAATGTTCAAATAAAATTTTTGGAAAGGATTATTTGAAGGTTTAGGAACACAACTAAATTTCAATGCTGGTTATCAAAGACAAATAGATGGGAAAGCAAAAGGGACAAATCAAGTATTGGAAGACACACTTCACATGTATGTAATTAGAAAAACAAGTAAATGAGAAGAATACCTACATTTTGGAGAATTTACTTATAATAATGGATATCAAGCATCAATACAAATGGGCCCTTTTGAAGCACTATATGGTCAATGGTGTAATGCGCCTATAAGATAAGGAAATCCAATGAATATAATTACACTTGGACTGGAAATGTTGAAAGAGATGGAGTAAGAAGTCATTAATATTGAGTTATAATGTATTTTTGGCAAGCTCCACATTAAGATCTAGGTCATCCTAAGGAGATTGAAGATCGGGGAGAATGGAGGCAAAGATAAGTGCTAGGGTTTTCTCTTTTTGTAGTCTCTTGGTGGTCGTCACTATCGCAGACCAAAAGATAGAGTCTCATGGAGAAGGAAAGCATGGATGTGGAGTCAAAAATCCCTTTTGGCAACCTGGAGATGAATGTTAGTGGGTTTTGAATCATTCTTCCATGAAACTTGTGATTATGGGTAGTAGAGAATTAACGGATGCCACACAAAAGTGATGGATCAGCCTACATATTTCTCCTAACTTTGGGGATCAAGGAATATTAGATATTTTCTGTCGGACTCAAGCCATTGTGAAGAGACTATGAAAGCATCCATATTTCCTCGCCTTGTTTGATTTGGGGATTGGTGAGTCAAAGAGACTAGATCACATAGGGGATCTACTCCCCTATGGGATTCTCTTCTATCCTTTACTCCCAGATCTAGCCAAAATATGGAGATATAAAAAAAAATCAAGATATTATTGAATAAAATTAATAATAAGACCTCCATATTCTAAATCCAAGGCTCAAATATAGTGGAAAACATGAATCAAAGCATTCAAAACAACTTGGGTATACCTGCAATTTTTCAATGTTTGTTATATGAGGCGAAATTTTTCCAGGACTCCTTTCAGCTGAAATATTATGGAATTGCAAGGAATTCCACCATAATATTAAATCTCATGTTTTGGGGAGGATATTTAGGCTTTAGAAACCTTATTGGACTAGTTTCTTTCAAGGATGCAATGAAAGGGAATTGGCTTTCCATTACTATCGAACAGATCCAAAATATTTTAGGACCCTACATTGTCAAACAAATGGAACAAGCACGAACCATGGAATTTAAACTCCAAGAGATAAAATCATTTTTTTTAATCTTCAATCCAAGGCATTAATTGCAATTTTAATGGATTCTAGCTGAGATCTAGATATTTATGCTGGTGGGTGTTTTTTTCTTGGAAACCAAACTATGACATCTACTTATGTACCAAAATTTTATTCATAGTTCAATTTGATACATAGAGAGATTTGGAGAAAATCCTAAATGATGGGACATGGTTTTGGGGTAGATTTGGGCTCTTCATTAAACAATGGTTCCAATATTTTTATGCCACAAGCATGGCAGTCAAAATAATGTCAATTTGGGTGTGATTACCAAATCTCCCTCTCCATATCTGGCATGATCGGGTCCTAGAGGATATTTCAAATACTTTGAGAAAATTCAAAAAGATGGACTTTGACAGAACAAAAAAATATATCGTTACATTTTCCATAATTTTAGTAGAGATAAACCTTAGAAAAGGTCTACTTGATTGTATCCAACTTAAACATGAAAAAATACAATGGACCCATGTTTTATATTATGAGAACATGAAATTTAGATGCCATTTTTTTTCAAATGGGACACTTGCAGAAGACATTCCCATATGCAAAAAAGATACCCCAAAAAAAAAAGGCAAGCCCATAAGCGAAAGGGATGGAAAGTATTTGACCCTCACCTTTCGAAAGAAGAAGAAGAATATACAATGGAGAATAATCTAGATATGGATTATTGGAGTGGGGTCCCCTAGAGTGAATTTTGAGTAACTTTTTGTATATATTTTTTATATGTGTGATGCACGGAAAGGTCAAGGGGCTTTGGGGTGGGTCAAAGTCCCTATTTTATGTAAATGGGTTGTAAAGGGTAAACTGTGGGCCTAAAACCATGGTTTGAGACCATAGTATCTGCACAATGAATATATATATAAATATAGATAGAGTCTAGTCGATGATGATAAGTAATGTTTTGGATCTAAGTAAGTTTATGATTTAGTGATACATTTTGTAAGTTTGGGTTGGGTAGAAAGGCTCCTGCTGGCTGCGTGCGTGGAGACCTAGTCCTAGCTATGTCTGGACTCTGCTGGCTGTGTGCACATAAGGTTAATTGCAAGGAGAAAGTATGATAGTACTGAACTATTGAATATAATACAAAGATTTTTGTGGTGAAGCCCTTGTGTTATGTGTCCGAACTGTTTGTTTACTATTATTGTTTGAGATTGATTTACTCCAGTTCTCTGTACGAGTAAATATGTTATCTATGCATGAATATATGTTGTTGATGAAGTACATGAATATATTTGCTTGAGTTATTTCAATTTATCTCATTATGTCATTTTTCTGTGACGAAGTTGACCTACGATTCATCTATTATATGAATTATCTGTGTTCGTGACAAGTTGATATGATAAGTATTTTTCTGTATATGTGTGCATCTGTTCCGATCTACAGTAAGTTTTACAACAAACCTGTTTAGGGCCACCACATCAATTTCTTCCTTAGGGTGGGGAAACCTGGTTCCAACACCCCCCATACTACTTCAGGCGAGAATTTTATCTATGCATACAGGTCATTGCTAAAAGGGCTAGTATTTAGAGGGTTTGTTGGTTGCACGATAAACTCTGAACCTAGGTCAGGACCCCTCAAACCAAAAAGTAGTTTTTTGGCCACGACCGGGATCATTTTGAGGGAGATTTAAGGTTGTGGCAACCTACGCAGAACGAATTACAAGATTGGATGGATAGAAATATCCTTCAAATCATGATCCAAGATAATTGAAGTTCTAATATATTTGCTGAAAAGTGGGTTTAGAAGTTCACGAGATATTCTTTTGTTCCTTTGAAATTGAGCTACATGAGTTGTTGTCATTATTGACTGAATTTAATACCTGCACGAAGGACGATGTGGTCCTTAAGTGGACTCTTGAATTAGTACAAAAATTAGAAAATACAAGCAATAATATCACTCGTGGAATAGACCATTGGATTGATCGTGTCTTGGGAGGATTTGTGACTGAATTTTCCATTGATCAGTTTGTGTCATATTATGAAGCAAAAATAAGATTCTTGAAGGGTCCTAGCACTAGCATATTTGGCCCAATTTTTGACAGCCAAAATGTCTCTCTTACGACACATAGGCCTCCCAAGAGCAACACTTTGAGGTGGGGCAAAATGTGGTTAGCCTTAGAGTCGCAATTCTGACACTTCACTAAAGTGTCGGAAGAGCAACACATTCTCTGATGTTTCCAGATGGTCATCGCTCTTCTAATGTTATCCAAAAGCATTTCTATACCGATGGTAGACAAAGCGTCACTCTACTGACGTTATCCAAAAGCATCGCTCTACCAATGTTAGACAAAACGCCGCTCTACCGATGTTAGACAAAGCGTCACTCTACCGACATTATCCAAAAGCGTCACTCTACCGACATTAGACAAAGCGTCGCTCTAGCTACGAGTCTAAATGTTGCTCCTCTGATGACAGGAAATTTAAAAAAAAAAAAAAAAACGAAGTGTTGCTCTTCTTACTGTAGGAAGTTTTAGAAAAAAAACTAAGTGTCGCTCTTTCGACAGAAACTAAGTGTCGCTCTTCCGACGAAAACGAAGTGTTGCTCTTCCGACGGAAACTAACTGTCTCTCTTCCGACGAAAACTAATTGTCGCTCTTCTGACGGAAACAAAAAAATATTTAATATTTAATATATATATATATATATATATATATATATATATATATATATATATATATATATCAGATGAAGGATTTTTAACGGACCTATAAAGATTTGTATTAAGGGATTTTTTTGGACATGTCATGGTTTTGTTACATATGTTTGATAGCTCTTTTTGGAACCCGTTGTTGATTCATGACACCTTATTGCAAGACCGGTGGAACTATAGTTCATATCTATATATCTCTCTTCAAACTCAGACTTTGAGTACCGTATAGTTGAGACCTAATCACACTTTTTAACTAACTTGTAGCTTGGGATTGTGACAACTATACCTCAAAGTTGTGGATACGCTAATTGTTTATTTTCAGATATGTGGTGGCTTAGTTTCAAATTTATTGTTGAATGGTTTTGGAGACTTTCATTTGAGCCTATTTTATCTATCTTCATTCTTACACTTCTTATTTCCAATATTCCTCTCTAACTTGTGATAACATCAAAATAGCGATCTCCTTTTAGTAATGTTATGGAACTGTGAGTAATTCTTTGGAACTTGAAGAAGCATCCTAGAGAATTTTTTTGCAAAAATATTGAAGAGCCTAGATTTGTCCATAATTTTGGATTGACAATGTACTGCATAAATTAAAGGCACAATGTATTTCAGAATTTTGAGATGAAAATTGTGGACAAGACTGAAGTTATATAGCATGGAAAAGGAGCGAATTGTGGTAAGTCTAAGGTTATACAAAAGATAATTGGATGTGGATAAGTTTGATATTGGATAGCATAGAAAGAAATATATTCAAGATAGAATTAAGTGCGGACCTATCTAAGGTTACTCAGAGTTTATATTCGGATTTAAAGGACAACAGTTAACTAAAGAACAGATTGCGGATTGTGAATTTGTGCAGATAAGATCACGGATAGGTGTTGGATGGATGCAGTGATAATATCTCTAAGGTTAAAGAATCTAAGAAAGGGTTTTTTTAAAGGCAAAGACTGTGTTTGTAAGAAGACAGACTAGTGAGGAAGGTAAATTAGAGATTTACCTTCTTAACCATATTACGAGATATTCAAGCAAAATCTATTATGCACAAGTACTTTGATAATTGACTTGATGAAGAATTAACTAACAAGACATAAGCAAGCTTACAAGTAATTATTTGGAAGAGAATTTTGAATTGATCACAAGCCCTTCAAATTCTCAACATGGTATCATAGCTATGGTGCGAAAAAAAAAAAGGGCATTTAAATATACAAGTCCATGAATTGACAGTAAGACACTGCAGACACTGAAATAAGTTCGATGCAATTTTCAGTGATACATATTCTCAACAAAATACCAGTCAAAAATATTCATAAATAGGTTGACTTATTATAGATGGAAACAATTATATATACCCTATTAAACTGCACATAACAAAGACAAAAGACAGTTCGGATTAGTCTGAAGATTTCAGATAAGCTCTGTAATTTACTGCGAGATAGGACACTGATTCATTGAGAAATAATACATTACATTTAGTTAGAGTCTAGCCAATTTGATTATTAAATTGTGTGGCCTGACTAGAGGTTAGCAAGTGCCTCAAAATCCAAATTTATTTAGTCTTTCAATCTTCAATTTGATAAATGATCGTAATTTATCCAAGTAATAAGTTGGTTCAATTTTTAAATGCTTAACAATGCTTAAACCCAATAAAATGCAAGCATGCCAAGTTTAGTTGAGCTATTTTCTATGAATAACGTAATAATGATTTGGATGTAGAGGAACAAACTTAAACCCAAGAAAATGTAAACAGTATGAAAATGCCAAGTTTCTTTGAGCTATTTTCTGCGAATAACATAATAATGATTTGGATATATATAAACAAACATAAACCCAAGAAAATGAAAAAAGCAAACAACATGAAAATTCTCAAAGCCAACAGCCATGCCAAGTTAGCTTTGAGTTTTTCTGTGTTTGACTAAAATAATGATTTGAATTTGATTAAATGGGCACATTAACATAGATACTTGGAGAGGCAATGTTACAGTTTTCCCATCTTGTAATACTCTCACAATCCTGCATTGTTGCAAACATATTCAAAATATGCACCAACCTCCGATCAAAAACAAAAAATTTCTTTGCTATGCTATCCAAAGTAACCTTACAATTTAGTAGCTGTAATGAACGTGATTACCATCTACTAGGACCAACTACCAAGTTGATAGGAAAATGAATCACTCACTTGAAATCTAAAGATGTTCGGATAATATTGTTAGAGCCAAAAGAAAATTGTGCGGCCTTACTAGAGGTTGGCCAATGCCTCAAAATTCCAAATTCATTTAGTCTTTCAATCTTCAATTTGATAAATGATTGTAAGTTATCCAAGTACTAAGTTGGTTCAATTTTTAAATTATTAATTTGGTTCAATTTTTAAATGCTTAACAATCCTTAAACCCAATAAAATGAAAGCATGCCAACTTTAGTTGAGCTATTTTCTATGAATAATGTAATAATGATTTGGATGTAGAGGAACAAACTTAAACTCAAGAAAATGTAAACATTATGAAAATGCCAAGTTTCTTTGAGTTGTTTTCTGTGAATAACATAATAATGATTTGGATATATATAAACAAACATAAACCCAAGAAAATGAAAACAACAAACAACATGAAAATTCTTAAAGCCAACATCCATGCCAGGTTAGCTTTGAGTTTTTCTCTGTTTGACTAAAATAATGATTTGAATTTGATTAAACGGGCACATTAACATAGATACTTGGAGAGGAAATATTACAGTTTTTCCATCTCGTAATATTCTCGTAATCCTGAATTGATGTAAACATATTAAAAATATGCAGCAGCCTCTGATCAAAAACAAAAAATTCCTTTGCTATGCTATCCAAAGTAACCTTACAATTTAGTAGCTGTAATGGCTGTGATTACCGTCTACTAGGACCAACTACCAAGTTGATAGGACAACAAATCACTCACTTGAAATCTAAAGATGTTCAGAGAATATTAGAGCCAAAAGAAAGGAGATGAATGAAAGTAGAAGCTGCAGGTTTATACATAAAGATGTTGCACCATTCGTAATAGGTGCCATGGGGCTAAAACCAGTCGACGTCCCAATGGGAACAATGCCATTGAGAATTGAAATACCACCACTGCAATCAATATAGTTCAATACTATCAATAATGATAAAACTGGAACTTTAAGATATGGGTTCAACTTGAAATCACACAAATTAAGAGAAAATCAAATTGTGGGTTAATTTAAAACATACCTAGATGTATACATGCAGATGCATAGCCTGTCAGTGAAAAATGTAGAGGGAAAATATGTTAAATGTTTACATATTCAAGCTCAACAGGAAATCAAAAGTTCAAGAAAATTAACATTATAAAATCGTAAGCAACTGGAGACAAGGAATACTAGTCACAAATTTGGAATCAATGAAGACTTTGGCCAAAGGACCATTGACATGATAGGTTTCTATTATAGATTGGTATATCCAACCTACCCTATAAGTTGATTGAAACCATCATCCCTGTCAAAATAATATTGAAAATTTGACCTCCAATCGCATATGATTTAACATCAAAGCAAGTAATGATTGCACAAATAATATGATCAGAGCACATATATGAAGAAAGGTGGCGAGGTTTAAAGTAACGGGGATGTTGTTAGATAGTAATTGCATATCAAATCCCAAATTTTACCTCAATACATTCAAAATCAAGCCCTGCTGGCAGGAATTGCAATTCCTACTGAATTTGTGTTCGAGTATTTGTCACACTCATCTAATTGGGAATCAGTTATGTGGACTAACTACCACCCTGGGAACATGGGACTAACCACTCACTCAAGAAGGGTTTGGAATTTTACTAAAGTTTTGGCTTTTGGTGTAACATAAAACCTCAATATGGTATCAGATTCGTGTCCCAGGTTTGATTTCCCAAGTTGCATTTAAGGGGGGTGTTGGAGTAATTGTCACACTCACCTCATTGGGAATCACTTAAGGTAACTACCCATTCAAGGGAATGGTAAAGCTGTGGAAGTTTATTACAGCATGCAGGTTAAGAGGGGGTGTTGGAGTAATTGTCACACTCACCTCATTGGGAATCACTTAAGCTAACTGGCCACTGAAGGTAATGGTAAGGGTGTGGAAGTTTATTACAACCTACAGGTTTGGGTGTAATGGAAATGGTAAAGGTCTGGAAGTTTACTACAGCCTACAGGTTTGGGTGTAATGTAAAACCTCAACAATTCTACTTACTAGAGAAGAAGCCAATGTCCCTAGATGAGTGATCCTGGTCCAGCTAAAATTGAGAAGAAAACAAATGTTAAAATGAAAAATAAGTTGTTTTATTTTATTCCTAAAAGCAGCTTTTGCAAGCTGGTAGCACTACTGAAGGATTCTGAAGAGACGGGGAATGAGCTTTTACAGTCCTTCATTAACTTAAAGGATTGATCTGAAACATTTTCTAGACACCTGTATACACTAATCTATGACTTCTGTGTAGAAGGTTTGGCTCTATGTTAGGGAAAATTTCTCTGGTACATCAATTACATACCTCTTTAATGCATACCTAAGGAATAATTCATGGCATCCATTAAACCTCTCTAGCAAGATTCCCCATAACATACACCACCACAAGGCACCTGCCAAGGAACCTGTTCACAAGACTTCCAATGTCAGTCCCCTACCCATAAAAAAACTGTGAGATCTTTAATTTTTTAAACAATCTGCTGATATGTTTAATGAACATAATAATAAATGTACCAGACACCTGTTTATATAACTATGAAGTACATGAAAACTAAATCTAAGAAGAATAGAATGATAAAAAATGATAAATCCCAAACCCACTGAGCTAGGTTCCCCAACTCAACTGCAGCTTTGCAAAAGAGTACCATGCACTTCAAAATATCCTGCATTCATATTACTTACCATCAGTCATCAGCTAACAGAAAATCAAAAACAACAAAACCTCTTAAGCTAGGAACATAGTAAGCTGGAAAACACAATCATGCTTTGAATATATTTTAGATAACTAAGATCTCTTTCTCTTCAGATCTCCCACATATTTCTGAAAATCAGCAACCTTAGAACTCGAAATATCTCCACCAACTACTATGGCTTTCGAGCCATTAATGGACGGTGGCCGCTTTAGGGTTTCAGAGCATCCATGATTCCCAGCTTCTGCAAGAATCTAGAAAAAAGCAAGCATCATAGGGAAGAAATAAATCATGTAAAACAACAACAAAAAAGTAGAGAAAAAATGTTATAAAGAGTACCTGGGCATAATACATTTGTGGATCAAAATCAAAGCCATCATTTTGTTCAGAGATTGGAAATACAAGAGTAGTTGTCGAAGTCGTCATTTTTTCTTAGGTTTCGTCAAAAAATTAGAAGAATAGCCTTCTCCTTCAAAGTCAGCAGACCCTTTCCCATTGTACCATACATGTCGTGCCTCACAAATGTAGCATACTTGGCTTCCATCTCCTTCAAAGCCTCTTGACAAACAGTTGTTGGTCCTTGAACAGTAAAACTGAGCAAACAAGTGGAGAGGGAAAAAAAATTAATAGGTCGATTAAGATAGAGTAGCCGCCAAAATAAATTTCCAAGTGCTTTCCCGTAACGTCGGTATTCCGACGGTTTGTCATGTAACGTCGGTATTCCGACGATTGTCCTAAACAAAAAGCTGTCCCATTTATAAGATTATATCTAATCAATTCTATTGCTTTTAAATCTAACCATTATTTTCTTTTAACCATTATTGTTTCTCCCCCTACTAAATTATATAATATTATAAGGGAATTAATAATTAATATTTTGTTGTGAAATTTTTTATTGGCAAAAAGTAAGTACTTACTGTAAGACTGATTTTTGTTTTGGTTTTTTTTAATTTACATAAAAAAAATATTTTCAAGTTTTTAGACATGGATGATGTTTAAAGAAAATTTATTTTCTAATAAAAAATTCTTTGTTGCTGAACATTAATAGATAACTAAAAAATAGAAATAAAAATTATTTTGTAATATTAAAAAATTATTGTTCTAGAGGTTTTATTTTTATTATTGTTTAATTGATTTTAGTTGGTAAAATTATTAAAATTGATAATTTGATAAATGTTTTTTTTTTTTAAAGTAGTTTGTGGATATTAGTTTTGATATGATTATAGTTGAGAAAACCCTATATTATGATAGACATATTGCACCGTACTCAGCTTGACATAGTTTTGCAGTATGCCTACATCTCTTATATGTATTGTCTTCAACATCGAACAATGAATATATATCTTGTCATTTTCCAGCGTTGAAAAATCAGTTTTCTCCAGGTGAATTTTCATAGGGGTGGAGTTAATGTGACTTATCTGGTCATTTTTGTTCCAAAATTGTATCTAATAAGTTCAAGTCCACTGATTGTATTATAAATTCAAGAATGAAGTTGTTCACAAGTGACCAAAATATCATCTATTTTTTCTATGTTTGGTATACATGGTAATAATGGCATTACCCACAAACACATGATATCCTCATAACCAATACCTAGTTATCTTCAGCCTCAGCTACTTAGTGGTTAAGGGCTTCAAGGGTAAAGGGTTAAGTTCCAAGGGATTTAGGGTCAGAGGATTTAGTGGTTAAGGACTTAAGATTTAGGGGATTTAGGTGTTTAAGGGATTAGAAGTTAATTAAGGTGTTTAAGTGTGAAGGATTAGGGGTTAAGGGTCATAGGTTAAGAGGATAAGGAGTTATGGCTTACAAGGTTCATGGATTATAGCTGGTTAGGGGTTATTTTCTTAATATTTAATGAGTCAAGGGGTTTATGGGTTATGAGTTATGAGTGTAGGGGTTAAGGGATTATGGATTAGGGGTTAAGGGGATATGGAATTAAATGGCTATGGGTTAAGGGATTATGGTTTGTGATCATTGGACTCCTAATACTTGACTTATCACCACTATTAGGGGTTCCCCTATTGATTTATCTAGCTACCTTCCCTCTAGGTCCCCTAGCCCCTTATATGAAATTAGGTCCTAAGCCCCCTTCTAGTAATTCTCTAATGCTAGGATTATAGATCATAGTAAACCATGCTTGCACCTCTAAATTTTACCCATCCATTCAACCCTTGTGTCCCCTTGACCCGTTATTTCACATTCCCCAAGGCACAAATCAAATATTTGGATGTATCTTGGACGACTTGTCACATTCCATGACTAGCTTCATGCATGAATAGGAATTTCCATCATTTAATAAATTTTTGGAGGGTTTTCATGTCATAGTCAAGGGCCACATTTACAAAAAAAGAGCATTTTATAAGTATATGTTAGATGGAAAAAGGACTATAGGGTTGTTGATAGGGAAAAATTCCACCTTGTCAACAAGGGTGAATTAATCACCTGATCATAGGTCCCAACTAGACCTGCTCTCGTTTTGAATGGCCAATCCCAATGGGTTTTAAGGACTATTATAAGGGTTAGGGGAATAATGAGTTAGTGGTTAAGGGATTATGGATTAGGGGCTTAGGGGTTCGATGAATAGGAGATTAGGGGTTAGAGGTTTAGGGTTTAGGGGTTAGGGGTTAGGAGAATAATGAGTTAGTGGTTAAGGGGTTAGGGATTGGGGGCTTAGGGGTTAGGGGATTTAGGCACATTTAGGGGTTTAGGGAGTAATGAGTTAGTGGTTAAGGGATTAGGGATTGGGGTTAGGGAGATAATGAGTTAGTGGTTAAGGGTTTAGGGATTGGGGGTTAGGGGTTAGGGGATTTAGGTGCATTTAGGGGTTAGGGGTCGAATAATGAGTTAGTAGTTAAAGAATTAGGGATTGGGGGCTTAGGGGTTAGGGGATTTAGGCACATTTAGGGGTTAGGTACCTGAATAATGAGTTAGTGGTTAAGGGATTAGGGAGGGGAAACTCTCGTTAATAAGTCTGCCCGATATTATGTTTCAATAAATATGTACAATCTGCAATAATTATACAACCAAGCCTGCATAAACCATTTATGATTCTTTCCAAATGTGCTTGTATAACCTTAGTCTACCCTTAACAGCTCCCCAACAGTGCAAACAATCCAAAGAAACCCAAAATTCCCTTTTATAAAATGTTTTTGAAGTTTGCATGAATTCTAGTTCAAGTGGGTCACTCGGGTCACAAATGCCCTTGGCACCTTGAACGCATTTATGCACGTGGGTCATCAGGGTCACGGTCTGCACGCGGGTCACCGGGGCCATGGCATGCACGCATCTCCTAAACACGTTCGGGTCGTGTTTGAAATGACCCGACCCTGATGAATGACCTTCAAGCCTTCAAACATTGTTCTGCACGTCCTTAACACGAACGTGCAGCATGAACCTGACTCGACCTGAACGCGCCCGCCCTGAACACTGTTATGCATGCGTCCTGCGGAAGGACCCCGTGCGGTCGCAACTTATCAAATTTTATACGGGCGCCCTCAACTGAAACAACCCGACCCAAACATGTTTGGGCAAGCGCCCTCAACCGAAACGACCTGACCCAAACGCGTTTGGGCAAGTGCCCTCAACTGAAATGACTCGACCCAAACGAGTTTGGGCAGGCACCCTCAAACGAAATGGAAAATGGGCCACACGAACATGCATAAGGCACCCATATGGTCACAACTTAGAAAAATTGATACGGTTGCCCTCAAATGAAACGACCCAACCCAAATGGGTTTGGGCGGGCGCCCTCAAACAAAATGACACGACGTGCCCAGACCGAATGAAGGCACAAGCGAGAAAACGTTAAATGGGCCACACGAACATGCATAAGGAATTATTGTGGTCAAAACTTAGCAAATTTGATACGGCCGCTCTCAAATGAAACGACTCAACCTGATCTAAACGCATTTGGGTGGGCGCCCTCACATGGCGCGCCCAACTGAACGAAGGCACAAGAGAGAAAATGGCAAATGGGTTGCACGAACATGCACAAGACACCCATGTCGTCACAACTTAGAAAATTTGATACAGATTCCCTCAAATGAAATGACCCGACCCGAACGTGTTTGGGTGGGCGCCCTCACACGACGCGACGCAACGCGCACAACCAAACGAATGCACAAGGGAGAAAACAGCAAACGTGTTCGAGTCACACGACCCAACCCAACACACCCAAACATGTTTCTTTGGGCACCCTCACAGGACCCAACCCAACCTGACCCACCCGAATACATTTCCCTGGGTGCCCTCACACGACCTAATTGGACCGAACTGGACCTGCACGAACGCATTTCTGTGGGAGACCTCACACGAACTGACCCGACCCAACCCAGTTGAACACATTCCTTGTGTTTCCTGCCATGACCCTACTTGACTCGACTCACCCGAACACATTTCCTTGGGTGCCCTCACAGTACGGCACAACCCGACCCAAATCGACCCAAACGTGTTTCCTTGGGCACCATCACACAACCCGTCCTGACTCACCTGACCATCGAAGGAATGAGGGAGAAAATGACAAACGGGTCTCATGAACGTGCAGAAGGCACACAAGTGGTCACAACTTAGTAATTTTTATACGACCTCCCTCACATGATCCGACCCGAATGCATTTTCTGTGGTGCCCTCACACGACACAACCTGACCCGCCCGAACGAAGGGCACACAAGGGAGAAAACGGAAAACAGAACGAAAAAATGTACAAAGCAACACGAGCGGTCACAACTTAGTATTTTTGATATGGCCACCATCACATGACCCAACCCGACCTGACCCGCCCTCACACGTTTCCCTGGGCGCCCTCACACGACCAGAACCAACCAGACCCAACCCACCTGAACGCATTTCCTTGGGTGCCCTCACACAACTCAAGACGACCCGACCTGACCGGACACATTCCTTGGGTAGATTTCCATGACCCAACTTGACCCAACCCGCTCAAATGCGTTTCCTTGGGCACCCTCACATATAGTACGACACGACCCGACCCGACCCGACCCAAACACGTTTCCTTGGGCTCCATCACATGACCCGACCTGATCCGACCTGCCCGAACGTCGAAGGCACGAGGGAGAAAATGACAAACGGGTTGCACGAACATGCACAAGGCACATAGGCAGTCACAACTTAGCATTTTTTATACAACCTCCCTTAGACGATCCAACTCGAACATGTTTCCTGTGGCGCCCTCACACGGCACGACCCGACCCACCCGAATGAAGGGCACACGAGTGAGAAAATGGAAAAAGGATTGCACAACTTAGCATTTTTTATACAACCACCCTCACATGACCCAACCCAACCCGACCCGACCCGCCCGAATGCGTTTCCTTAGGCGGCCTCACACGACACAATGTGACCAGACCCGACTTGACCTGACCTGCTCGAATGTGTTTCCTTAGGTGCCCTCACAATATGGCATGACCCGACTTGACCTGACCCGAACACATTTCCTTGGGCGGCATCACACGACTCGACCCGACCCACCTGAACGCGTTTCCCTGGATGCCCTCATGGCACGGCCCGACACAACTCAACCTGGTCGGACATGTTCCTTGGGCGCCCTCACATGACCCGACCTAACCCAACCCACTTGAACATGTTTCCTTGGGCACCCTCATGGTACAACATGACCTGACCTGACCCAACCCGAACACATTTCCTTGGGCGCCATCACACGACCCAACCCAACCCGACCCGCCTGAATGTCAAAGGCACGAGGTAGAAAATGACAAATGGGTCGCATGAATGTGCACAAGGTACACGGGCGGTCATAAATTAGCATTTTTGATACGACCTCCCTCACACAATTTGACCCGAACGAGTTTCCTATGGCACCCTCACACAACACGACCTGACTTGCCCGAACAAAGAGCGCACGAGGGAGCAAACAGAAAAGTGATCACACTAACATGCATAAGCAACATGGGTGGTCACAACTCAGAATTTTTGATACGACCACCCTCATATGACTCGACCCGACCTGACTTGACCCGTCCGAACGCGTTTCCTTGGGCAGCCTCAAATGGCACGACCTGACCTGACCCAACCCAACCTGACCCTCCCGAACGTGTTTCCTTGGGTGCCCTTACAATATGGCACAAACTGACCTGACCTAACCCGAACGCATTTCCGTGGCCGCCATCACATGACTCGACCCGACCCATACGAATGCGTTTCCTTAGGTGGCCTCACATGACCCGACCAGACCCAACCTGACCCGCCCGAACGTGTTTTCTTGAGCGCCGTCACATGACTCGACTCGACCCATATGAATGTGTTTCCTTGGGTGGCCTCACACAACATGACCTGACCAAACCGAACTTGACCCACCTTAACGTGTTTCCTTGGTCGCCCTCATACGACCCGAAACATTATTCCTAAACCATAAACCTAATCACATGACCTACCACATTGTTCCTAAAACCTAAAATATAACTCCCAAACATTGTTCCTAAACCCTAAACCCTAATATTGTTCCTAAACACTAACACTTGCCTCCTAAACGTCGCAATACCAACACTTATCTCCAAACCGTCGCAATACCGACACTTGTCTCCAAACTGTCGCAATACCGACACTTATCTCCAAACGTCGCAATTCTGACACTTCTCTCTGAAATGTCGCAATACCGACACTTCTCTCTGAAACGTCGCAATACTGACACTTGTCTCCAAACTGTCACAATACCAACACTTATCTCCAAACGTCACAATTCTGACACTTCTCTCTGAAACGTCACAATACCGACACTTGTCTCCAAACGTCGCAATACCGACACTTATCTCCAAATGTCGCAATACCGACACTTATCTCCAAACGTTGCAATTCTGGCACTTGTCTCCAAACATCAGTATCGCAACGGTTGTGGGCAGGATTTGAATATTTGATAAAAATTGGGGAAATTTCCGACAATACGTCAAAAGTGTCGGAGCTAAAGTGTCGGAATTTTGACCAAATGTACTAGTGTAGAGGTAAGTTCATGTTCTCTTTGAAGCTATTTCTGGATATTTTATTATGTGAATAGAGCTCTCTGTGTGAACATATTGCGTGAATGTCCTGAAGAGGCTCGACTACACATAGTGGAAGAATTTACCGCGCAGACCTAGAAGAAGGATTTGTTTACAATTCTCTCAAGGGTAGATATGATAGTGAGGAGGACCCAGAAACTAGTAGCTCTAGTGAATCTACATACTCTGATTAAGAGGAAGTCTCCCGAGAAGAAGTTTCAGCAAATCAGAACAATCATGGAGCCTTGACCATCTTTTAGATACCAACCACTCCACTTCCATACTCATCTCACAAGTTGTCCATTCCACCTCCACCTCCACCTCCCCCAAGCACATATATGGTTGCATCTATAAAGATACCTACTTTTAGAGGTATTGGAAATGAAGATACTGAGCAATTTTGGTTTGTCACTGATGATGTATGGAGAGCACAACAAGTTAATAACGATGATGCTAATAAAGCGCAATTAACCACTTATTTCCAATATTGCGCATTGGATTGGTATATTAGATATGTACAATAAAAACCTAATGCCACTTTGGATGAGTTGAAATATGCCCTAAAATAACAATTCAAGAAGCCTAAATCATATGCATAGTGTTTTACATAATTGAAAGAGATTCACTAGGAGATAAATGAATCTGTGTGGGAGGTAGATCAATGACTGAAGCACACTATCAGAGATGGTGGATTCACTATCGATGATACCCAACATAAGGAGTGGTTTATTTCTATGTTGCTCCCACATTTGCACTAGCCATTGGGTCAATAGAAGATTTCAACGTAGGTTGAGTTAGTGGAGATTGCAATGAAATTAGAAGCTATGCAAACACCTGTTGCGCTTGGAACTCAACGGATTTAGAGTCAGTTAGAAGTGATGCATTTGGAGATTCATAATCTATGCAAAGATGAGGGAAAATAGGTGTGCGCACAGGTTTGGTATATACGATGTAAATTTTTTGGGCATCATTAGGATCAATGTCTTGTCTTTAATTATTATTTGAACACTAGAGGACCTAGCCCTTAAAAAACGAAGTGGGGCCAGTATGGTGCGCTATCTATTAGGTTACATGTCTGCATGCAACATATTTCTGTCCAAGGGTTGAAAAATATCATTTTGAGATGAAGCAATTTTTTTGTAGATTCTAATCGTCATTGGGGCATGATAAGCAGCACTGTCGAGATTTTGACATGATTTTAGACAAAACTAAAATATATAGAATGTAGTCTGAACCTACCTCATCAACATCCCCCTCTGGGCATGGTGGATTTCATAACAGAGGAAGAGGAAGAGGAGGTGGATCAGTTGGTCGAGGAAGGGGGCAGGTTATTTGCTACAATTGCGGAGATTTTGGTCACTATGTGTGCGAAAGTACAAATATGACATGACAATCACGCAACTATTGAAGACAGTTTGACCATGTAATAAAATATTGCCTTGTTTTGATTGCAAATATGTAGGAGAAAAAGACGCAGACACTAACGCAGAATCTTCAGATGGTTAGAGCAGAAGCCCACAAGGAAGATCCTAGCGTGAATGTGGTCACTAGGAGCACTGCAACCACTAATGAGGATAAGGGAGAAAAGTCAGATGCTGACCTTTGGATTTGTAAGGCCCCTGAGAAAAAAGATCGATTTGATTTAATGCATGCAAAGGAGACTTTTGCTGAAGTGAAAAATGGGTTTTCAGAAGGAAGTGCATCGACATTAGGTAGACCCATGAAGGAGGCAGGGGTAGATGATGAAATCAAGCCATTTTTACAAGCCTGTATTAAGTTACTGCGCAACAAACAAGTGGTCGAGAACCTTCAAGCCCTGATATATAACTGCCTAAAAAAGGAACAACCACTGATAGAACATAAATTTTTCAACAAAATCTATTAGAATAAGAAGAGGACCGGGCGAGAGATGTGTATGACCACCCAGATCAGTGCTTATGAGATGGATCAAGTTATTCTAGATCTGGGGTCTGATGAAAATGTCCTATATAAGAAAAATTGGCAGTGTATGGAAGAACCCAAGCTGGAATGGTATACCATTCAACTGTGCATGGAAAACTAACAAAAAATCATTCCATTAGGAACGATTTCATAGGTTGTGGTTAGTATTGAAGTTGTTAAAGTGCTCACAGATTTTGAAGTTATACAAATTGTGGATGATACTGATCCTTATCCCGCATTGTTGGGATTGGACCGGGCTATTGATATGTATGGTATCATAAACCTGAAAGCGAAGAATAGAGTTTGAAAACAATGGAACCAAAGTCATCATTCCCTTAGATCCTGCAGAAGGAGAGAGATACACAGAGCTTGTGTGTGTTGATGATGATATTGCTCATATCTATAAGCTAAATTTGTGTGATGAAGATTGGATCAACCCAACGATTGATGGAAGTATTAATTGGGAAAAGGACAACTCTTGCTTCTCAGATTCTGATGAATTAGGGAACCGACAAAACCGGTTGCATGAAGTATCTGCGTTGTGTTGCAATCAAGTTACCAGATCTTTACGATGCATCACATCAGAGGTATGTGAATTACCATATTATGATGGGTTAATTGATGTAAATATGTTTTTAGGAGAACTTGAAAGAACTATCTGAGAGGGATAGAGATTCCATGCCCTGAATCTCAAATTGTGCACTACTCCAGCGCAATGGTGGGAGACTCATAAACAAAACATGGGCAACTAGGATGAATGTGTGTGAATGATTAGATTACACTTTGAATGTACAAATATCAGAATGGAATAATTTTACTTTGGAAAGGATGATCCACATAGACATTTGGCTAAATGGAGTGAGGTATGGGGCATAGAACAGAGACCTGAATGGGTCTAGATGTTCATTCATACATTGGGGAAGGTGCCTACTAATTGGTATCTAGAGACGGAGATGCACCGAGGTACTAGTAAATGGTTCTCGCTGACGGAGAGTTTGATTCTAACATTCATCTTTGAGAGTGTGATTGTCAAGATTTTTCAAGCATTGCATAATATTCAAGAAGTTATCCTTGACATAACAAATCCAACGATAGAGCACGCTTCGCCAACATGGGATGTGCAAATGAAGGATATTGTGAATTGTAGGAATATGATGTTTGAAGAGAATGAATAAGATCCACGGAATATCATTATTCTAGAATCTGAGGGAAAACACGTAGTTGCTAGGCCCTCGATCACTTCACTAGATGTCACAAAACCTCTATAGATTCAATAAATGAATATCGGATCTGAAGAGCAACCAAATTTGGTGAATATTGGAGATTATTGGGATGATGATTCAGTAGGAAAGGTTGTTGAACTACTTTTTTGCCTCCACAATGTCCCAAAGTTGATGTAAGGATGTCGATGGAGGTAACCTCAAACCAAGTTTTTAGTTTGGTAGCAATCCCTACCAAACCAGAGAGGGTTATCTCTATGAAATGACAACGAAAGGATTTGACTAGATGAAGAGTAGATTTTAGGCTAGTTAGGTCAGCTCTATGGTTTTGAAAAGTTTATGGTTTTAATGTTGAATCAGGGATGAAACGAGGTAGGTAGGTCAAATGTATCAAAGGGTTACAACTACAAAAATATAAAGGAGCAAGGTAGCAATGCTTTAGTGACGGGCTTAGGGTTTTTTCAATGTAGTGTAGTGTTTGAAAAAGTGGAGAGTATCTTAATGATCATGCATCATGAATTCATTAAAACTGAAGGAAAGCAACATAAAATGATATTCCCAAAAAAAACAGAGCCTATGAAGAATTCTTCTTATCACAATTTTAGGAATATCATTGAGGAAAGAAAGGCATGGAAAGAAAATATTTACATTGTTTATAAAATACTATAACAGAGAAAATGCAATATCAAAAACTCACTACACATGAATTCCTAGATAATAGCTACAACTGATCCTTTGAATTTCTAAATAAAAGTTGAAGCACAAGATACAATGGTCTCAAACCTCTGATGCCCAACCATCAAAATGACTAAGAAATGCATACATATAAAAAATAATAATTTCCCCTCTCTCATTGGTTTAATCCTTGAGTGGAGGAACTGATCAGATGATCCTCTCACCTAAAACCCAGAGATTAGGGAGGTTAACAAGACTCTCCCCAAGTTACAAAAATTGATACCTTTGACCAAAAATGACTTTATAAGCATGTATCTACCTCATGTTTACATTATCCAACATAATTACACATGTTTACATCATAAAAACATCAAAAGTGACTAATTACATTAGTGGAAGTCAAATCTGTACCAACTCAACTCAAAAAATTGACATTCAGGCAAAAACGTAGCGTGCCAGGAGAAATAACAAGGAAATTGGGAGAAGTGAGTTTTGTAGGCCTTCTTGAGGTACAAATGATGATCTGAAATATGCTGGAGATATCGCTTATTGTTGGTTACATGATAGAGTACTCAAGCACTGAAAATGATTTCTCCTAGCCCCTCAAAAATTGATTCTCCCAGAAGTACTCCAAAAGCGCAACGTGTTGTTCAAAAATAGGGTAGAAAGGTGGTTTTTGAGTGGTTTTTGGGCCTTTTCACCCACCATATCTTGTTGAAACTTTGCTACCAAGGGATAGAAATTATTTAGGAGTGATGAAAAATCTAAGGATTTAATCCATTTGTCGTTTAGAGGCCACCATCAAAAGTGCAATGTGGCCCACACTGCATTTTTAACCTAGTCATTTTGTTAAAAAGTGCAAAAAACTAGAATTCTCCAAAAAAATTCAAAATTTCTCCAAATTTTCTCAAATTTTCTCTAAGATTTCATCATGAAGACCTAAGATGGAATGTTAAGCTATGATGGAAGCATTAGCTAGCAAATCCAACTTTCCCTTCTTCTTTTCCTCTATTAGGGTTTCTTTGATTTTTGCCTCCAATTGATTGATTTTGGCCTGAGAGACCTTATTTCTCTTGTAATAGTGCATAGCCATGTGTATTTGAATGTTATTGTTCTTATTTCCTCTCTTTAGGAGCTTTTCCAAATTTCCATTGACCCTATTAAGCGAATATTCCTTGTCTTGCTCAATTTCTGCTAATATGAGCTCATCCACTTCCATTTCTGTCTTTGGTGGAAATGTCTCTCTTTATTGTTGAAGTGCCCTTTTTATACCTCTAGTTCTTGGCCTCTTCTCTATAACCTATTCTTCATGCTCATCTGAATCTCCTATATCAATTATTTCTTTACCCTTTACAGCCTCCTTGCTAGCATCAACTTATTTTCTATTAAAAATTAGCTGATATACCTTCAATTGCATGTTCTCTTACTCTAGGAATGAAATCATGATGTTGGCCTTAGAAAATATGTAATTTAATTCTCTGATCTTAGCGTATTTATCCATGATTACCTGCTCTGTTGATATATGCTCCAAGTGTAACATCCATAGACCCACGTGTTAACCTTTTTCGTTGATGAAAAATATTATTAATTTAATGGAATTAGTTTTTCAAGAAGTCGTTAGGGTTTTGTGAGTTAGGATATTGGTAAATAATTTGAGGAGGTTACTTTCCATCCTTCTTAGTTTTAATACATCGAGGTTTGAGCATTATTGGCTGCCACCGTGAGCAAGAGTTCATCATCTGTTAATTGACAGATTAGAGTTTGCACATACCGTGTCACTGCTATAAGTGAGAGCTCTCGCTTCATTTACTAGACAATGACTCCTCTTTGGACCTGGCTATTCCTCATCTTCATCGTCATCCTTGAAGACCAATTGAAACTGAGCACATTCTCAGTTTCTCCCTGGTTACAACTTTTTTTAGCATATCTGCAGGATTCTGGCTAGTGTGTATCTTTTCCAGCTTCAAATCTCCATCTTCCAATACTGACCGTATGAAATGGTACTTGAGATGTATGTGTTTAGTCCTGGAATGAAATGCTGAGTTCTTTGCAAGATGAATAGCACTTTGGCTATCACTGTATAGTGTGCCCATATCATGCTTCTTACCCAATTTATCCATAAACCTTTGTAACCAAATCATTAGCTCATAGTGTTAATACATCGCCGTTGCTTGGAAAGCTACCAACACTTTGGATTTTTGAAACCCAACTGACAGCTGTTCCACCTACAGTAAATACATATCCTGTAGTGCTCCTCCTGTTATCTCTGTTACCTGCCATATCTACATAAACATATCCCCGTAGAGCAATGTTTGAACCACCAAAGCATAATGTTTGATTTGTGGTACCTCTCAAATATTTGGGAATCCATTTTACTGCCATCCAATGTTCTTTTCTTGGATTATCCACGGTACCGTTACACCCCACCGCATGCACATCAAGCCTTGTAAAACGATCATGGCTAAACCCTCCAACTGCTGACATATAACTGCATAGTCTACTTTCTGGTTTGGGGCACATCTCCCACAGTTTGAACACATGGCTAATCGTTTTCTATTTTGCATATTAAACTTTTCAAAACCTTTTCATGTAGCTCATTCTCGAGACGTTGTTAATTTAAGTGCATTTTTCCCGTTTCCCTAGTTGTCTCAAGATAAAAGATTTACTATAACCCAAATCTCTTCATTGCAAATGAATTTTGCTAATTTTCTTTTGAGTACATTTATTTCCCGCATGTTAGACCCCGCAAATAAGCATGTTATCTACATACAATAACAATATAATATAGCCGCCATCATTTTTCCTTTTTAGATAAAACACAATGATGGGGGAAAGTGACATCTAGTATAACCTTGTTCAGACATAAACATGTCAAATTTTAGATACCACTGCCTTGGAGCCTGTTTTAAGCCATACAAGCTCTTTTTTAACCTGCACACCAATTTTTCTTTCCCTTTTACCTCATATCCTTCTGGTTGCTGCATGTATATCTCTTCCTCCAAATCTCCATGGAGAAATGTTGTCTTTACATCTAATTGTTCAATATGTAAATCTTCCGCTGCTACAAGACTTAAAATAGTTCTGATTGAATTCATATTAACAACATGAGAAAATATTTCATCAAAATCAATACATTTCTTCTATGCAAACCCCTTCACCACAAGTCTAGCTTTGTACCTCTATTTTCCTCCATCTTCTTCCTTCAGCCTATAAACCCATTTATTCTGCAATGTAGTTTTACCTGCAGGCAACCTGACTAAGTCCCAAGTCTGGTTATGCATTAAGGAGTCCATCTCTTCTTCCATGGCCTACTCCCACTTCTTCCTGCTTTCAACCTACATTGCTTCCTCATAACATTCAGGTTCGCCAGAATCAGTCAGCAATAAATAATATAATGAAGGAGAGTATCGTTCAGGGGTCTACTTATCCTGGTAGATCTTCTAACACCACTTTTAGGTGTTTGAGGTTCATGTTGTGGTGGTTGCTGCTGCTGTGGTTGTTGATTATTATTATTTTCATGCACCTTTACTTTTTCGGTTATCTCATCAAGAACCATGTATTCCTTGCTTTCTTTTTCCTGCAACTGATTCTTATACAAGACCTTTTCATTGAATATTACATCTCTGCTCCTAATGATTTTTTGATTTTCATAATCATATAAGTGATAACCAAAATCATTAGCACCATATCCAATAAAGGTATATTTCTTTGATTTTTCCTCAAGCTTTGTTCTATTTTCTTTATTAATATGGAAAAAGGCCTCACAACCAAAAGGCTTTAAAAAGAGTAGTTTACCTTTTTACCTGTCCATGATTCCTCTGGAATACCACCATCCAAGGAACTTGAAGGCCATATGTTTATTAGATAAACAATAGTATCTACAGCATATGCCCAAAATTTTAAAGGCAATCCTGCATGCAATCTCATGGACCTTGCATGCTCCATGATGGTTTTGTCCATCCTTTCTGACACACCATTTTCTTGTGGTGTTCTTTGAACTATCTTCTCTCTATGAATTCCATGCCCTAAAGAGTACCTATCAAAGTCTTTGCTACAATATTCACCTCCATTATCTGTTCTGAGACACTTCAACTTCTTTCCTATCTCAATATCAACCAAAGCTTTCCATTTCTTGAAAGTATCAAATACATCAGATTTATTCTAAATACAATAAATCCAAGTTTTTCTAGTTGCATCATCAATAAAATTAACATAATAATGAGCCAGGAGATGATACCTGAGGAGGTCCCCATACATCTGTATGCATAAGCTCTAATTTTTCGCTCTTCTTTTCTTTCCCAACTCTGAGAAATATAACTCTCTTTTGTTTTCCATAAATGAAATTCTCACAAAAATCCAAATCAACATTCTTCAAACCCTGCAACAAATTTCTTGAGTGAATAATCTTCATCCCTTTCTCACTCATGTGTCTGAGCTTATGATGCCATAATGTTGCATCTGCTCCTTTGGAAGTTAAAGCATTAACAGAGTTAGAAATACCATTGCATAAATACAATGTACCAACCTTTTCGCCTTTTGCTATTACCGGGGCTCCTTTGGTGACCTTCCAAGTTTTATCTGTGAAAGTTGTCACACAACCTTCACCACCTAACTGCCCTGTTGAAATCAGATTTTTATTCAGATCTAGAACATGCCTTACCTCCTTTAATAGCCATTGGTTTCCATTCTGTTGTTTTACAAGAACCTTACCCATTCCAACAATTTTACAGGGTTTATCATCACCCAAACGGACTTGTCCAAAATCTCCTTGAACACAGTCATGAAAATATTTCTTATCAGGTGCAGCATGAAATGAGGCCCCTGAATCTACAACCCAAGAATCGGTAACATTTTCGAAAGAAAGAATCAAAGCATCTTGTAACACATCACTTGTCACATTTTCTTCATGATTGTTTTCTTGATGTGCATCTCCTTCTTTTCCCTTCCAAGATCTACAATATTTCTTTAGGTGTCCTCTCTTTCTGCATTTCCAACACACTATCCCCGATCTGGACTTGGATTTTCCTTTCCTTGATTTACTACGATATCCCGAGCTCTTTCCTCTTTCCATTCTTCTTCCCCTAAACTCTGCACTCAAAGCATTACCCGATGTCTCACCGGAGCTTTTCCGTCGCATTTCCTCGCTAAGGATAGCACCGACAACATCATCAAACTTTAAAGTACTAGATCCAGAGACAGAGTTACTAATGGCCATAACTAAACCATTCCAGCTTTCTGGTAATGAGCACAAGAATAACAGAGCTCTAACTTCATCATCAAAGTTTACCCCTACAGAACTTAACTGACTGGTAACTGTATTAAATTCATTTAAATGGTCTACAACAGATCCACCTTCTAACATCTTCATATTAAATAGTCGTTTCATAAGAAATACCTTGTTTGAGGCCGAGGTTTTTCCATATAGTTTCGCCAACGTCTGCATCAAACCCTCTGTTGTTGTTTCCTTGGAAATATTGAAGGCAACTGACGCTGCAAGGCACAACCGTACTGTTCCGAGTGCCTTTCTATCAAGAATGTTCCATTCCGCGTCTGTCATGGCCGCCGACTTCTTTGTTTTTCCGCTCAATGGTAGGTACAGATCTTTCTGATACAGATAATCTTCCATCTGCATCTTCCACAGCGGAAAGTTTTGGCCGTTAAATTTCTCGACCCTAAACTTACCATCGTCCGCCATTGCTCCCACTCAAACCAGGAACCCTTCTTTCCTGTGATTTTATCAGCCAAATATACCTTCGGCTCTGATACCAGTTGTTAGAAAATCAAATATTACAGAGCAATGCAACACATAAAATATGCAGAAAATAAAAGCACACAAAACACATAAAACTAGAGAGACACAGATATACGTGGTTCACCCAGTTTGGGCTACGTCCACCCCGAACAGCCAGTCCTTCCTTTCTATTATCCATCAAAAATGAAGAGACAAAACCTACAGCAGATCCGCTGTAGTATCCTTTGTTCTCTCTCATAGTCTCCCTCTCTGTTTCTCGCTCCGAGAATACACGTACAATACACAGCCGCAATACAATGCCCTCATAAAAGTCAGGGGTTGCCTTCTAGGGAAAAAAACCCTAATCTAAACATAACTTCTACCGTCAGATCATTTGCCTAATGAACGGCCCAGATTGACTAGAAATTACTATACTTTTACAAGGCAATTTTACATCTTTTTTTAGCTTCGGGGGCGTTGCCCCCGAAAAGCCCCCCCCCCCCACGGCAGCGATTAATTACAGGCGGTGTTCCTGCCCCTTTTAAGGTACAGGGGTCCAATGTTGTGATACAAAGTAAACAAGATAATCAGGCTCCACACCCAACACTGCGAGCGCATTGTAATAATATAACGATATTTTCTTTCGTATGATTGCTCAATCAAGGAGTGAGGAGAAGGAATCAACCACTTGAAGATAAGTTAACTATGCTATTTCATTTTTTATTCTTATGGAAGATGTTTTCATATACTCGGTTGAAGTATTGACTGTTAAAGGCTTTCTCGAAGTCATAAAAATAATAATTTATGAATGCCATGTTAAACTTCATTGATAAGTTTATAAAAATAAAAGAAAACAAACGTGAATAGATTCTACAAGGAATGAATTAACCCTTCGTGATTAGCATTAGTAATGTTGGGTTATTAAATCTTGTTAAAAACCTAACTGCTTAAGTTAACAAGCTTTTATTCAAAGCTTAAGGTTATAATGTGAGCAAACTCTAGTCCCTTATGAATATATGAATCATATTATAAATGGAATATATACAAATCTACCAAGTACTTTGGTGGTATTTGACAAATTTTAATAAGCATTAAACATTTCTATAAGGAAATAGAATTTATGCACATAAATGATAAGTTCATAAGGTTATTTTCTTGAAAATAATTTAGTAGTTAATTCTTGAAAAGATTTCAGGGGTTGGAATATAAGTTAAGGAGTTTCATGAAGAACACATGTTAGTTTCTCATAATGTTTTCTTTGGGAAAAATCATAATAATTACTTCTTGGTAAAATATTATGTTGTTTTATATACGCTTCTTTCTTGAAAAGGGTAACCTCTTGAAAAGATTGCATGGCTAGTTCTTGACTTAGGTGTATAAAAGGTTAAGTTAACCTCGATTATGGTTTCCTAGTTTTGTGCATAAGAGATGGTTATCTATCATAAGTTCGTGAAAGGGAAGCATGAGAACTACATAAAGAAACTAAGTTATATTAACTTCCTTTTGAGAAATAATTATGTATATCCTTACATGAAAAGAATAGTTAATGAGGTGTAATTCCAAGAAAAGAATTTTTGTTATGTACATTAAAGAAGAGCTATTATGATAAGCTCTGCATGTGCAAATAATAGCCATTTTTTTATAGAGATATGTTCTTTTTATGGATAGAAGAAATATTGACTTATCATGTTTCCTTAGGAAAACGTATATGCAATTACTTTATGCCATCATAACTATTATGTTAGTTTCATTTGGAATAAGATCATGCACAGACGTGCAATATTTGTATTAACTTTTGTTGGAAAGAATATACATATTTGTATGTGGGAAAAGATAGCATGTTGTGTTAGACTACATTGGAAAAGATTGTTAGTATAATGTTTGAAAAATAAGACATGTATTGTATGCTTTATTACATTAGTGTTACAGAAAAGAAAACATGTGTTTGCATGCTCTCATGTTAAGCAACATGCGTTTGCATGCTCTCTTGTGTTAGGCATTCCTTTGGGAAGACTCTTTTGGAAGCTAGGTGCTCTGTTGTGTTAAGCGTTCCTTTGGGAAGACTCTTCTGGAATCTATATGCATTTGCATGCATGGGAAAAACATTTGCTATGTTAGATTTTCTTTCATGTACCAAAAGTAATAGATTATGGGTTAGTTATTTTGATTAAATTTATGTAAATCGCATGCACGAAGATCATAACTTATGTATCAGTTTCTTTTAAATAAATTCTTAGGAGATGTAGCTATCGTCTTACAGGAATGTGTGCTTATGCGAGGGAAAGATTAGTTATTGTGATGACTTATAACTAGCACATATGTAGTATGTGCTACTAAAGGAGGCATGTCCAGATATTTTACTTTCATGACATGAATATACATGAGTAGATGGGGAAGCTTCTCTAGTATAGATTTACGAAATGGTTGATTAGTATTTTATGAATCTTGACATCAATGTATTTTGAAGGCAACATTAGCAGGAAATGATGGTGACATGTACAAAGGGAATATTATGCTTAACATGGTGGCAGGTAAATGATTATGGTTCATGCATATGAGTGTGAGTTGCAGGATGATCCAATGTACGATGGTCCATTGTAGGTACATCCATGCCACCAAAATATGAAGATATGAATATTAGTGGGTAAATTCTATCGTAATTATTGTGATGGATTTAAGCTAGATATTTGTATATTTCCTTGTAAAATGTATAATGATGGTTAAGTGATGGTATCTCTTATAATCCATTGAGTGAGGGTTGAACACCCTCACAAGCGTTTAATAATAAAATTAAACTTTTGCTAGTTTTCACCCTACGGGGTTTCCAGGGTATATTGGAGTTCAATGATGTGATTGATTATTGTGTCAAATTGATGATGGTAGTTCCTTTCTTGTTGTGATGTTCATAATGTCAAGTATGTGATGACTACATGAATAATGAATGAATGCAAGACTACATCATAAAGTTTTATGTTAATTTACTACAATAGAGGTTGTTAATGGTTAAGCATCTTACTATTCTTATACTAAGGTTACAGTATGAACTGGTGAAAATTCTATCTAATAATGAGTAAGGAATATTTAATAGTGATTTGGATAGTTACCCGTAGGTAACTTGTATAAAAAAAATTTAAATCCTTGCATTTCCATGTGAAGTTATCGGTGTATGTTACACCAATTCTACTTCATCAGTGTCAAAATGAATATGATCCTCATCATGAAAATGTGCTTCATGATGTGGTGATGATCTCTTTTCTACTGATGTAGGCTTGGCCCCTTCCACAATGTTTGGAGAAAACACAAGCCTCCTACCTCTCTGATATGTTTTGGTTACCTCGGCCCTGAATGAATTCTTCACTGAAACTCTACCAGATGATCCAATCTCCATTTGTTTGGATGGTACTAATGGTGAAGCTAATGATGTACCTTGGCTAGTAGGTTGACTAGAAGAAGGAAAAAATACATGAGACTGAATGAATGTCTCCTAAGTGATGTTATTCTCTTCATGCTTGTGCAAGATAATGATTTTGATGAGGGCAGGGTAAAAAGTTTGGCTTGATGATCACTTTCTTTATGCTGCACCTTCTCTACCATTTTGGTCAAGCTCTTGTAGAGCTAGTAGGGTAGGTTGAGAGGTTTTACCCTTGTGAAGTGCATGAGAAACCTGACATGGTACTTGTACAATCTATAATATCTTCCCTCACATGTAAAGTACTTCATAATGACCCTCATCAATGGAGAAAACTTTTCAGGTAACTGACCAAAAGGAAACACTTTCTTTATGGCATCTTTGTAGTGACCTTTGATGAAAGGTTTGTAGTTCTACACATCCAAATCTAGGCTCTTAAACCACATTTAACCATTGTTTGGTATCCCTGTAGCTGTAGCTAACGCCTTAGTTGAGATTTTAAAGCTTACCCCTGCAATCATGACCTTATCTCTCCTAAGGTTAATGGAAAACAAGCTTGTTAACTTGGCATGGTATTTGACCCTTTGAATTTTCTCACCAAACCTTAAACACGCTACATTCTAGAAACATTGCTTGGCAAGTGAATATGACATCATCTCATGTGTGTTGAGTGGTTCAAACCTTGACACTTGACCTCCCTTGTTATAAGCTTTTCTTTCTACCTCCATGTTTGTCATTTTGCAAGGCTAAAAGCCCTAGTGGGAAAAATAGGGGTAGTTTTTTTGTGGATTAATACCTTTTGCGGATAAGAGCGATCTCCCTAATACTCCAACAAGTAACTAGAAACAAAGATCCATTGAATCCCTCTTTCTCTAAATTATTTTTATTTTAGATTATTACAACTTTAAAATAAGGAGGTTATGCTCCTACCTTTCAACCGACATGTTCGATGTAGCCTTTTTCCTTTCGCTCCAAAGAAATTCTTCAATGATGAAAATAACCTACAATCACAAACAATGCAAAGGATCAAACCACCTGCAATATATAATAATGATAAATACTAGTATAACTTAGTGATCAAGGAGTCTAAGTATTGATATCATTTCCAAGAATTCAAAAACAAGACAATGAGAAAAAGAGATCCATATGTATTATCAGAAATTAAAAAGAGAAATCTTACAACTTGAGCCTTGATGTTGTACAAATTTCTCTCGTGCATCTACGTAATCGTTTCCTTCGAGTTGATAAGTCGTCCTCTCTAGAATGACCAACATGAAGTCATGTGCACAAAGGTGTGATATTCAATGTGCAAAAAATAACTTACTATTTAAGAATCTATGAACTCTATGAACTCTCTCGAGCTTAGAATCTATACAAATCAGTATGTACTATCTACCCTTCAACCTGAAACTTTAGCTCAATTTATAGAGAGATTGAGGTAGTTTCAGATCCATTAAGAGAGGGATGAGTACCTCCCATGAAGGGATTTGGGTTCATTTGGCCAAGGGATAAGCTCCATGAGTAGAGGGATAAAGATGGAACTGGCGTGACTCTAGAGGCTTATATTTGGGAGAATATTCGTCGAACTAGGCTTCTATAAGTTACCTTTTTATATTTACTTCCTTTTGTTGATCAGCGGTTGTCATTGATGTAAACCCAAGCAGCACCAGGGGCTAACCCAATATTTCATGGGAATTTTGACCTACCAAATTAATATATTCTAGGTTAATAATGCTTTTGATGGTTTCTACTTGTCGAGATGTTTCCGTTGATATATGGCACACCATGTAATTCTTCACAGTTTGAGATATATTCATGTTTGAAGTTTGTACCCCCAGTTAGTGAGCTAAAACCCCATCGGGTTGGGGCATGGGTCATTGAAAATTCATAATTAATATTTTTTTTAAGCTCCTAAAATCCCTCCCACGTTCACTTGTTGAAGCCCCTCTCAACTTAAGCACTTATATAAATTGTGATCCTCATTTCCTCCTTATGCATGGGATTCGGCCATCTGAAACAGGTCATCGTGGAATTTTCGCTCTAAATTTTTTTCTACGAAGGCTCAGAAGCTGAAATTTTTATGAGGAGAATCCAAAATCTCGAGGAAGCTACAGTAAAAATTTCAGATCAATTTGCATAACATTTTTGGAGATATGATCTGTGGAAGTAAGGGTTTTTGCAGGCTCCTGAAATTCATCTCAAAGAAGTGACCTTGGTAAATTCGTCATAACTCTCTCTCTGAGTATCGGATTGGAATTCCATAAAAAGTGACAGATAGTGCACAATCTTTAATTTTCTCTCTATCAATTTCAAAGACAAATGAAGAAACAGTGACACATGGCACTCCGTACAAGTGCACTCTTCTGAAACAGTCCATAATTAGGGCATTGTGAGAGATTGGGTATAACTCTCTCTTGAAGAATCCGAATTGAGTCAGACCTATGGAATTGGAAAGAAGACTCAGAGGACTACTATTGGACGGAAAATAAGATATTTAGGATCTGAAATAACATAGATACACCAGATTCAATATCAAGCTCCTAGAAGGCAAGAAAAAGCTAGATCATGTGTTGTCAAGGGTTGCAAAGGGCCAGAATTTCTATGGCAGCAAAGCAAAGCAAGGTACAGCAGAGGGTAGCATGACAAGAGCAGAAACCAAGGTGCATAATAGCAGCAAGAAGTTCATCATATGAAGTCTTTAAGTGGGCAACACTGCATACAATCATTGTAAAGGTATCATTGTACTTAGTCATTGTAAATACATTATTGTACAAATTGTACTAGTGTCTATCTGCCAAGGGTTGAAGAGGCAGTGTTGGGAGGTCTAGGATCATCATTAGGTGGTTGTATCAAAGTTGGGGTTATGGTCTAGTATATATTCTTCTTCTACATCATTCTATAATATTGTAAAGTGGACCATTTTCCCTGGTACGAGAGTCCATTCTTCTTTTATTTTTCTATAGGGTGGTAGGGTGGTGCTAGGGTGAGTTGTAGCTCATTGGGTGTTGGGGCATCCATTCAGTTGACTACTGAAGAATCTCGGGCGTTGGAGCATCCATGCAGTTGGAGCTGGAGAAGAATGCTTTTCTAGATTCTAGGAAGTTGGAGCTTTATTTTCATTGGAGTTGATTATTAAAGAATTATTAGAAAAGCATTAGGTGGTTTTTGGCCCGGAGTGGGTTTCCACCTTAAAAATTGTGTGTATTTGTGTTCCTCTTGTTTACTGCTATCATTGTACAAACACTAATAATAATTGAAGATTAACTAATGCTCTAATTGAAAGGAATACTGATTCACCCCCCCTTCTTAGTATTTTCAATAATTGGTACCAGAGCTTGGTTCCTTCAATAAGCAGTTTAACAGCTGGAAGGAGGTCATGGAGCATACCAAGAATGGTGTACCTCTATTCAATGAAAATAATTATGCACTCTGGAAAGGAAGAATGGGACAAGCTTGAGAATATATATGCAGGTGACTCAAATTTCAAAGAAGCAAAGCTTCAAATCTATAGAGCAAAATTTGAGCAACTCAGAATGAAAGAAGATTGCAACATTGCTACATACTTCCAATACGTTGATGAAATAACCAATACTCTGGAAGGATTGTGACAGCTAGTTGATGAGAAGACTATTATATGGAAGATTCGTAGAACGTTACCAGGAAGATTCAACCCAAAGGTATCGGTCTTAGAATACAGTGCAAATCTGGACAAACTCAGCAAGGAAGAATTACATGGAGTTCTCATAAAATATGAAATGAGACTTGATGAATAAAAGGGTACTTCAAATCTAGAAACTGCGTTCGTTGCATCTAAGCAAACCAATAAGGACAAACAACCTTCAATTGAGATGACATGCACCTGCAAGTGTGAAGCAAAGGGAGATGATGGAGAAGGTCTTTCAGATGAAGAACATGCTTACTTTACGAGAAAACTAAAACCTGGTGATGGAAAATTCAAAGGTAAACTTCCATTGATATTTTTCATTTGTGGTGAGGTTGGGCATTTCGTAGGAAAATGTCTGAACAAAAGTGATGGCAACTCAAAAGGAAAGAAAGGCTTTAATAAATTCAACAAGCAAAGAAAAAATAAAGGATCCAAAAGGAACTTTCTCTCTAAAGAAGATAGCTCCTCATTCGATGAAGAAAGTGACAGCAAAGAAGAAGCCAATGAGAAAGTATTGTTTATGGCCAAGCACAATAAATAAGAAGTATCAAACAATGAAGAAGAAGGGTTGACCATAGAAGAATTTTATGAGGAGGCAATCAAGCTTATAAAAGAGCTCAATGTTGAGAAGATCCGTTCCAACACTCTTGAAGAACAAGTTCAAGGTCTCAAGATTAAGGTTGAAGAACACAAATGTATTGAAGAGTCACTTCAAAAGAAGTTGGAAGAAATCAACTAAGAAAGGGAAGCATTAGAAGCCAAAGTAGTCTCGCTGCGTAAGGAAGTGAAGAAGGGAAAAAATATCCAAAAGTATGCCAATAACTCAAGGGAATTGGAAGAACTCATCAACAATCAACGATCTTACAACGACAGAACTGGCTTTGGTAACAAAGAAGAAGAAGCAGGACCTTCTACAACAAAATAAAATGAACCTATGAGATCTGACATACATGAAGACTTCATTGGACAAGATTCGCAAGCACATCCTTGGAAGATGATTCCTCGATGAAGATTTTCATCCAGGTACCAACATATTTTTCATGGCTATTTTTATTCATGTGGAAAATTTGGTCATAAAGCTATAGAATGTTGCATGTACACTATGAACCAATACAATTCCCAGAGATTCTTCAAATATGAACCTCCCAGGGCTCAACGAAACATCAATAGATTTTAAAATTTAAGAAATAATATGGAATGTTACAAATAACAGAACTTTGGACACATAGCCAGAGACTGCAGACTTGAAAATCCTCCAGAAGAATCTTCGAAGCCACAGAATGAACGAACATGGAAGAAGAAGAAGAAGAAGATTGATAATTGTGCTCTCGCTTTCAAGGCTCAAAAAAATAAAGATGTGTGGTATGTTGAAAGCGGTTGCTCAACGCATATGATTGGAGATAGAAGGAAATTTGTATCTCTGAAAGAGAAGAATGATGGAACCATATCCTTTGGAAATGATGGATCTTCAAATGTTATAGGATCGGGTACCATCACTCTCGAAAGCAAAGATGTTATAGCCAAGAATGTTCTATTGGTCAAAAACATGAATCACAATCTGCTCAGTGTTGGACAAATGTGTGATCAAGGACACACAATGCTATTCAACTCCACAAAATGTGAAATTAGGAAAGGCAGGTATGGTAAAATTTTGGTTATGGCAAGTCAAGCTCCAAATGACATATATGTTCTGGATGAAGCAACTAAAGCATGTCTACTAGCTAAAGAAGATGAAAGTTGGTTATGGCACAAATGAATGGGTCACATAAACTTTGACAATCTTGTCAGGATAAGCAAAAAGGAAGCAGTACGAGAAATGCCAAAAATATCAAAACCTTCCAACACACTATGTGAGGCATGTCGGCATGGCAAGCAGACAAAAGTCCAATTTAAAACAAAAGAACACTTTTCATCACATCCATTGGAATTGATACATACTGATCTATGTGGTCTTGTGAGAACAAAAGGCTTAGACGGAGAATTATATTTCATGTTGATGATAGATGACTATACGAAGATGACAACCGTCAGTTTCCTAAAGAAAAAATATGAAGCATTTGAGTGCTTTAATATCTACAAGGAGTTGGTTGAAAATGAAACTGATTTGAAAATAAAGTGTTGAAGATCAGATAATGGTGGAGAATTCACTTCCAAATTATTTCAGAAATACTGTGACGAAAATGGAATAAAAAGGCAATTTTCAATAGCACGAACACCTCAGCAAAATGGAGTTGCTGAAAGAAAGAATAGAACTGTACAGGAAATGGGTAGAACAATGTTGAAGGACTCAAAATTGGATGAAAAATTATGGGTTCAAGAAATTGATACAACAATCTTCATTATCAACCGAAGTCTTCTCAGAAATAATTGCAACAAGACTCCATATGAATTATGGAAAGGAAAACCAGCTAATGTAAAATATTTCAGAATCTTCGGAAGCAAATGTTATATCAAAAGAGAAGATCAAAATTTGGGTAAGTTTGAATCACGTGTTGATGAAGGTATCTTTATTGGTTACTCACGCAAAATAAAGGCCTATAAATGCTATAATCTAAGACGAAAACAGATAGTGGAGAGCATAAATGTTACATTTGACGAAGATGGTGTTCTAGCGAATAATGATGAGGATCTAGAATCTTTGAAACTTGAGACAGAGGCTGAAAAAGACACATATAAAATTGTAGAACAAGAAGCAACTATCAACGAGGAAGAAGTAAACAATGATCATCAAGATATACCAGAACAACAACAAGAAGCTCCTCCAAGGAGAAAAAAAGAGTGGATTCAAAAGAACCATCCATAAAATCAAATCATTGGTGACATAAATGAAGGTCGACAGCTTCGTTCATCACAACAAGCTCACGTTGCTTTTGTAGCAACCTTTGAGCCTAGTAGTTTTGAGGAAGCCAGCCAAAATGAACATTGGGTAGCAGCTATGAATGAAGAATTGGATCAAATTGAGAAGAATAACACCTGGGAATTAGTTCCATGACCAAAAGATAAAAACGTCATTGGGACTAAATGGGTGTTCAGGAACAAATTGAATGAAGATGGGCAGGTTACCAGATTCAACAAAGCAAGATTGGTTTGCAAAGGCTATGCACAGGTGGAAGGAATTGATTTTGACGAAACATTTGCACTAGTTGCTAGAATGGAAGCCATCCAAATGTTTCTTGCCTATGCATGTTCAAGAAAAATCAAAGTCTACCAAATGGATGTTAAGTCAACATTTCTGAATGGAGAATTAGAAGAAGAAGTTTGCATCGAACAACCTGAAGGTTTTCTACTATCACAAAAAGAAGACTATGTCTGCGGGTTAAAGAAGGCTCTATGTGGTCTCAAGCAGGCTCCCAGAGCATGGTATGCTCATCTTGATGGATATCTACGTCGAAAATGGTTTAAGAAAGGTATTGTTGATAGCAATATTTATGTACAAATAGATAAAGATAATTTAACAATTGTTGAGGTATATGTGGATGATATAATATTTTGTAGCAATGATGACCGACTAAGTAAGAACTTTTCTACAAAGACGCAAAGTGAGTTTGAGATGTCTTTACTTGGTGAGCTGACATACTTCTTAGAGCTTCAAATATCTCAGCAAGAGAAAGGAATATTTATATGTCAAGCCAAGTACATTAAGGAAATTCTCAAGAAATTTAAAATGGAAGATTGCAAACCCGTCCTTACTCCAATGGTAACAGGTTGCAAATTGAGCATAGACGACTCATCTAAGGATATGGATCAGAAGTTGTAAAGATCTATGATTGGTATTCTTCTATATGTAACAGCCTCTCGGTCAAATGTTATGCAAGCAGTTAAACAAGTAGCAAGATTCCAAGCAGCACCAAAAGAATCACATATTATTTCCGTCAAAATAATTCTTCGATATCTAAAGGGCACAGAATAATATGGCTTGTGGTATCCCAAGGGTAACAATCTCATTATTCAAGCCTTTACAGATGAAGATTGGGCAGGAAGCATTGATGATCGTAAGAATACTAGTGGAGCAGCATTCTATCTGGGTGGTTGTCTCATATCATGGTTGAGCAAAAAGCAAAATTCAATCTCGTTATCTACAATGGAAGCAGAATACATTGCAGCAACATCATGTTGTACTCAAGTCCTTTGGATGAAACAAACTTTGCAAGATATTCAAGTACAATTCAGTGAGCCTATTCCCATATTTTTTGACAACACTAGTGCCATCAGCATCTCCAAGAATCTTGTCATGCATTCAAAAACAAAACACATTCCGATCAAATATCATTTTGTTAGAGAACAAGTCGCTGAAAAGAATATCAAACTTGAGTATGTTTGTACAAAAGAACAAATTGCTGATATCTTTACTAAACCTTTACCTCGTGAAGCATTTGAATATCTTCGTCAAAAGCTTGGGATTCTCCCAAGTTCTCATTAGATTTTCCATTTTTCAGAATATAAAGGGGGAGTGGAAGTGTGTACAAGTCTGCAGGAAGGTTGTGTGTCAGTGGGAGTGGAAGTGTGTACAGGTCTGCAGGATGGTTGTGTTTCAGGGGGAGTTACCCTTTTCCATTTCTTGTCAAAGGGGGAGAGAATGTTTTAGGAAGAGGTGTCATGATCGTAGGGGGAGTACTTGTGTTGCCATCAATGCCAAAGGGGGAGATTGTTAATCAACGGTTGTCATTGATGTCAACCCAAGCAGCACCAGGGGCTAACCCAATATTGCATGGTAATTTTGACCTACCAAATTAATATATTCTAGGTCAATAATGATTTTGATGGTTTCTACTTGTCGAGATGTTTCCGTTAATATATGGCACGCCATGTAATTCTTCACGGTTTGAGAGATATTCATGTTTGAAGTTTGTACCCCCAGTTAGTGGGCTAAAACCCCATGGGGTTGGGGCATGGGTCATTGAAAAGTCATAATTAATATTTTTTTAAGATCCTAAAATCCTTCCCACGTTCACTTGTTGAAGCCCCTCTCAACTTAAGCACTTATATAAATTGTGATCCTCATTTCCTCCTTATGCATGGGATTTGGCCATCTAAAACAGGTCATCGTGGAATTTCACTCTAAATTTTTTTTCTACGAAGGCTCAGAAGCTAAAATTCTTACGAGGCAAAGTCAAAATCCTGAGGAAGCTACAGTAAAATTTTTAGATCAAGTTGCGCAATATTTTTGGAGATATGATCTGTGGAAGTAAGGGTTTTTGCAGGATCCTAAAATTCATCTCAAAGAAATGACCTTGGTAAATTCGTCATAACTCTCTCTTTGAGTATCGGATTGGAATTCTATAAAAAGTGATGGATAGTGCACAGTCTTTAATTTTTTTTCTATCAATTTTAGATACAAATTAAGAAACAGTGACACGTGGCATGTCGTACAAGTGCACTCTTCTGAAACAGTCCATAATTATGGAATTGTGAGAGATTTGGTATAAATCTCTCTTGAAGAATCCAAATTGGGTCAGACCTGTGGCATTGGAAAAAAGACTTAGAGGAATACTGCAGGACTGAAAATCAGATATTGAGGATCTGAAATAACAGAGATACACCAGATTCAATATTGAGCTCCTAGAAGGCAAGAAAAAGCTATATCATGTGTTGTCAAGGGTTGCAAAGGACCAGACTTTCTATGGCAGCAAAGCAAAGCAAGGTGCAGCAAAGGGTAGCATGACAAGAGAAGCAACCAAGGTGCATAACAGCAGAAAGAAGTTCATCATATGAAGTCTTCAAGTGGGCAGCACTACATACAATCATTGTAAAGGTATCATTATACTTAGTCATTGTAAATACATTATTGTACAAATTGTACTAGTGTCTATCTTCCAAGGGTTGAAGAGGCAGTGTTGGGAGGTCTAGGATCATCATTAGGTGGTTGTGTCAAAGTTGGGGTTATGGTCTAGTATATCTTCTTCTTCTACATCATTCTATATCATTGTAAAGTGGACCATTTCTGGCGCTTAGAGTTCCATCCTTTTATTCTTTCTATAGGTGGTAGGTGTTAGTGTGAGTATTAGCTCACAGTGTTAAAATTGCTCATTTGATCAATAATCTCAACATTAGAGATCCATCCAGTGGGAGTTGGAGAAGAATTCTTTTCTAGATTCTAGGAAGTTGAAGCTTTATTTTCAATTGGAGTTGAATATTAAAGAATTATTAGAAAAGCATTAGGTGGTTTTTGTCCTGGAGTGGGTTTCCACCTTAAAAATTGTGTGCATTTGTGTTCCTCTTGTTTACTGCTATCATTTTACAAACACTGATAATAATTGAAGATTAACTAATGCTCTAATTGAAAGTAATACTGATTCAACCCCCCCCCCCCCTCAGTATTTCCAACACCTTTTTACGGGGGTGTGCAAGTTTTAGTGGCGAGCAGAGCGGCGATCGTCGCGGTTAATACAACAAGTATCAGTGCATGTGCAAGTAATGGTCATAAAAAGTGTGTAGGTAATATTTTAAAGGTTTTAAAGATATTTTCTCCAGTTTCCAAGACTTGGTTCAGGAACATGAGTATTTTTTACCTCTAAGCTGGGAACATTATATGGATGGTGATATACCCATAATGACAGTCAAAAGCCATGGTGACAAAATGACGTGTAACAGATTTCCCCCTAAAGTGCGAAGTATGATAAATTTTTTCTAAAGAGTGAAGCGCTTTATCATTCCAAGGATTGGATTGGAGACAATAGTCAAAATCCTGTAAAAAAATTCAAGACAAATATATATCATCACTGAGGTAGGCATTCCCATACTCAGAGAAAAACTAACTAAATGTTCTAGTACATATATGATTTTAGCATTGCATCAAATGTAGACACAGTATGGGTACAATCATTTTTCATAAGAAATCTACTGTATCATGAAGACATAACTCCTCGCAACCTGGATGGTGGAAACTAGATCTAGGGTCTTGATTTTTGCTTCTCTAACTAGTATTAATCTATCCATGCGATTGATTGCATTGAAGTCAAACATGGTATAAACCACTTGATTACCAGTCAATGATGAGAATCATTAACAAGTGTGAGAGAAACCACCAATAATGACAATGGCTCTCAAAGTACTTCATCACAATCTATGAACTGTGAATGAATTAATTGTGGTCGAACACTCATAGAATCATTCGATCGAAGGTCAATGATGAGAACCTATTGTCGAAGGTGAGAAACCTGCCATTAGGGCATGCAGATTCCAAGGTATTGATAGGATTCTAAAGCAACTTTCTAGATAATGAGCTGATGTCGATAGAAAGTGATCTGTCACAGGAAAGCCTACGACACGAAACCATTAGATCAAGTTTTGAAGAAATTTTTTTGCAAGGAATGATTTAGGGATGGTCAACGCGAATGGAGATAAATGTTTGCAATGAATGTTAAATTTAAAATTGAAATTTCTCTTGAATACATAACGACACTATAAATGGCTTGGTAGCATTTGAATTAAATATAATACCCAAAAACCGGTTGAAGACTTTCAATGTGGATTGATTATATGTAAGACAAAAGGATTACCCAACCCAGGTTTGAGTGCGATAAAGTGTCGTGTTCAAGAGCGAGATGTTGATTTCTAAAACAAGGATAACAAATGGATTCTTTTTCTCACGTTTTCCCCCACCATTAGTAGCAAGTACCTCTTTATTTTTGTCAAGATTGAGGAGGATAACATTTTCTTGTCGTGTAAGCTCATCCTTCGGACGATTCCATCCTATTATTTTTAACGAACCCTAAGGAGGAGTGGTTCAGTCCTGTTGTGATCGACTGGTCCTGTATTGTTTAATTTTAACGAGTCCAGAATAGTATTAACTCGGTGTTTTTCATTTTTAGGGAGTTAGAAGAAAAACATAAGTAAACTCGGTAGTGCTATTTTTCATAAATTTAGTCTCTCAAACCCGAAAAAGGATAAAATAATGTAGGAGAGCACTCTATTGACCATGATTATTCAACATATACCTTTTTCGTAAATGGTCTAATTCAGTTCGGAAAATGGGTAAACTTATACTTAATAGATGAATTTTCATTTACTTTAACGAGTTTGAATAGTCAAGTGCTCGACGATATTTTTATGTTTAGAGAGTCTAAAAAGGGCTTAAAAGAGGACTCCAGGATTTCGATTTTTCGTATTTTTATAGAGCCTGAAAAGGGGATAAAGGTATACTCATTGACAAAATGATTCTATTTCAAACATAACCTCTTCTCTGCACAAAAACTCAAAAAATTACAATTATCTGCTCTCAAGCATGAAAAACATTTTGGCTTTTGACTCCTAAAGTGAAAATAAACAAAATAATATTATTTTATTCATTTAAAACTATAAAAATAATTTTTACCTTTTAGTTTTCAGAGTAGAGAAGAAAGAATTTTTCCCCTAAATATTCCGGAGTAGATATCAGGAGAACCAATTAGCCATTTTGAGAACGGTCAGGTTCAGGTATTCCACATCATCATTATTTTTGTTTTCATCCGTTTGTTTTTTTTATTTTAAGTTTTTAGGTCATTTTTTTAGGGGGAAACAACGTTTTTAAATCCACCCTCAAGGGTGCGCAGGTTTTTGTGCAAAACCCGCGCACCCCAATGCTTTTTTAATAGAAAAAATAATCGGGTCATCGTGGTTTTTATCCATAGCTCATGCGCAAAAACGCACTGTGTATACATAAAACCTACACAAGCATCATGGGTTTTAAAAATCATGTTTATATCCATAAAAAAATATCTCAATTTATTCCAACGGATTTCTAATGATCCTTATTGATGGTTTGTAGGTGAGAAATCATGTTGGAATCGCAAGAAAGGGAGCATGAGCTTCAAGATAACGAAGCCATGGATGACCCTGAAACACTTCACACATTAAAAACTTTTGGATTGTATAAATTATGATTAATTTAAGGAATGAAGGCATAGGTAGAGCTGATGACCTAGTCAGTCAATGCTTGGGATGTTCGATAGCAATGCTTCATCATTAGGGACCATAAGCTTGTGATCGAGCTAGAGGATATCTATTTCCTCACAAGATTACCCTGTAGAGGGAGAGACATTTCCTTGTTTGGGTCATGACTAGGTGGTCTATCCATTGTATCTTATATGGCTCGCTATTGTAGCCAAGATTCAGAGCTGAAGGATGATCGCATTGATATCAAAATGATTGTGCAACTAGACCTAAAGATCCTTGCTTTTACAGTTACCAGGTTGTGTGGCAGTGCCGCACCAAATGTGGCTACCAAAACACAAATGCAGACTGCAGTTGAATGTTCCAAGGCAGAAATTTTCAACTGGTTTGAAGGAGTGTTGGTCAACATTAAATGCCAACTTATGAGAGAAAAGAATAGGAAGTTGAAAAACTTCAGTTATATATCCATTCTCGTGTCTTTCGCTTTGCAGAGGATTCCACTCCTTGCACCTCAGCAGTCTCCAGTGGATCCGATGGGACCTAGGGAACCACGTATGATGTGATGGGTGTCATTGATGGCTCATCATGGTGGCGATGGTGGTCCAATGGTTCGTTATACCCCTCAGTTCTTTATATGGCTTAGGAGTCAAAGCTTCATGATTGAGGATTTTCCTTACGTAGGGGTAGATTTTAGGGGTGACCCTGACACATCACTCCCACGGAGGATACAGTGGGATGCATCAGGTAAAACAAATCATTTTGAGTTTTTTATTTTATCTAATTTTTATTTGATTTTCTATCATCCAATACTGATAAAAATGTTAAAATGCAGATGTTGCCCCATCACAACCAGCAGCGCTTCGTCACTTTGACAGGCGAGATGCACAGCCTATAGCAGCAGGCCCACTATAGACCAATGCGATAGAGGCTCTTGTATAGCTAGAGCACAACCTAGAGAGGTTGACTATTGACATCCTAGAGACAGGGACAGATGATATACCTCTCAGGCTCTAGAGACATGTGACTGGGGTTCCAAGCCCATTCAGGAGATATCTGCGCAGGGTGGCACATTCCATAGTCTGGTACCATGATCATCATCATGGATATTTGATGGTCGATCTAGATTTAAATTTTTTTTTTTGTATTAGTATCCTTATATCATAAGGTGTTTGAAACCTATGATCACAAACGATGTAATATTTTTTTGACACACAACTATTTTAACCTGATGATATTACCACTTCTGATCTCTGAGTATCTTGTTAAATATGGATCAAATATTGTTTTGTTTTAATTTTAATGTTGCATATGTCTATTTAAAACTTTATTAGCTAATTCATCAACCAATGCATTTAAATTTCTTGAAATGTGTTGATATTCAATGTAATTAAACTTTATTTCCAAGAAACGAACCCTCAAAAAAATTCTTAACAAAGCTGGATTTCTGATAGCATAAACATTGTTTAAATGTAATACGATGTGTTGTGAATCTAACCTAACAATAAAACATCGAATGCCAAATTTTATGGAATCAGATAATAGCTCAATGACTACGCTATATTCTGCAATATTGTTCGTTGTTTGACGGAGGCATATCCCATGAATAGAGACTAACTCATCGGTGGGCCAATAGATGACCCAAGCAGTGGAAGAAATTTATGTCTACTATGACAGGCACAGTTAGCAAAACCAATGTAAGTCTGAAGGAACATCGACATCTGCAATATCAAGAGTAATCAAGATAAACAGCGAAAGTAGCAAAAAATCGTCAAGAAAAAATAACTAATCTAAGGGACACTTTTCTAATCTAAGGCACATTATTCTAAAATGTAACTAATGTACAAAGAGGATCTAAAAATTAAGAATCATGCATAATATCTCTTGATATAAAGGCCATTTTTGGGCTTATCTAAAGAGAAGTCGTCATAATCGATAAACTCATAGGCTCCTTTTGCATGCATGTGCTTAACAATATAAGGACCATGCCACATTGGTTCTAATTTACCAGCACCTAGTTTTTTGTAAGCTTGATCGTATACTAGAACTAGGTCACCTTTCGAATATATGTGAGGGTTAACACTTTGATCATACTGAGCCTTAACACTTTTTTTATGAGCTTTAGCAGCTAATGCAATGGTGCGACGAATCTCATATAACTGTGCTAGGTATAGGAAGCGTTTATCCTCTTTAGAGGTAGATGGTAACAATTCAATGGTTAATTTGAGTGACGGGATTTCAAATTCAATCAGTAACACAGCTTCCAAACTATAAATGAGATGAAAAGGAGTGAACCTTGTGGATGTTTTTGCAAAGGTACGATATGCCCATAATGTCGGAAAAAACATGGTATGCCAATTTGTTTTGTGAGTTCTGAAAATCCCTTTAATCATGTTGGTTAAAACCTTGTTGACGGCCTCAACTTGACCATTAGCTTGTGGGTAATATGGTGTAAAATTATCATCGCATAGGCCAAGTTGAGTGGAAAGTTCGGTCATCATAATTTTTTGAAAATCACTCCCATGGTCCGAAATGATAGCTTGAGGGACAATGAACCGAGAAAAGACATGATTAAATATGAAATTGTTGTAGATTTGCCATCAACCGTGAATGTAGGTATCGCCTCAGCCCATTTGATAAAGTAATCTACAGCGATAATAATATACCATGCCCCTTGGCCGAGTGAGGGTTACATGTGATGAAATCGATGCTCCGTTTGGCGAAGGGACCGACAACAATGATTGGGTGAAGAGGAGTTGGAGGTGCACACATATTTCGGTCAAAAATATGGAAATTGTGGCATTTTCTAATCGCGAGAATGCAGTATTTGAATAGCGACGGCCATAAATAGCCAACATGCAATATCTTTTGGGTTGTGGCAAACCCAAACATATGACCACCACACGCTCCAAAGTCACAATCATTCAAAACCCTTTCGACTTCTTCATGATTTATACAACGTCGAAAAATAGAATCGGCACCACGACGATAAAGAGTGTCATCAACAATATTGTATTGTTGAGATTGGTATTGAATTCTATTTCGATCTGATTGTGAAAGCTCTCGCTGAAAGGTTTGGTTCTGGAAATATATAATGATATCCCCATACCATGGATCTAATGTACTGATTAGAAACTGATATTCATTAGCAAGATGGTTTTCTGCCACAGTTTCAGATTCCATATTGGGAAAATCACACATAAGTTCAGCGAAAACCAATTATTTCTTAGACTTGGATTTCTCAAACTCCAAATAAAACTATTGCGGGATAACAATCCATTTAGAGTATTTTCCCCTGACCAATTTTTTTGTCAAATCATACATCATCAGATTGCAATTAGATGTCATTGTGGTTTTGTGTAACAATATGTAATGACATAATCGTTGGACATCTTGAAAAATTGCCAACGCCAATTTATCCACATGTGAATACTTGATTTCCATCAGGCTGAGATTTAAACTTAGGTAATAAATCAAATGTTCATTGTTAGAATCATCCTCCTGAACTAAAACCATTCCAATTGTGGAATCAGATGCAACTAATTACACAAAGTAATCTCGGGTATAATCAAGCAGACACAACAATGGTGCATGGGTCAACGCACGTTTAAGTGCATCAAAATATTTATTGGCAAGATCGTCCCAGATGAATGGAACATCCTGTTTTAACAACCAAGTGAAACCTTTAGTTCAATCTGCCTAGTTCGGGATAAAACGACACAGAAAGTTTGCTTTCCCCTACACACTTTGGAGTTCGCGAAGAGTGGAAGGAGGAGGTAGATTAACAATAGCCTCAACCGACATAGATGCCTTGTTTTGATACAATGAATCCAAGTAAATGTCCTGATTGCACACAAAATACACATTTGAGCAGATTCAAACGAATGTTGTAATGCCTACATCTCATAAAGATGGCACGTAAATGTGTAGGATGATCTTGTATGCGTAAAGAATGAGTAGGTAATTAATCCAAGTAGGGATGTACAATATGTTTGATATCGTGAAATACATAAGACATAGCTCATTGAAAAGTTGCACCAACATTTTTTATTCCAAATGGTAATTTACAGTATGGAAACTTTCCCCATGGACATATAAATGAAGTTTTAGGTTGATCAATAGGGAGCATGTTTATTTGATTATAGCCAAAAAATCCATCCATAAACGAGAATATTTTGTTTCCAGCACAATCATTAATGATTTGATCGATGTAATGGGTAGGATAATTGTCTTTAGGACAAGCCTTGTTAATATCCTGATAATCGACACATACTCTGATATTCCTTTCTTTCTTGGTTACAGGAACTATGTTAGATACCCAATCCGTCAAAGGAATAGGATAAATAAATCCCGCACGTAGTAATTTCTAAACTTCAGCTTTAATTGTCGTAGCTTTCCGTAGATGTATTGGACGTAATCTCTGTCTAATAGGATTAACATCCAGGTATGTCTTGATTTCATGAATTACAATCTTAGGATCAATACCTGTCATTTCTTCATAAGACCAGGCAAAAATGTGTCAGAATTTCTGAAATAGGGATTTGTATATTTTTTATATCTTCAATCAAGAAATAAGCATCTATAGGAGAGTTCTCAGTTATCCTTGGTTTAATTTACATGTCAATAGGAATTGTGGTGTAAATATTTCCCAAATTTTTCTCAGAATCCATCGTGAAGAATGGATGTAGGATTTTGAGGTTTCTTGACATAGTCAATCGAAAATATGGATGAAAATTAATTCTTGAGCCTATCAAGGTTAGATAAAAAAGAGGATTGATGATGACTATCATCCCATGGTAATTCATCTGATGACAATATTTCATGGATATTTTCATAAGTTGAAAAAACTTGTTGAAAAGGATCCGAAAATGATGTGATGGCTAAGCTTGATAAAGAATAAGACTCCTCACCGGCCACATTAATTTGATCAGTATAAGTTTATGGACTGTCATAACACAATTTTACTGCTACATATGCTGATTCAAAAGGACTTAAATGCATCTCGCCACTATAGAAGTCAAATTATGATTCTAAAGGCACATTCCATGAGTCATCAAATGGCATTGTGCATGATGTAATCATATTGATATTGGTGATAGTTCACGGTACGATTGGAGAAGGTATAGCGAAAGTTCCCATGAGAGCAGAATATTTAACTAGTCCTACCCCAACATCTTCATAAGGGATAACCATTTTTCCCACATGCTATATACTATTTGTAGAATTAGGGTTTGAAGCGAAGTAAGATAAATGATCTATTTTAACAATATTTCTTTTATGAGGAAACAGGATCATCCGAAAGACTGATGAAACGACAACGGTCATAGCATAAGACCAACTTCAACCCAGAAGAATGTTGTAATCAAGAGGGGCATCAACAACTTCCACCTCGATTGTTGTTGTTTTTCCTTCTACCTTTATAGGCAGATCCCGGAGTATTCCGAATGGGCAAAAACCTCTTCCATCAAAGGCTTTAAGAATTTTTGGTGACTAGTTGATTATTGGAGAACCTAGATTTTTCCAACAAGTTAAGTACATAATGCACGTATATGCTCTCTCATCAATTACTATGCGAAAAAATCACCTTGATTTGACTAATACCGGAATTTGAAAATCCATTTGATGTGGGAGTCTAGGTACAAAGTTCTCGAGATCAAAGACAATGAGATTCAATCCTTGAGGATCAATTGCTCCTATAGATTATAATAGTAATTTCCTCTAAGCTGGAAAATATTGCAGCACTTCGAGGGCCGACATTGTTGAAGGGGATATGGCCAAATCCTCAACAATATTGTAATTCTGAGCAGCTCTTGCATGTGGGTTGAAAATATATTTTTGAAATACACCTTTGGCAGGAAGTTTAATCACTAAATCAGGATTAGTTTTCTCGATTTGAAATGGTTGAGAAACCAAAGGATTTGATATTGGTGGTTGACTCGATGATTCAGTTTCTTTTCCAGTTACAGGAATATTAAATCCATAGTCTTGAGATCGTGCCACAACCATGACCTGGGACATCATCAGGATATCCACTGATGAATTAGAAGAAGATCCAATCATTTTTTTTGTCTTGTGATGGAAAAGGATCTTTCAAGACAACAAGCGTGGTTGAACCTTTGACAAATTTGGATACCTTGGCCCGATGTGGGCATTGTTTGGTGTAGTGATCCTCATCACAGATATTACAAGGATGTCGAGGTTTCCATTTTTTGTCTAATGGTTTGTTTTTCTCAGATTTCTCTTTGAGAGAAGTGTTTTGTTTATTTTTACCCTTCCATTTTTTCTTATTGCCGGATGATTTAGCTTTGGTTGTAGATGAGTATACGACATGAATCTCGGTAGAAGTTTCTGGTGAAGGATCTCCTTTAGGTGAATCTGGTAGAGTTATGAGAAGTAGATTTATATGATTTCTTCTTACTCTTTGTCATATTAACTGTACTAATTACACCTTCTACGGCATGAGAACCAGAAGGAGTTGTAGTGAGTTGACCTAGGCATGATAAATCAGGAATTTTTTGATATAAAGTATCGAATTGTGTGTAAACAAGGTTCTTGTATTGTGCTTGAGCTATGACCCGCTCTTCTGTTACAATGCCCCCTTTAGCTACATCTTCAGTAATAATAGGAAGCAATTCTTTGATGAACCATTCAGCCAGAATTTGATTCGGAATGAAAACTTTGACTAAATGTCGTATACGTCCCCATTCGTGTATGTGATCTGAAATGTACGTAGACGTAGTATGTTTTAATGAAGTCAAAATTTCATGCCACTATCATAATGGAATCGCAATTGAAAATGAGTTATGAAGGTTGTTGCTAAAGCATTGAAATTATTGAAAGAGCGTCGTGGTAACTCAATGTACCACTTTGCAGCTAAGCCGATCAAAGTTCTTTGAAAAAGTATCAAACGAATCGAATCGTTGATTAAGGAATTGGATGCACACCACAGATAATTCATCACATGATTTGAGGGGTATTTTCCTAATTTTCCTTCAAACCTTGGAATATCACTAGGAAACTTAGTAGGCATTTTCGACCAAAACGAAAGATAGTAAATTGGATCATTCATTAGCCGAGACAAATCTGGTAAATATAAAGTTGCAATGAATGGTAACCATCGGTTAGGGTCTTTGTTAGATCCCTCGATTACTAGTGTAGTCCCTTATTATTTATAGTGTAACCCCCTTATTTTTATTGGTGTACCCCTGTAACTCCCATATTGTTATTATTGTGCCCTTACATTATTATTGTTAGGTCGTCCATGATTATATTGTGATCCCATGGACTCCTATATGTAGAAGGAGGTTTTTTCATTTGTATCATCCAAAAATTGTTCATTTATATAATGTAAAGGAGGTTTCCCCCTCAAAGTGGCTTATTTCTAAGGTTTTGATCTCTCTTTTATTCTATTTTTGGAGTTGGTTTCATAACATTTGGTTTGAGAGCTTTGTATTATAGGGTTTCGCTACTCCAAACAAGTCATCGTGGAATTTTTGCTATAAAATTTTTTATGCGAAGTTTCAGAAGCTGAAATTTTTATCACGCGAAGCCGCAATCATGAGAAAGTTTGTGTAAAAATTTCGAATCTTGGTTTGCAATATTTTCGGAGATATGATATGTGGAAGTTAGGGTTTTTGCAGGCTCCCGAATTTCATCTAAAAGAGGTGATCTTGGGAAAACAATCATAACTCTCTCTCTAAGCATTGGATTCAAATTCTGTAAAAATTGGCCAAAATCACACATAATGTAGTTTCCTGTATATCAATTTCAGAGCCAAAGGAGGAAACAGGGATACGTGGCACGTCGTACAAGTGCGCTATACTGAACCAGTCCATAATTAGGTCATTGTGGGAGATTGGGCATAACTTTGTCTTGAAGCACTCAAATCAAGTCAAATCTATGGCATTATAAAGAAGATTTAGAGGGCTACTATAGTACCAAATTTAAGATATTGAAGATCTGAAATCACAGATACAATTTAGCTTCAATATCGAGCTCCTCAAAAGCAAGAAAAATGTGTGTATTTTCTTTTCAACTTGCATAAGTCTTGTTTGAAAAATCAGTTTGAAATGATTCCAAGGGCATATTGAGGCATATATATCAGTATTGGGTTATAAAATGCCCCCCTAAAAAGAATTCAACACCCATCAAGCCATAATAAAACTCTACTATGACTCATGAATATGAAGAAGTGCAACATGATATATCAAAATTACAAGAGCAAGTGCACCAAATTTCGCTCTCGCAAAGAGCAACAAAAAAATGAAATGGAAGTTTTGAGGAAAGGCATGGAAGCTAAGATGGATGGTTTGAAGAAATTTGTGGAAGATAATATGGATGGTTTGAATAAAGGTGTGGAAGCTAATATGGATGGTTTGAAGAAAGGCGTGGAAGCAAAGATGGATGGCATGGAAGAAAAATGGAAGGTTTGAAGGAATACATGGAAGTTTTGAAGGAAGGTTTAACAAATTTGATACAAGAAATGATTCCTAATGGCGAAAAGATAGTAGAGGAAACTCATGATGAGAGAAGAATAAATGTTAATCATGATTTCATAAACTCGAATGTTGGATGGAAGACCCACCATATTCCAAAGATCGATATGAGGAAGTTTGATTGCAAGTATCCCATAACATAGATACTACAGATGGAGCAATTTTTATATTTAGAACAAAATACATCTGTATGGTATTAATGGCTTTGCTCCTGTAAAAAAATTGTCACTTGGTCAATTTTTACGGAGGAAACGATAGCACATTATGAGGATACAAAGAGCAGCACCTTTTTTAGCCAATTGATAAATCTCAAACAAAAGGGTTCAGTGGTGGAGCACATTGAGGACTTCCGAAAATTGAATATAAGGGTAACTGATATTCTAGAGGAACAAAGGATTTATTTCTTCATAGGGAATTTAAAGGATAACATCCAACATGAGGTTTGCGTTTGGCAACCTGATTCATTGGAGAATGCATTCAGGTTGGTAAGAAAATTTGAATGTAAAATAATGGCGACAATGAAGCCTACCACTCACATCTATAAAGATGGAAGTGTTGCTACTCCTAGAATTCCACAACCTACAAGGTTGACACCACAACAATTGGAAGAAAAAATAGCAAAAGGGCTTTGCCACAGTTTTGATAGAAAATACACTAAGGGGCATAAGTGTGCTGAGAAGAAATTATTTTACATAGATTGTGAAGAGGAGTGTTGGCTCGAGGGGTCCTGACCCAGGTTTGGAGGTTAAGGTTTACCAACAAACCCCTATAATATTGGCCCTTTCGGCAGTGACCTGCTTACGTAGGCCAAAGTCTCACCCGAAGCAGTATGGGAGGGTGCTGGAACCAGGTTTCTGCACCCTGGGAGAGGGTAGGTAAGTCAAGAAGAGTTGTGTTTGACTTCACAATTACCAGATCATATATCACAGAATCCAGATCTATCGACCCCTTCGCATCCATGTTCGCAATACCAATTATAATCACAGTAAACAATACATATAGAACAATAATGCAACTATCACAGGTATTCTTGCATAAAGTATAACAGACAGATTTAGAGAAGATGTCAATGCAGCATAAGCAAATAACACAGTTATTTTCGCAGCTTAACACAGAACCATGCATAGCATAATATATATCATAGATTTTCATTAACAGATTCAGATATTCCAACAACCTTCCACTTTCATTAATCCTTCAGATCCTTTTACAATACCCAACACCCAACCTATGCACACAGTAGTAGGGTTCGCACACAGCAGGACTGAGGATCTCCGTGCACACAGCTAGTAGGAGTCCTTTCCCCAATAACCCAAATAGATCTACTAATTCGTAATTCACACCAATCTTAATACATACCTACCTATTGACTCAAAATGTCCTTCCATTTATATCGATCTAGCCTAATATTTCCTGTGGTCTGCAAACCATGGTTTACGGACTCTAGGTCTACCCTTTGACCCATTACAATGCTTTTGGGGCTTTGACCCACCCCAAAACCCCTGTGCTAGACTAAAATATGCCAAAAATATACAAAAATACTCAAAACTGTCCCAATTCGTAGCCTTTGGAGGACCCTGTTCCAACAGTCCCCCAACACAATCTTGTGACTCGTCCCAAGTCACTATGGTGGTGGAGTCTCCACCTGCGCGCACAGTGTATTGACAGCTGCTACCAACAAAGGCAGCACTTCTTGAATTTGAGCAGCAGCACTCTACGCAATATCTACGAGCTTCTGTGATGTCGATCCTTCTATCATATCAGTGACACTCTCCACTGTCTGGTTTAGTCATTTAACAACAACATCAACATCCTGTGACAGCTGGAGGGCTACAGTAGCCCAAGGCTTCAAGCGTTCTCTAATGACGTGATTCTTATGGCGGAGCTCCTCGATCTCATCTTGGAGGGTATTGCTGGTCCTCAATCGTGCCAAATGCTGTGTAGGAACCAAGGTGGGTAATGTAGCCTCGATCTGCTCGAAAGCTTACTCCTTCTAACATAAGTCCTGATTTAGTTACCAGAGGATCGGATCGCACTGGACCTTGGTCCATAGCTGCATGGTTGTCTCTAGTAATTGGGCACCTTGAGCAATATGCCCTATAATGGTGTTTGTAACCGCGATCACCAGTGCAGTGCGCTGGGCTCGTACCTCCGGGGGTGTTTCGGGCTGCAATTTGGCCTGTAAGTCAGTGATTTGCCACTCTAACTTTGTCTTAATGACTTGCATTTCCATCCTATAAGCCTTCAACACTGCGACCAATCCTTCAACCTTAGCCCAGGGGGTGGCTACAGTCGAGATCTCTTACGTAACCTCTGTGCAGAGCTGATGGATCAAGGTTTCGAGCTCTGCTTGCCGCACGACAATGAGGAGCACTTTCGCATTCTATTGTGCGATGGTCTGCTTGGCCACACTGAGTTGTTAGTGTACTTGCTGGTCCCAATGGTGAATCTCCTGAAACACAGCAGTGTGGAGACCGTACAATGCATCATGGGGCAGCTTGGCTAGATTCAACTGCACCCCTACACCTGCTTGGAGTTGTATTCCCTGGTCTGGCAAACTGATGACAAGGGTGATGCTAGGTAATGAACAGAGACGACTTTCTTCCGTAGCTAGCGTTGTACTGCTAGATGCTAAGGGAATCTGTCCCTAAACCACGTTGTTCTGTAGCATTTTTATCTTTAACTACAGGGTGAGAAGCTCAGCCTGGATGGCATTGATCGCAGCCCTCTGTTGTTCCTCTAAAGCTACCCATTTTCTTCTGTGGCTAGTGTGATTGCATCTGCAATTTTTTCAAGATCTCCTTCAGTCAACGTAACCGTCTCATCTCATTCCTTCCACTAGGCGCGCTGCTTCTTTCGGGGCCCCTTAATGTTTACTACCTCTAATGTTTACTTCCTCTGTGCCTAGATCTGGTTGCCAATCGACTTGGGTTTCAGCCTCGATGTTCTTCGTGGTGGTTTGCTTTGGCTGCATGTCCTTTTTCATGGATGCGCATGAGATTTTCCTTGTGCCTCCAGTCTCCTTGATGATAACAGGTGGGAGCACCTGCATCGTGCTAGTACCTGTGGTGCCCCTTGTGCTGGATTTGAAGCCTATGTTCTAGGCAGGAGGTCATAGCACAATCACATTGTCAATTTCCTCGTCTGCTACCATATAAGGAAGTGATGTCCATGTTTTATCCCTGTGGCCTCGGATATGACTGTTGTGCGTGGTAAACTAGAATGCTACAATACTTTTTTATTTTTCATATACTGTGGGGGACAGCTGAGGTCGAGAATTGATGGTTGCAGCCACGCTACTCTGGAAGAGGACCCAAAAGACTTGGTTATCCTCTATGTGTTGCGCATCCTTGGAATCCCACAAATGGGCATACCGAACCCTTTCGCACATATCTGGGGTGAGCTCGGGGAGGACTGACTCTGTAGGGGTCTCCCAGGCAACTAGGGCTATAAGGAATAATAGCCAGGCATAGCAAAATGCTTTTCCCTGCTCCTGAGATTCACGGACGTTGGTCAAGAACTCGTCACATAAGTAGTGGGCCCAATTGAGGTAGACCCCCTTCGCACACTAACCTGCTAGCTAAATGACATAAGCAGGGATAGTTGTGACTTGGCACTTTCGCATTAGCTTGCATGTTAATAATATGGTACCCATCTACGCAGCAGGGCCACTAATAGATTTGATGATGAAGCCTCGTGTGTTCCATTCCACATGGTAGGTCTGACGCACATATTTAGCGGTTTCCCCCTCATATTTCTTGCCCACACACTCTAGAGGGTGTGGCCTATTCATGGGAAGGCCCGTAATTCTATGAACCAACGTAGCGTCAATGGGGACTATGTCTCGAATTCATAGGCAACCATCATGAATTAAGGCGAGCAATTATCGGACTAGCCGATCCGCAACGTTGTACTGGCCAAGTTGGGGCATTGCAGTAGGTTCAAGAGATCGAATCCGACCAATCCACTTACCCATCGCTGGGGAACGATTGTGACCCCATCATTCACATAAATCATGTCGAAGTACAACGCAGGGGCCAGCTCAGGGAAGGCTTCATAATTCTCCAAGTCGTGATCTTCGAATTTGACCTCATGGAGCTTTTTGCAAGGGTCACTAAGGACAAGGACCTCTCCCAGGGTTAGTGGCATCTGCATATAGGTAATTAGGTCATCAAGGTTCTTTGGTGTGCGTGTCAAGGGCCTGTGTGGTTGGATGAAGGGAGGTAACTAGTTGATCGTATTGGCGAGCAGGGCTTCCTCCTGCACAGCTTGAGTCTGAGGCATCGCTCGTAGGGACTTGGAATGCCTTGGGGAAGTCCTAGGCTTCCCTGTAGCCCATTTCGCAGCATTTGGGGTCTTCCCTGAGCCCTGTGCCTGCTCTTTTCCCTTCCTTGTGACCTACGTCGAGAGCACTTCTTCATCCTCAGACCCAATCTCCATTACTTCCTCAATTTCTGGGACAGTAGGTGCCGAGGGCTCAGCAGGGTTAGTGGTTGTCATCCCAGCGCGGAAAATGAATCCCGACTCTGGGTGGCTACTGTCAGAAGGGGGAGGTTGATCAGACATGAAAGGGACAGTGCAGACCCAAAAAATCTTACAGCTCAAGTTCGTTCGAGATAAATATGATAAGTAAAAGCTATGCAAGTGAGGTGGAACCCTTGTCTGAGTTATCCTGCCCTTTTTATAGTGCTTGTGGGCGTCCAACGGTAGGGTAAACTTAACTTGGAAATTACCATCAGGTAAATGGTAAAAAATCCCCAAAATCTGCCCCATTAAATGCCAGCGGCTTGCTCCTTTTAACGATAAATTTTGATTTTTACCATATTTTATCATGCCAATGGCTATTTTTCTCACCTCCTGTGCACTTGGAATACCTGCTACGCATGGGCTAAACACCCGCGCCTCCTGCGCATCCTCCCCCAACACAAGCTTTATCCCTAGGTACTTCAAAACCAAATATATGTTTTCCCGGCATATTTCATCCCAACAAAATCAGACCTCCTTTGTAAGAAAGTCTTTCAGAGGTGTTGTGATCAGTGCATACCTCCGAACGAATTTTTTGTAATAACCTGCATGGCCGAGAAGTGATCGCAGTTGTCTCCTTGTTGTAGGAGTTGCCTGATATATGATAACTCTGCCTCCTGTATCCGCACCCCCAATATTATCCAACGTGGGGTGCGTCCCAATGCTACCCTTCCGCAGCCCGAGCAGTCCGGTAATTGTACGCATCTTGTCCAATTCTGAGTCAGAAATAGCTTTTGGATCATCCTTACCTTCTTTCTGGGCTAGGCTACAGTAGTTGACCATGCCTGGTACCGTGATTCCTAAGTGGGTACTTCAGGTGCATCATACACGTGCGATTCATCCCATGCTACAGTGTCAATGTCCTGCAGAGCTACATCAAGTGCCTTTGTCCCGCCTACTAACCCAAATGTCCCTAGAAATTCATCCTTCAAAGTCTCCCAGTGGCAGGTGCACTGATGGAGCTCTGCATCTAAGTACCATGTAGTGGCAATGAGTCTTAGGGCATGAATAAGTAGATGAACCTACTCTTGGGCAGTCCTGTCTCACCACTGTGATATCCAAGTGAACAGATATTCACGTGGGTCTTCTGGTCTAAGGAACATTTTGATTCGTACGTCGACTAGGGCCTCAAATCGTAGGATCATCATATCCCGACAATCCTCCCAATCCTGGAACGCCTCCTCATGTGTCTCTCACCATCACGCAGGTATTCCACGCATGGCCAGCATATAGGCCCATAACCTTCATTCTTTGGGAATCTCGGCTTCTAATGCTCCCAAAAAGTCCCTAACGTTACCAAAACCATCAAAGTAAGGTAGATTTCTTACCTTTGATAAAATGCAGTGGAAGTTCTTTGTGATCCAAAGACATCGTAGCGCAGAGACATCATGTAACTGGTTTTTCCAATTCTCTATCTCCCCATTAGAGTCAAAGAAGCTTTCACTGTCCTTTTCCCAGCAGAGTACTCCATCCACTGTGGGCTTGATCCAATATTCATCTCGAGCAATCAACTTATATATGTGATCCACATCCTCTTCGTCGCGCACCGTTTTTGTGTAACGTTCGCCTTCCACAGGATCTAATGGTACTATTACCCTTGTACCGTTATTTTTGAATACCATGCTTCTCTTCTATAGGTTAATGATGCCTCCCATATCGATGGCCCAATCCAAGCCTAGGAGCACAGGGTAGGGGTCCACATCTTCTACAATCTGAATTACTTCAAAATCAGCCCGGACCTTGACCCCTATGATATCCACCACGATCTTTGATAGTCGCCCCAAGGGTATGATCTTCTGCTGATTGCCCATGCGTAGCTAGATAGTGGACCATTCCAACTTAGGTTCCCACATTCATTGCCAAGTATTTTTAGGTAATGCATTCCCATCTAATCATAAGTCTAAAATAACCTGATCCATCTCATAATCATCGATCTACGCAGTCAACTGCATCTCCCTACCAGTGTGTTTCTTATATCTATAGAGTTTGTGTATGTCCTTGATTTCTAGAGGGAGGCTAGGTCATGTTTCGCAGCTATCTATTAATTCCTGAAGATTTTCCACAGCCTTTGGGTTGCGCAGTAGCTTCATACATGCTTGTAAAAAGGGTTTGACCTCCTCATCTGCCTTGAGGTCTCTAAGCGACTGCGAAGTAGAAGCCTCTTCCTCAAAAAAGTCTTTGCGAGCTGCGACAAATGTTTCTTTCTCCTTTTTTAGATCCAAACCTTCCTGCTTGATAACTAATTTTTCGGATCAGAGGTTCGGTCGCAGTCTTCTCCCCATGCCCCCCCAGTGGCCATCCCACTACATGTTATGACATTCACGCTTGGATCTTTGTCTTGCAGTTTAGCCTTAACCCTCTGCACATTCTACGTAGGTGTCGGTTGCTTCTCCTGCATCTTTTATATCAAGATTGGACAGTCTTCAAATCACATGGTCCAGCTGTCTGCAATACCGGCAGGATTGCCTTGTAGGGTTTGGACAGTCCCTCAAAAAGTGTCCTAATTCTCCACAGTTATAACAGATTAGTTGCCCTCGTCCCCAACCTACGCTCCCACCTCTTCCGCCTCCCTTGCCCCTAGCTGGGGAGCCACCTGCACTCGAGAGTGATCTTGGTGAGGATGGATCTGACTGTACCCTATAGAGGTTCCCTCGATCGATCATCAAATCATACATCTGGTAGTTCTATTCATCATGTCCTACCGACCTGGAGAACCTGCACCATTGCTGATTTACTTCTATGACATACACGACAAGGCAAGGACAGTGGTTTATGTCATGCAGCCCCACAACACGATAATCATTGCACCATAGCGCCGGCCCACTTGACCCTACAACTTCCCTAGGGCGCAATGGACTAGGTCCCCCGGCCTGCATATAGTCTGCTAACAGAGGGCAGTTATCTTTGGTGTGACCATTCTTCCTGCATCGTATGCACCATCTCTCAAGGCTAGCCTCTGCTCCTCGTTCCTTTCACAAATTATGGATCTCCATGTGCATCGCCTCCAGTTGTCCTTGGATCTACTAGATGCCCAGCTGAGTATCATCTCTGGGCGTAGCTTCCAAATTCATAGCGACTTCCAGGGATTTTTCCTGTGATTAAAAATTTTGGTGACACATAGGTATGCGTAGGTGAGGCAGTAGCATAGCAATGAACCATTCCATGTGCTATCTGTCATCATCTGAAATCCTCCTTCTTTGATCACCTTCTTCAGTAGCTGATCGGCCTCCCACACTGACTCAGAAGGCCCTTGCTTGAAATCCTTTAGGTCAACCACTATTTGAGAGTAGGACTTAGGCTTCTTGAATTTTTGCTTCAAGGAATTCTTGATCTCTTCAATGGTTGTGTTTTCATGCTAGCTGAGGTATCCCATGTACCAGTCCAAAGTACTCCTTCGAAGGCAAGGGACAGTTGTGCCCTCTTCACTGCATCACTAGCTACGTTCTACGTAGTCCATACCGATTCTGCGACAAACCAGAACTGATCCATGTCTTCATCTCCCACACCCTTAAATGTAGGAAACTTCATGTGCGCAGCCATGTCGTCTTCCAGTGGTGGTGGAGGTGTAGGTGAATTCTTACCCCTATGCTGGTTTGAAAGTGGTGTGGCTGCAGGACTCTGCGCAGCTACTTCTCTTACCAGACTGTAGACAGATCTATCTCCTTCTCGGTTGGTCCAATATTATTTTCCACTTCGTGTCATACTCCCATCTAGATCAGAGATCATTCATTCGGTGTGGCTACACAAAATACTCTTTTCACACAGTAATAACTTAATCAGCAATGGTAAAGTCTTCGGAAACTTACCCTAGAATCCTTTGAAGAATCTTCGCTCTGCTTCATAGTAGGAGACAAACTGATCAATGGCAAATTCTATCACGAACCCTCCTAGCACATTGTCCACCTAGTGGTCCACTGTGCGAGTGATGGTGTTATCAGTCTTCTATAACTTCTGGATCAATTCTGGTGTCCACTGTGTGACCCGCTCCTCCTTCCAACACTTCTAAAATTCAACCAACCTTGCAAGCCACTCTTTGGCTTACGCAAGCAGTATGGGAGGGTGTTGGAACTAGATTTCTACACCCTGGGAGAGAGTAGGTAAGTCAAGCAGAGTTGTGTTTGACTTCACAATTACCATATCGTATATCACAGAATCCAGATCTATCGATCCCTTCGTATCCACGTGCACAATACCAATTATAATCACAGTAAACAACAAATATAGAACAATAACGCAACTATCGCAGATATTCTTGCAAAAATTATAACAGACAGATTTAGATCAGATGTCAATGTAACATAAGCAAATAACACAGTTATTTTCACAGCTTAACACAGAACCATGCATATCATAACAGATTCAGATATTCCAACAACCTTCTGCTTTCATTTATCCTTCAGATCCTTTTACAATACCCAAAACCCAACCTGCGAACATAGCAGCAGGGTCTGCACACAGCAGGACTGAGGATCTCCACGCACATAGCCAGCAGGATTCCTTTCCCCAAGAACCCAAACAGATATACTAATTCATAATTCACACCAATATTAATACATACCTACCTATTGACTCAAAATGTCCTTCCATTTATATTGATCTAGCCTAATCTTTCCTGTGGTCTGCAACCTATGGTTTGTGGACTCTAGGTCTACCCTTTGACCCATTACAATGCTTTCGGGGCTTTGACCCACCCCAAAACCCCTGTGCTAGAATAAAATATGCCAAAAATATACAAAAATACTCGAAAATGTCCCAATCTGTAGCCTTTGGAGGACCCTGTTCCAACAAGGCGGAAGAAAATGAACAAGGAACTTCAAAAGAAGAGGATATACACCAGGAACCAACCCTAGAGAAAAAAGAAATGAGTCTAACCATATCGTGTAATGCATTGGAATGAATTAACACTCCTCAAAGTCTCAAGATAGAAGGACATATCAAGAAGAAAAAGGTAATAGTGTTGATTGATTTGGGTAGTACCCATAATTTTATTCATTGTAAAATTGTAGAATTAAATTTCTTCCCACATACCGACACCGAATGTCAGTGATGGTTGCAAATGGAGGAACTATAAATTTCTCTAGAAAATTCCATAATATCAAGCTAACCATGGGGGAATATGTATTGAATATTCCAATTCTTTCCATTCCAATGGGAGGTGTTGATGTTGTACTAGGAGTACAATGGTTACAATCTTTGGGGACGGTAGCTTTTAATTTTCAAGAAATTTTCTTGAAAAAAAATCGGAAGGAGAGGAAGTTGAATTATGGAGTATTGTAGGGAAACCAGGATATATAATAAGCTCTAATTTCATGACAAAGATTCTAAAGAAAGAACAACGAGGCGTAATTGCAAAATTATGCTCACTATAAGTTCCATCATCAAAATCATATATTTCTCCAGATCTCCAAAAAGACTTGGACAATCATTCTAAGGTGTTTGAAACTCCCAAAGGAATCCCACCTATTCATGATCATGAACATTCTATTCATTTGATTCCAATAAGTGTCCTCCAAACATCAGTCCTTACACATATCCTTATGTCCAAAAGAGCAAAATTGAACATATGATTGCAGAAATGTTAGAGGTTGGTATAATTCAACCCAGTAGTATTGGTGCACAAGAAATATGGATCATGGCGCATGTGTCCAGATTATAGGGAGCTCAATAAGCTCACTATTAAAGATAAATTCCCCATTCCTATGATTGATGTATTATTGGATGAATTACAAGGAGCAATTTATTTTACCAAGTTGGATCTTTGTTTAGGATATCATCAAATTAGAACGAAGATTGAAGATATTCCGAAAACAACATTTCGAACTCATGAGGGTCATTATGAATTTTTGGTCATGCCTTTTGGCCTTACCAATGCACCTTCTACATTTCAAGGGTTGATGAATTCCATTTTCAAACCCTTCCTTAGAAAATTTTTGTTAGTATTTTTTGATGATATATTAATCTACAGCATATCTTGGAAGGATCATGTTCAACATGTTGAAAGGGTGCTCAAACTATTGGAGGAGAAACAAGTATATGAAAAACCTCCAAATTTTCCTTTGGAGTACAAGAGGTGGAATATTTGGGTCATATTGTATCTCACGAGGGTGTTAAGGTAGACCCTAACAAAATTAAAGCCATTAAGGAATGGAAATTCCCCACAACCATAAAGCAGCTGCAAGGATTTCTTGGGTTAACAAGGTATTATCACAAGTTTTTTAAGAATTATGGGAGAATATAAACACCTCTAACAACATTATTGAAGAAAGATGCATTTTCATGGGCTCCTAAAGCAACTAAGGCTTTTGAACAACTTAAAGAGGAAATGTGCCTAGAACTAGTCTTAGTTGCACCAGACTTCATAGAAAGCTTTATTATGGAATGTGATGCCTTAGGAAATGGAATTGGTGTTGTTTTAATGCAATAAGGAAGACCCATTTCTTTTGAAAGTCATCCAATCAAAGGAAATTATTTACAGAAAGCTATTTATGAGAAGGAAATGTTGGCAATACTACATACGCTAAAGAAATGGAGACCTTGCCTAATGGGAAGACACTCCAAGGTAAAAACTGATCATGATAGTCTTAAACACTTTTTGGAACAAAGAATATATTCAGAAGAGCAGCAAAAATGGGTCACAAAGATGTTGGGTTATGACTTTGAAATCATCTACAAAAAGGGGAAGCTAAATGTTGTTGCAAATGCACTCTCAAGAAAGGATGAAGAGGTGGAAGAATTTCTTTGTGTCATTTCTATTATCCAACCATATTGGATAACCAAAGCAAGGGATGAATGGAAGAAGGATGAAGAAGTGTGGACACTCATTCAAAAGTTTCAGCAAGATCCTAGTACATCTAATACATTTAGTTGGAAAAATGATTCCTTATGGTACAAAGATCACTTATATATTTGTAAGAATTCCCAACTAAAACAAAATATTCTTTTGGAATTGCACACTTCTTCTTTAGGAGGACACTCTGTATTTTTAAAAACTTACCACAAGGTGAAGAAATATTTTTTTTGGGATGGCCTTAAATATGATATTTAAAATTTTGTGGCAAAATTTTTGGTTTGCCAACAAAATAAGGTTGAGACAATTAATACCCGGGTCTTCTATAGTCTTTATCCATTCCAATTCAACGTTGGGAGGAGATTTCAATGGATTTTATCATAGGTTTACCTAAGTTCGAAGGAAATAGTGCCATCATGGTGGTAGTTGATCGCCTTACCAAGTATGCACACTTTTGTGCATTATTTCATCCATTTAAAGCAAGCACAGTTGCTACTACATTTATGGAAACAATTCAACAGTTACATGGAAACCAAAAGATTATTGTAAGTGACAAAGATCCCATTTTTATTGGAAATTTTTGGACGGAATTATTTTCTTGTTTGGGTATTCAACTGGCTCATAGCTCATCTTATCATCCTCAATCCGATGGTAAAATTGAGATAATGAAAAAAAAATTGGAAGGATATCTTCATTGTTTTGTATCTGATAAACAAACACAATGGGTCAAGTGGTTACCTCTAGCTGAATGGTGGTATAACACTTCCTTCCATACTACAGAAAAAAGGACCCCATTTATGGCACTTTATGGATATCATCCACCATCCATCACATCATATTTAAGATAAAATTCTAAGGTTCAAGCAGTGGAAGATCACATCAAGCATTAACAAAAAGTTCTCCAAATCTTAAAGGATAACCTAAATTTGGCACAAAATCGAATGAAGCAACAGGCAGATCAACATCGCAGTGAGAGAAGTTTTGATGTAGGAGACTGTGTATTTTTACGGATATAACCATACAAATAAATGCCCCTCAAGCAATATAAGAAGGGTAATAAATTATCGCCAAAGTAATATGGTCCTTACAAGGTGTTGCAAAAGATTGGTACTATGGCATACACATTAGATCTTCCTACTTCTTCCCAAGTGCATCCAATTTTCCATGTTTCATGCTTAAAGAAGGTTATAGCTGAAAAACTTCCAATTCAAACAATATTGCCAAAACTTGATGAGGAAGGAAAAACCATATTGGAACCTGAAGCAGTCACAGAAACAAGAACTCGACAGCTACGAAATCGATCAATTTCATAGTATCTCATCAAGTGGAAGAACTTACCCACTGAATATTCTACATGAGAGGATGAGAATTTTATATAGAAGAATCCAAAGCTACTCAAGCATTGAGAACAACATTTTTTTGTAGGAGAGGGGCATGTTAGGTCCCTCAATTACTAGTGTAGTCCCTTATTGTTGTTAGTGTAACCCCCTTATTGTTATTGTTGTACCCCTATAACCCCCATATTGTTATTATTGTGCCCTTACATTATTAATGTTAGGTCGGCCAAGATTATATTGTGACCCAATGGAATCCTATATATAGAAGGAGGTTTTTTCATTTGTATCATCCAAGAATTGTTCATTTTTGTAATGTAAAGGAGGTTTCCCCCTCGAAGTGGCTTATTTCTAAGGCGTTGATATCTCTTTTCTTCTATTTTTGGAGCTGGTTTCATAACAGCCTTGTTGTGAAAACAGATAACCTTGAGGAACAATACCAGTACCTGGAGGAGGATATCCAGGAAAAACTAGGATAGCCTGAGCAGTTGGGATTGGTATACCTCCAGGGTATCCAGGGTTAGCCATACCGAACTAAGATTGAGATCGTATTTGATATGTATACCCAGGGTATGGTTGCCTCTGGTAAACTAGATTTTTTCGCATTTTTACATATTGAAGTCGCCCTTGAAATGTTTGACTTTGAAAAACTGACCATGAAAGGTTTGACCCGTAAAAGTTAGACTTGTTTCAACCATAGTTGCACCAGGTTTTCCTACAGAGGTTTGAGGAATAGACTGAACTATAGGTCTATTTTGATGAGCAGTAATCTAAGGAATTGACTGTGTAATAGTTGGTGTTGTTGTTTGAAGTGTTGTAACAATAGGGGTTTGATAAAGTCCAGGGATATGTGTACTTGGTTGTTGAACAGAAATTTGTGCAATAGATTGGATAGGAGTACTTGGAGTACTCGGACCAACTTGCTGACTATTTGGCATAGATACCTGTGGGGTAATTTGAAGCACACCTTGAACAAGTTGTTGGACTTGGGTAAAACCAAATTTTCTAGCTGGTTGAGTAGGCTTATTATAAGGTACTTGCAATTTAGGATGCAAAGACAAAGGATTCCACACAGTATTTATCCCTGTGTAAGGAACTCCCATCAAAGGTTGTGATGCATAAAGTTGACTATAACCAGTTTGAGGCATTGGAACATAAGTTTGATAATTACCAAGAATACTTTTCCCTACAACTAGGGGATAGGTTCCAGAAAAATATTTTCCTCCTTGAAAGGATGGTTGCTCTTGATAAGGGTGTTTCCCTTGGAAAGATTGTTGCCCTTGGAAAGGTTGATGCCTTTGGAGAGGTCGTTGCCCTTGGAAAGGTTGATGCCCTTGGAAGGGTTGTTGCCCCCCAAGCACTATATAGCCACCTTAAGAGTTAGCTTGAGGGATGTTCCTGGAAAACATATAGACGTGTTATGTTTTCAAAGGTTCGATGGTAGATTCATATAGACCATTTGACTTAGTAGAAGTTTCGGAGGATGGAGATGCTCCAGTGAGAAAGTGCTAGAGAGTGATTGGTACCCAGCAGGAACAGATGCACTGCCATATAGAAATGTTTCTGGTGATGAAGAAAACATAGATGAATTAGTAGACATGCATTGTGAAGCCATGTAACTACCTCTGGGTATAAAATAAAAAGGTATGTGGCATGGTGACTGATTGTAACCAAAGATTTGTATAAAGTCGGTAAATTAATGATACCAAGGATTCGCTCTAAAAGGAATGAAAGGGTAGATTTGTTCACTATACCTTATATCTAAAGTTTCTTGACGTGGAGGAATTGTGATCTATTCTTCCATGTCAGATATATCTTCAATTCTAATTAGGCTGGGAGGAAGATTCTCAGTAATACGCAGTTTTACTCAATGTGAATGAGGATGACCAGGAGTCGGGGCTATGAGATCCAAAGATGACTCAGACGAAGTAGATTTATATTCAGGCTCAGATATTTTGGGTTCAGTGAATTTTGTATCTGACAGTTCACCAGTATTAGATTCAACTGTAATTACTTCAGAAATTTATGGTTGTTCTTGATATTTTTCATTTATCTGAGGTTGATTAACTTTGAAATCGGGATTTATTACAATGGATGTTTCTCCTTGTTTAGTAGACCCAGTTCCTGATTATTGAACTCTTTCTGTTTTTATTTTTTCCAATTGAATGGGTGTATACTTAGGGGGTTTCCCCTGCATTCTACATGAATGTCTCGGTAGTTCAGCCACGGTTAATATTCTTAACACACGAAATCAAAAAAATTCAAAATAATACACCTAAGGTCGCTCAAAATAAAGCAAATGAACACGCGCCTACAAATTCTAAGAGACAAACCACACACAAACAGTATGTTTCCACAATAAAAACACTAGTTGGTGATGAAATCCAACGTCACAAAAATTAATGTGGAAACTGGCAGTTGGAACAGTTACACTGAAAACCTACTTAAAGAAAATAGTATGGTGCAAGTAACTTCACTATGTCATCTCGAAGTGAAGAGTTCCCTCCAGAAATTCCAAGTGAGTCTAGTCAACGTCTGCTCTAGGTACAGTGGGACCTTCCCTCCACCATCACCTTGGGAAAAACCCTAAATATTATGGCCACTAAGGTCACCAACTAAGACAATTTCACTTGGGGGAACAGTATACGTTCTGATATACATGAAAGTGAAAAGTATCAAGCTCAATCCCCTTGAAAGCTCCTCGACATGGTAAATCTGAGGTTTGTTAACCAGTGATCCTAGAATCCTTGATAATGTTTGATCTGAGGTTTTTCATTTTTATTACGTGCATGTCTTCTATCTTCACCAATGAAGTAGGTATGATTATCACACTGGGTCTAACATGACCTCGTGCTTGACTCTTTTAAGAAGAGCTTCCCAGGGTACAAATGCAACAATTGGATTTCCCTACCACAAGATGCTACTTGTTTGTTTTAACTACTTTGGAACGTTAATTACAACCTATTCCAAAAAATTGGCCTAAGCTAAATTGGTGGAATGAGCCCTAGAAAATGTAAAAAAAAAAATCTAGATTAATTTTATTAAGTGTCGTATTTATTTGGTTGTTATTTACGCAAAGGGGTGTGGAGATGAAACTTGATGATATTGTGACCTCACTCAAAATACTCTAAATGCATCAATATGAAAATGCAACTCTTTATTTTGATGAATTCTAATTGAGAGAAAGTTGAAGGACTTTTGAACTTCGAAAAGTACAAGCTTCCTAAAACTTCAAAAAAAATTCCTTTTCGTCAAAAAAACAATTTCATTAAGAACACAATTTCCAAGCATGACCAATGTCTCTTTCATGAAGATAATTTCGTTGATTACAAAGCCAAAAATTACAAATTTGATGAAAAAACAAATCTCAAAAGAAAGCAACTTCTAAAAACCCTAAAAAGTATAAAAAACTTTAAAGAAAATCGAAGTTCTAATTATCACTCCTTACTAAGATACCTATGTGTGTCTTTTTAATGATTTATCTTAGTTGTAAACAAACTAAAAATGTTTCCACTTGACCAAGAAGAAATGAAATCATGAAAGACTCGCTTGAGACAAATCTGACTTCGGTGATCTAGAAGCTTTTCCTTTTTTCAATCAATTTAGAAACAAATACTCAAATAGGTAAGGCTGGAAATAATCTTGATAGCTCAAGGAGATAATAACATAAAACCAGTGATATTTGGAAAATGAATCTTTCTTCCAAAAGGAGCAACATAAAACTAGGACAAACCCTAATTGAATTATGCAAAAAGGATGAATTATCAAACAAGACTCTAAGGTGTTAAGGAGGAGTTCATACACAAACTATGACAACTGGTATAGATCAGGTTAAACCTTAATAATTTTGTTATCTGACTCTGGAAGAGAAATTTTTAATTTTTTCAAAATTTCCCAGGGGGTGAGCATCTTCTCAGTACAAACCAGTGCGCACATGCACTGGACTAAACTGGAAAGTTGTGCAGGTTGCCGCTCTATGTTCCACAGACAACTGCACAAGGCAGAGAAAAGTTGGAAAAAATAAATTCAAGGTTTTCTATCTTAGAGAATCCAAACATTTATATACCAAACCACACTCAGAGAATTCAAACCAAATATAACCAAAGAAAACTAAACTTCTCTTCCCAGTGGAGTCGCCAATTTGTTTTGTGGATTAATCCCTCTTGCAGACAAGAGGGAGCTCCCTAGCACTCCAACAAGTAACTAGAAACAAAGATCCATTGAATGCCTCTTTCTCTAAACTATTTGTATTTTAGATTATTAAAATTTTGAAATAAGGAGGTTTTTCTCCTACCTTTCAACCAAGATGTTCGATGTAGCCTTTTGTCTTTCGCTCCAAATAAATTCTTCAATGATGAGAAGAACCTGTAATAAAACACAATGCAAAGGATAAAATCACCTGCAATATATAATAATCATAAATACTAGTCTAACTTAGTGATCAAGGAGTCTAAGTATTGACATCATTTCCAAGAATTCATAAACAAGACAATGAGAAAAAGAGATCCATATGTATTATCAGAAATTAAAAAGAGAAATCTTACAACCTAAGCCTTGATGTTGTACAAATTTTTCCTGTGTGTCTATGCAATTGTTTCCTTCAGTTTGATAAGCTTCTTATCTAGAATGACCAACATTAATTCATGTGCACAAAGGTATGATCTTAAATGTGCAAACAATAACTTACTAGTTCAGAATCTATGAACTATGTGAACTCTCTCTAGCTTAGAATCTATACAAATCAGTATCTACTATCTACCCTTCAACTTGAAACTTAAGCTCAATTTATAGAGAGATTGAGGTAGTTTTAGATCCATTAAGAGAGGGATGATTTCCTCCCATGAAGGGATTTGGGTTCCTTTGGCCAAGGGATAAGCTCCATGAGTAGAAGGATAAAGCTCGAACTAGTGTGACTCTAGAGGCTTCCAGTTTGGAGAATATTCGACCAACTAGGCTTCTAGAAGTTACCTTTTCATATTTACTTAATTTTTATGGGGGGTGTGTAGGTTTTAGTGGTGAACAGAGTGGTGATCACCGCAAATAATAGAAGAAGTCTCAGCACATGCGCAAGTAATGGTCACAAAAATCACGCAGGTAATATTTTAAAGGTTTTAAATAGATTTTCTCGAGTTTCCAAGACTTGGTTCAGAAACATTAGTATTTTTTTACCTCTAAGGGATCATGATATGGATGGTGATAGACCCATAATGATAGTAAAAGTTCATGGAGACAAAATGACGTGTAATAGTAGTGAGTGAGGTGAAGGGATGAAGGGGTTAGGGAAGCGGAATGAGTGTTGGAAAATTTAAGGAAGTAGGTATGGGTTCTAGGGAAATTTTGGAAGTGGAGGGGGGTGAAATAAGTGTAGGAATTGGCCTAGGGAATTTTTACATAGCCCAATCCCTAGAAACTTCCCAAAATGAAATGTGGAGCTAGGGTTTGGTTGTTGGGGCTTAGGAAATGGGAGTAGGGGAGTGCTAGGGGTTGTGGGAAGTATGTTCGAGTGTGAGGGAGGGTAAAATGCATGTGGGATAGGCAATTTAGCTTTCAAACTTGAAAAATGATGTCTCACCCACCTAAACGCAACGTGGGGGCATATGGATGTTTTCCACTGTAAAATCAAGGAAGTAAAGTTGATAAGAGGAATGTAGTGGCATAAAATTACTTGTACCCTAATGATGAAAACTTGAATTTCCCTGCAGAACCCTTGGAAGCAAGATTTTTACCTTTGGAATGAAAATGCAGCGTAGAGGTGAAAACATAGCTTGCTACCTGGAAGCGCAACGTGGTAGCTTGGAATAAATTTCTTGGAGTGTATTTTGATGCTAGGAATGTTGAGTTTTCCTTTACCGGTGAGTGAGATCTCTTTGACAATGGAATGTGTGAGAGAAATGATCTTGATGGTCTTTTATAGCTTGTGGAAGTCTTTTTTTTCATGATGGTGTGGTGGTGGCCCACCATGTGCTTTTCACTTTTTACTTGAAAAATGTGTAGCTTTGGAACAAATATAACTTATTACATCATAATTGAATAAAGTTACATATGAAACAAACTTTATTGAGAAAATTCCCTATTACTACTTCATTTTCCGGATTTATTAATGAAATGACTGATTTTTGTGACTTAAACTCTAATGACCTAATGGCGACACTGAGTTAAATGAGAACCATTGTGACATGACTAAGATGAAAATGATGACTTTGCAATGATAACTCATCCAACTGAGATATGGGAATGACCAACACAATTTTTTTTTTGCATGGAGCAGTAATAGACCTAGACACCAATAGCCAGTGACCAAATTTTTATTTGAAGACTTACTGAAACCATAAAAATTTGACTCAACACCCTAGAAATTTTTTAAAAAGAGCCCATCTGATCACTGGTGATAGGCAGAACTAACATACACTAACATTGGCTCCAACTAGGGATGGCAGCTCCTTGGAGGTGTCAAGAACACTGTAGATCAAGTAGCCTAATCCATTGGGCATGGAGTCAAAATCAAAAGACTAAACTTGAAATAGAAAAACGAATGAGAAACTGAATTGAATCTGACTTAAACAGAAAATTACTATACTTAGAAATCAGTAGCCAATCATGGAAACTTTATGGCCTTCACTTATGGCTCCAAGCTTTGATGATCAACTCCTTTGCACTTCGGCAAAAAGGTAAAATGATATGTACAATGGTAGTGAGAAATTTCATAAATCTGATCAAAATAGCTAGTGCTTAAGAAGCCTACCATTGATTGGTCCTCCTTTGCAATATTTCCCATTCATTTCCGCCAAAAAGTAAGCATTTTTTTCTCTTGAATCTAAAATCGTGTACGATCCTTTCCATAAATTCTCGAACTTACTATGCTTTCCTTTATCTTCATTTCGAGCATCCCATTGAAGGACCACAACACCAATGTTGAATTAATCTACCTTGGTCTTGCAATCATACACTTTCTTGATTCTTTCTTGAAGCTTGGAAGTGTTTTGAAACACCTCCTCCATGGTTTTTTTCAAATGGATCATTTGATTTATCTGCCGCTGAACATCATTCGGTTCATTGCCAATTTTCTGCAACATCTTCATGACTGGAACAGCGAGAGAAGTAGGAAATACTATATCAAACCCATACATTAATTCAAATGGAGACATGCCTATGGAATTCTTATTACTCATTATGTCTTCCCACAAGGCATTGATGATTTTCTTATGCCAATTTTTCTTGTTTACCTCCAACATCTTCTCGATAATGTTGACCAAGGAATTATTCGAAGATTTGGCCAAACCATTATCTTGTGGTAGTATGCAGTCGAATGACCCAATGTGATATTGTACTTCTCATAAAATTCCACCATATTTTTGGATTTGAATTCATCTGCATTATCCGTGATGATATTCTGTGGAAAACCAAATCTAGACAAGATATTAGACTCCAAAAATTGAATGATAACCAAATTAGCTGCTTGCCTGGTTTGGATTGCCTCAGTCCACTTCGTAAAATAATCTTTAGCCATAAGAATCCACTTGTGTTGAGTAGATGATGAATAATTGATATCACCTAGGAAATCAAGACCTCGTTGTTGAAATGGTGTTTGGACTGATATGTGTTGCAAAGGCAACGGGAGCAACTTCCTCTTTCCTTGGAAAATTTGACATTCATGACAGCTCATCACGGTCTTATACACATCAGCAAAAAGAGTGGGCCAATAGAAACCAGCCCTCAAGAGTTTATTCATTGTGGTCTTCCAATATAAATGACTGCCACAATCACCCGTGTGGAAGTCACTCATCACCTCCTTCACTTCACTTTCGATGAGACAATTTAGCAAGACACCTCCTAGGTCTTTCCAATACAACACATTGTCTAAAATACAATACTTCGAAAATTTTAATTTCAATGATCTACCTCTGCTTTTAGATACACCCACCAAAGGATTTAAATGTTACAGAACATAAACTATATCAGCATACCAAGGTGATGAGTTGGAATTTTTAGACACATGTGTCATCGAATCATCAACTTCTTCATCTGAAAGTGCATAAATCATATTTATATCCAGCACATGTAGATTTTATTCTGCCATCATATTTTTTAAACCCTTCCCCTTGATCAAATTTGTTGGCTTGATCTCTAAATCATATTCAAGCATGTTTTCAATCCATTTCCCTCACCTCCCTTCTGGATCTGTCTGCATTAACACATCTTTTACCGCTGCATTTGGAACATAGGCTAGGATGTGAGAATGTAAAATGTATACCCATAAGTCTTTCAGTGCTTTCACCAAGGCTAAGGCTTGCTTCTCAATTATGCTATATCTTAGCGTTGCATCTCTTATGGTTCAGCTGAAAAGGCTATTGGTTGCTTCGTCTTGGCATATTTTTTCTGCATTAGTACGGAAACAATCGAGTGCTCAGAAGCGAATGAAAATATTATGAAATATTTACTGAATTAAATGAATTCTTCGCATGTTCTGACCATCTTACCTCACTGTCCTTCTTCAACATATCTAACATATCTCTAAGGTGCTCAGCGATATTTGGGATCAATCTCCTCAAAAAGTCTATCTTTCCATTGAAAGACTAAATCTCCTTCTTGTTCTGTGGGAAATATAATTGTTGAATTGCTTCGATCCTGGAAGGATCAATGCGAATACCATACTATGAAATAATGTGCCCAAGTAATTTACCTTCCTCCATGGCAAATAAACTTTTCTTCAAATTCAGCGAAATGCCAAATTTTCTGCATTTCTGAAATACTATCCTCAAATGGTGCAAGTTCTCATCATCTGACTATGAAAATACCGTGCCATTATCAAGGTAAACTACAAGAAACACATCCTTCTCATTCGAGAAAGAAATGTCCAAAGCCTGCTAAAAAGTATTCCCTCCATTCTTAAGCCCAAATGGAATTTTTGCGTACATGAAGGTACCCCATAGCATGGTGAATGTTGTCTTCTCTTGGTCATATTTGTGCACCATGATCTAGTTGTATCTTGAATATCCTTCAAGAAGTGACATCCTTGAAGCTCCAACAACCCTCTGCAAGATGTGGTCCTCTTTGGCCAAGAATAATTGTCCTTTAATGAAACCTTGTTGAGATTTATGAAATCTATATAGAGACGAATCTCTCATGTCTTATTTCTTACCGGCACAAGATTAGACATCCATTATGAAAATAGAATAAGAACTATGATACCAGCCTTGTAAAGTCTATTTACCTCTTTTTCGAATGATGGCAGCAAGTTGGAATTAATTCTCCTCAACATATAGTGGAAAGGATTTTGATCTAGCTTGATTGGGATGGTGTGATGGATGATATCTTTGTTGTACACCTTAAGTTCTGAAAATTCCCAAGAAAACACATCAGAAAATTCTTTCAAGAGAGTTGTGTATTTACCTTTCAATTTAGGGGATAAGGATCTTGATAGATTGACCATCTTGGGTTTCTCCGTTGTACCAATGTTCACATATTCGACACATGTTTCTATAGGGACCATTGTTGGCATTTTTGCCACATCATTATGATCAAAAACTCCTCCAAGGGCACTAAACCTCGTGGAATGTTGTTTTCCTTCAACTGCAGCACCTCAATTACTTGATCATCTTCATTGTATACTTCATCAATGTGTGAGTTAGAAAACTCTTCTTCCATCTGTAGAAAGTTATTAATATGTTTGTCATCCTAAAATACTTGCCAATATCTGAGATTTTCAGGGACATTCGGGAAATTCTTCACATGAATTTCAAACTTTTTAGTAGAATGTATGGGAATCTTAAAATTACGAACCATTGTGGCAAGTGAACCAGCCATGAAATTTTGACTTCTAGGAATCAAACACAATGTATATTCTAGAAAAAAATTCAAAACATCAAGAATAGCATTATGATAAGCTCTCAATGTAGGATTTTTGGCCTGGTACTCCCCATTTACCTACTTTATCACAAAATCGGATTCGCCATATATTGTGATTCTTTTCGCGCCTAGCCTTTTCAAAATCTAGATACCATTGATCAAGGCCTCATATTCTGCTTCATTGTTAGAGAGATCAAAGGCTAGCTTTTAAGAAAAGAATCTTACATTCCTTGGGAATTTTTTTGACTGATGTATAGAGCTACGAATCCAGATTCTGATGCCAGCTCCATCTTTTCCCAAAGCACCATCAAAATCCATGGTCCAAAGAACTTCCTCATCATCGAGAAACTGAAATTTTGTGGGCTAAACTTCTTCTCCTCTTTGATCGGCTGTCTCAATATGATATTTACCTTTCTATGATTCAACTAATCCCTGATGTGAATCTTTTTTCTTTTTCTTTGAAGTGCTTAGCTGCAAGTTTTCTGAATTATGATTTCCACTTTCTTCTTTCAAGATTGCTTGTACACTATTTGTTAACTCTAAAATTTATTCACCTTCTACAAGATGAATATCTAAATCATCAGTACCACTATCATTATACAATATAAATGACTCTAAATAAATATGTACAGAGTGAATCGGGTATTTCTTAGGCTTATCCTTACTAGTGATCATGTACTTCATTTTTTCCTCTCGGTATAGCTTCCTAAGCTAGCCAAATAATGGAATTGTGCATATGAAAAATAAATTTTTAAAGTACCTATCAATTTGGCTCCCCAAAACCGTGAAAGTAGCATGCCATACCTTGGAGGTATGTTAGCAACTACAACATCCATCAACACATTTTTGGCAGGATTTGATCCAAAGAAACAACTAAGTCTTTGATAAGACCGAGGCAATGGACTCTACCAGAATCAAAGAAATAGAGGTCATGATATGGTCAGGTTATGTCCAGCCCCAACTTATCCATGATAGCCTTCGGCATTAAATTATGTGAAACCTTGGAATCCAGCATGGCATTGTGGAGAATATAATCATGGATTCTCAAACTAAGATAAAAGGGAGGGACTTCACTATCTTCAAGGTTTCCATTTACGATTCAACCAAAAATAAGTTCGAGATGGTCATCACTGACATTGACCATGTTTGACATGTGGTATACTTTCAACATCTTGGCAATCTGATATTTATATCTATCATTCTTAACAAGTTCAATGAGAGGAATAGACACCTTTAACTTAGAAATTTCACTCCCTAAGCTAAACAAGTTGGATTGTTTTTATACCTCTATCACGACGTTATCCCTCTTTTCAGGCTGCTCTTTTGTTGGACTTTCCTTCATTTGCGCCTCTTTATCCTTCTTCGATTTACTTGTATATGCCTCACTGTTCTTTCTCTAATTTATGGTAGCAGGCTCCTTCTCCTTGTTTTGACTAGCTTGAGGAGTTTGTTTGAGTTGAGCATATTTTTGCCGAGTTGTCCTCTTTTGAGTAGGAGTGATAGGAAAATATCGGTTTCTCAATTTGTACTGTCTCTACTATGAGATGAGAGAATTTAGATTACCCCTTTTATAGTCATCGGATTGGACTGCCAACCCATCATCATTTTCAAGCACAAGTTCATGATCATATGGAACATAATTTTCTTCAATATACTCATCATCCTCTGTAAGATAAATAGGTCCCTGATCCTTTGAAAAGAGAAAATTCTCTTCAACAATTTCATTTTCATCCTTTGACAATTGGGCATAGTTCTACTTTAATGGAGTCTGTATTTTTTTGTTGAGATTTCTAATCTGGAGCTCTCTGTTCTCTCTGCTTTATCCAAAACTATTGGTGTTGCTGTTGTCCTCAAAATTTAGGATTTCGAGCTTAATTATCTTACTGTCTTTCTGAAATTGAAATTCTATCTACCATATTCTCTATGGTTCTTATCAAATTATCCATCATTGCTTTGGATGAAATTGATGGCCCTTCTTTTACTATGACTCTCTTTTCCAATTTACTCTTTGACTTCTTGATCATAGGATTATCTTCAACGTTGACTTCATTTTTCTGCATCTCCTCCAATGAGGTAGGATTCCTTTCTTCGGTTCAAAGGCATCTGGATAGTGTAACAAGGCAAAATCAGGTGGAGGTTTGATATTAATGGGAATGGATTTGTATACCTTGTTGAAGGAGTGGTATAGTCTTGGACTGACTCATTAGCTTGTCTCTTCATCGAATTATAATAGAACAAACTCTAAAGTGGATTTTTCTTTTCCTCCCACTTGGCAAGGAAAATATCTCTCAACTGCTGCAAATTCTGCACTAGACGAGCAGCCAAATCTCTAAACCATTTCTTTACTTCTCCTAAAAAACTTTGAGCAAGGATTCTCATCCTGGCATCATTTTTTTCTACTTCTTCTAAATCAATGAAATTTGTAATCTTATAAATGTGTTGCCTCGCTGTAACATCAGTGGTTCATCAAAGAGAGGAAGTCTTTGTCCATAATTCTACGGTAAATTAGTGAGCTGACCCGACAGAACCAATGGAGCAAATCTAGCCATGTTTGTTCTAGGAGGTAAGCTTGTAGGTATAGCAGGAAGATGGTATTGAAGGCTTTTGTGTGGGAGGGAGAGTAGATGATGTACAAAAAATGGTATGGATGGATGAAACTGAAAGAGGATCATCAGACAAGAGCTCCAGTTGATATTTTATGAAAGCCTTCTCAGAGGTATATTGGATATGGTTTGCTAGTTGTTGGAGTTTTTGGAACTGACTCCAAACCTTCCTATCAAAATATGACTTTGAATTGGATTTACGGATGATATACTATTTTCAATCTTTATAGAATCAAATACAACTTTAGATAGTGATGTTACTTCAGACAACCTTAAAGGATCAAATACAATTTCGAACAAGGATGTTTTTGATTTGGATCTCAAAAGAGATAATTCAAATTTAAGATCGAAAGGAATATCTTCAAGCGAAAATAGTTCGGTAGGCAAAGATGTAGACCTTACCAAAGTTGATGAACTCGACTGAGCCTTTGAATGTTGAGGTCTTTGTTTTCTAATGAGTCTCTCTAGATCTTCAATGGGAGAAGCTAGATGTGGATCAGGATTCGATCATGTGTGCCTTTTTCGAGCCAGTGTATTCTTGCTTCTGCACTTTGGCTCTCTGCAATTTGAATCAACCTTTACTAAATATAGGGCCTATCACCCACATGCCTAGAATTTGATGAAAAAGTATGGTACATCCAGGGAAGATCTGTCACTTTTCTCCCCGGCAATGGTGCCAAAAATGTTAGCCTCCACAATGTCCCAAGGCTGACGAAAGGGTGTCGACAGAGGTAACCTCAAACCAAGATTTTAGTTTGGTAGCTAGCCCAACCAAACTAGATAAGGCTCTCTCTATGAAATCATAGCCAAAGTATTTAACCAGATGAAGAGTATATTTTAGGCTAGTTAGGTCAGCTCTAGGGTTCTGAAAAATTGATGGTTTTAATGCTAAATCAGGGATGAAACCAGGTAGCTAGATCAAGTTTATCAAAGGCTTACAACTGCAAATATATAAAGGAGAAGGGTAGTAATGCTTTAGTGATGGGCTTAGGGTTTTTTCAGTGTAGTGTAGGGTTTGAAAAAATGGAGAGGATATTAATGAGCATGCATCATGAATTCATTAAAACTAGAGGAAAGAAACATAAATGATATTCCCAAACAAAATAGAGCTTATGAAGAATTTTGCTTATCAAAATTTTAGGAAGATCATTGAAGAAAGCAAGGCATGGAAATGTAATATGTATATCATCTATAAAATAATATAACATAGAAAATACAACATCAAAAACTCACTGCACATGAATTCCTAGATAATAGATGCAACTGGTCCTTTGAATTTCTGAATAAAATTTGAAGCACAAGCTACAATGGTCTCAAACCTCTGATGTACAACCATTAAAATGACTAATAAATGCATACATATAGACAAAAAACCATTTCCCCTCTCTCAAGGGTCGAATCCTTGATTGGAGGAACTGATCACATGATCCTCTCACCTAAAACCTAAAGACTAGGGAGGTTAACAAGACTCTCCCCAAGTTAGAAAAACTGATACCTTTGACCAAAAGTGACTTTACAAGCATGTATCTACGTCATGTTTACTTTATCCAGCATAATTACACATGTTTACATCATCAAAACATCAAAAGTGACTAATTACATCAGTGGAGATCGAATCTGGACCAAGTCAACTCAAAAAATTGACATTCAAGCAAAAACACAATGAATTCAGGCAAAATCACATCGTGCTAGGAGAAAACACAATGAAACTGGGAGAAGTAAGTTTTGGAGGCCTTCCTTTGGTTCAAATTCTGATCTAAAAAATGTTGGAGATATATATTCATGTTGGCTACATGATAGAGTCCTCAAGAACTGAAAATTATTGCTCTTAGCCCCTCAAAATTTGATTCCCCGGAGGTACTCCAAAAACGTAATGTGACATTGCTCAAAAAGAGGGCAGGAAGGTGGTTTTTGAGTGGTTTTTGGGCCTTTTCACCTACCAGGTCTTGCTGAATCTCTACTCCCAGTGGCTAGAAATGATGTAGGAGTGATGAAAAATCTAAGGAGGCAAGCCATTTTTCATTTGGAGGCCTACATCAAAAGTGCAGCGCAGTGGAAGCTGTGTTTTTTCCCTAGTCAATGTGTCAAAAAGTGCAAAAAACTAGAATTCTCCAAACTTTCCAAATTTTATCCAATTTTTCTCAAAATTGCTCCAGAAATTTATCATGAAGACCTGAGATGGAATTCTAAGCTCTGATGGAAACATCAGCTAGAAAATCCAACTTTCCCTTCTCCTTTTCCTTCATTAGGGCTTCTTTGATTTTTGCCTCCAACTGCTTGATTTTGGTCTGAGAGACCTGATTTCTCTTATAATAGTGCATGGCCATGTGTCTCTGAATGTTATTATTTTTATTGGATCTCTTCAGGAGCTTTTCAAAATTTACATTGACCCTATTAAGCCAATATTCCCTGTCTTTCTTAATGTCTTCTAATATGAGGTCATCCACTATCATTTGTGTCTTTGGTGGAAATGCCTTTATTTTTTGTTGAAGTGACCTTTTTAGACCTCTCATTCTTGGCCTCTTCTTTCTGACCTACCCTTCATGCTCATCTGAATCTTCTATATCAACTATTTATTTAAACTTTACAGCCTCCTTGATAGCATCAACTTTATGTCTATTCAAAATTAATCGATTTACCTTCAATTGCATGTTCGCCTGCTCTAGGAACCAAATCATGAAGTTTTCCTTGGAAAAGTTGTCCTTTAGTTCTCTTATCTCAGTGTCTTTATCCATGATGACCTGCTTTGTTTATCTATGCTCCAATTTTTCCTTGTCGGTGTCAAAATGAATAGGCTCCTCATGATGCAAATGTTGCTCATTTTGTGGTGATGATCTCTTTTATGCTGATGTAGGCTTGGCCCCTTCCATAATGTTTGGAGAAAACACAAGCCTCCTACCTCTCTGATATGTTTTTTTCACCTCATACCTAAATTTCATCTTCACTGAAACTCTGCTAGACAGCTAATCTCCATTTTTTTGGATGGTACTAATGGTGAAGCTGATGATGTACCTTGGCTAGTAGGCTAACTAGTAGAAGGAAAAAAGACATGAGACTGAATGAATGTCTCCCAAGTGTTGTTATTATCCTCAAGACGTTACAAGACAATGATTTTGATAAGGGCATGGTAGAAAAGGTTGGTTTGATGATCACTTTCTCTATGATGCACCTTCTCTTCCATTTTGGTCAAGCTCTTGTAAAGGTAGTAGGGTAGGTTGAGAGGTTTTACCCTTGTGAAGTGCATGAGCAACCTGACATGGTACTTGTACAATCTAGAAAATATGACCTCACATGTAATTTATTTCATAATTACCCTCATCAATGGAGCAAACTTTTCAAGTAACTGACCAAAAGGAAACACTTTCTTTATGGCATCTTTGTAGTGACCTTTGATGAAAGGTTTGTAGTTTTGCACATCTAAATCTAGGCTCTTAAACCACTTTTCACCATTGTTTGGTATCCATGTAGCTATATATATGGCCTCAGTTGAGATTGTAAAGCTTACCCCTACAATCATGACCTTATCTCTCCTAAGGTTAGTGGCAAGCAAGCTTGTCAACTTGGCATGGTATTTGACCCTTTGAATTTTCTCACAAAATCTTAAACACCCTACATTTTGAAAACATTGCTTTGCAAGTGAAGATGACATCAACTCATGTGTGATGAGTGGTTTAAACCTTAACACTTTACCTCCCTTGTTATAAGTTTTTATTTCTCCCTCCATGTTTGTCAGTTTGCAAGGCTCAAAACCCTAGTGGGAAAAACAGGGGTAGTGAGTGAGGTGAAGGGATGAAGGGGTTAGGGAAGTGGAATGAGGATAGGAAAATCTAAGGAAGTAGGTATGGATTCTAGGGAAATTTTGGAATTGAAGGGGGCAGAAATAAGTGTAGTAATTGGCCTAGGGAATTTTTACATAGTCCAAGCCCTAGAAACTGCCCAAAACACAGCGTGGAGAAAGGGTTTGGTTTTGGGGCCTTAGGAAATGGGAGTAGGGGAGTTCTAAGGGTTGTGGGAAGTATGTTTGAGTGTGAGGGAGGGTAAAATTCATGTGGGATAGGAAATTTAGCTTGCAAACTTGAAAAATTAGGTCTCACCCACCAAAATGCAGTGTGGGGACATATGGAAGTTTTTCACAATAAAATCAAGGAAGTAAAGTTGATAAGAGGAATGTAGGGGCCTCAACTTACTTGTACACTGATGATGAAAACTTGAATTTCCCTGCAAAACCCTTGGAAGCAAGATTTTTAACTTTGGAGTGAAAAAACAACGTAGAGGTGAAAACACAACATGTTGACCGAAAGGGCAGCGTGGCAGATTGGAATCACTTTCTTGGAGTGTCTTTTGATGTTATGAATGTTGAGTTTTCATTTTCTGGTGAGTGAGAGCTCTTTGAAAATGGAATGAGTGATAGAAATTATCTTGATGGTCTTTTATAGCTTGTGGAAGTCTTTTTATTCATTATGGTGTGGTGGTGGCCCACCATGTGCTTTTCACTTTTTCTTTGAAAACTATGCAGCTTTGGAAAAAATATAACTTATTACATCATAACTAAATAAAAGTACATATGAAACAAAATTTATTGAGAAAATTCCCTATTACTACTCCATTTTCCAGATTTATTAATGAAATGACTAATTTTGGTGACTTAAACCCTAATGACCTAATGGTGACACTGCGCTGAATGAGAACCATGGTCACATGACTGAGATGAAAATGATGAATTTGCAATGATGACTCATCGAACTTAGAGATGGCAATGACCAGCACAATTTTTTTTTTCAATGGAGTAATAATAGACCTAGACACCACTAGCCAATGACCAAATTTTTATTTGAAGACCTACTTAAACCATAAAAATTTGACTCGACACCCCAAAAAAAATTTTAAAAGATCCCGTGTGATCACTGGTGACAGGTAGAACTGACTAACACTAACACTACTGACAGAGTATCAAGACTTATTCCCAACAAAGTTCTCAGAGTTGAAAGGAATAATTGGAGAGCTTTGAGTCATGAATATCACTTTGAAACCTAATGCGTGCTCGGTGAAGCAATGCCCATACATATTGAATCCAAAATATAAGCAGAAGGTAAAGGAAGAGTTGGATAAGATGGTTTTTGCAGGCATCATAGAGCCAATAGAAGAATCTAATTGGTTCAGTCCCATGGTAGTGCATGACAAGAAGATAAAAGGAGAAATCAAGATTTGTGTAGACCTGCGCAAGTTTAATGATTCCTATGTGCATGATCCATTCCCAACTCCATTCTCTAATGAGATCTTGGACAATGCTAGAAGAAAATAAGCTTACTCATTCACATATGGATTGTCAGGGTATCATTAGATCAAGATTGCACCAGAAGATCGCAGTAGGACTACCTTTGCAACAGAATCATGATCCTTCCAGTATACAGTCATGCCCTTTGGCTTGAAGAATGCACCTGTGATCTTCTCACACATAGTATTAGTTGCATTTAAGGAGTTTATCCACAAGTTCCTAGAAGTGTACTTTGATGATTAGACTATTTTTGGGTTGTGGAAAAAGAATGTTTCAAATATGCGTTTAATGTTGGATACTTGTAGAAAGTATCAGATCTCACTGAAATTTAAGAAATGTATATTATGTGTGCCATTCAGGATACTGCTGGGACACATTGTCTACAAACAAGGGTTGATGGAAGATCCCGCGAAGATCACAGTAATTGTTAATCTATAGATACCTGCGAATGTCAAAAAATTGTGCTCAATATTGGGGCACACTAGGTATTATCAAAATTTCATTTAGGGTTATGCGCTGATAGCTGCAACCATGGAGAAGTTGCTCAAGAAGGATGCGACATTCTGCTGCAATGAGGAATGTCAGAAGAGTTTTTAATTGTTGAAGGAAAAGATGTTCACAGGGCCCAAATTGATCTTCCCAAATTGGTCTAAGGTGTTTCATGTGCATGTTGATGCCTCATGTATCGCACTTGGAGCTATTTTAGTGCAGCCAGGAGCTGGAGAGATTGATCACCCTATCACCTATGCTAGTCGAAAACTTTCAATTACATAACAGAATTATTCAACCACAAAAAGATAAGGAATAGCGATGGTGTATGCGCTATAGAAATTCTGCCACTACCTGTTATGCAGACATTTCAAGATGTTTATTAATCACTCTACTTTAAAATACTTGGTCAATAAGCCTATGTTGGGGGGGAATATCTGCAGTTGGTTTAGTATTCTAGGAGTATGACTTTGATATCATTGTGAAACTAGGAAGAATAAATGTTGGGCCAAAACATCTGTTGCGCATTGAGACTGGTGAAGAACCCACTAGCTTGGAGGATGGATTACTAGATGCATAGTTGTTTGTGATCAAGATAGTTGATTATCATTTCCCTGATATTATTCAGTTCCTAACTACTAGACATGTGCCTGAAGAGTATACAGTGAAACAAAAGAAAGATCCTGTGGTGAACACAAGTGACTTCACTATAATTGTTGGCCAGTTGTACAAAATGGGTGCAAATGATGTTCTGCAAAGATATGTTTTGGAGTATGAAAGGCGTGAAATCTCAGATGAAGCTCATGGAGGGGTTGTCAGTGGTCACTATGCAGGGAAGGAAACCGTGCAAAATATTTTTTCGAGTTGTATTATGGTGACCCACATTTCACAATGATGCCTATGCCCATTGTCACACATGCGATGTATGCTAGAGGATCAGAAATCCATCGCGCAGAGATGAGATGACCCTGCATCCATAGATGGTACTGCAAGCATTTGAGAAATGGGCCATAGATTTTGTCGGACATATTAACCCTCTAGGAAAGAAGAGTGATGTGTGTTGCATAATCACTGTGACTGCCTATGTAACCATATGGGATAAAGCTAAGCCTGTGAAGGATTGTATTGTAGATACGACTACACACTTCATCTTCGAAAATATTGTGACCCACTTTAGATGCCCTAAGATTCTAATAAGTGATCAAGGTATGCACTTTTTTAATGAAACCATTGAAGCATTGATATACTAACTCCATATTCATCTTCAGAATAGCACTCCTTGTCACCCACAGGCAAATGGTGCAGTGGAAGCTTTCAACAAGATATTGGAGACTACACTTACAAAGGTTTGCAATGCTTACCGGAATGATTGGGATGAGCACATACTCGCAATTCTCTGGGCATATTGAACTACATGTAAAAATTTGACTGGTAGTGTTGGGATTCAACAAGAAATTTTTGGCACTCATGATCCTAGTCAAAATTAAGAACCTACACTAGGGCGGGGCCGATAGGCTATTTTTAGGTGCATGCCTATTTTTATTATCCCTTAATTTAAATGGACATTAAATTGTAATATATTCTCAATTTGGACTTGAAAATTGTTAACTGAAGTGGAAAATCAGTTAGCTAAGTAAATTTCGAGTTAAGAGGTTGGTTGGTGGGACATGCAGAATAATTATAGTTGTAACTGAGTGATTCTAATTGTAACAGAGTTGGAAGTGCAGTGGTGCATGAGTTGGTACAATTTGTAACTAGTTTAACTTAGTTAAGTGAGTTAAACTTACTTGTGCTAGTTGTAATTGAATATACACTAGTGAGATATCAAGTGAATTAAATATTAATTAATTCACAATCAGTGATATCACATGCAATTGAAGATTTACTAATATTAGCTGCATGCATGTCAGATCCAGTGGAGACCCAGTTGAGTTCTAGGTGAAAGGTAAGTTGACTATCAGTTGCGACATTATCTTCTTGCACACATGCAAGCACACATAAATTAGATGTGCCCATGATACTTGCGCAGTCAAGGCAGGTAGGATTGCATCAATTTAGGGATTGCATTCAGTAGGATTGCGGAGTGAAGGCAGGTTGTATGGAGGCAGCAATTTGGCTAAGGGATTTTCCAATTTTTGTATGACAGTGTGAGACAATTAGCTGATGTACTGAGAGCTATTGTGAGAAGAGTTTTGTATGTAATTGTTTCATGATCCATGATATAATATAAAATAGAAGATAGTGGGGTTTTTAGCTGTAATATTTCCCCGGGAAATTATTTGTGTTGTGTGTGATTGATATTTCTTCATGTTCATGTGATTGGCGATTGTGTTTTTAATTCCATAAAGTTTTGTAGAAGAGATTCAGTATTTAGCTTTAGAAAAATTTTAGATCGAGTGAATCCAAGATATACATTCATATTGTATAATTTCTACATGGTATCAAAGCACAAGAAATTGTAGAAGTGAAGCAGGAGTTGAGTTTGTGACTGGATAGAATTCGAATTTCCAGAAATACTTTCTTGGTGCTACAGTTGATTCAAGATCGAAATGGATTTCAATGGCTTGAGGTTAGAGTATGCACTCGAGGGCAGCTCGAACTACATTGCTTGGAAGGACAGGATGGATGCAGTACTCGAAGACAATGGCTTGAAGGAATTCATTAAAAAAGATGTTCCTAATCCAGATAATGCAGATGTTGCCAATCTTGATTCATCGCAAAAGAAAGTGGCAAAGGCAAGGAGGATCATGTTGGAGGGAGTAAGAGACCACATTGTCTCAAGCCTCCATGGGAAAGCCACACCATATGCTATGTGGAAGGCTTTGACGGATCTATTCCAAAGCAGCAGTGACCATAGAAAATTGGCGCTCAAAGATAAACTCAGGAAGATTAAGATGGAAAAGGGTGACACCATTCCAAAGTATCTCACAAATTTTTTCCAATGTCGGGATGAACTGAGGAGTCTGGGAATAATAGTCACTGATGATGATTTTGTGAGTTTGGATCTATTAGGACTTCCTAAGAATTGGCACATTTATGAAGACTCTGTCAACGGATGGGAAAAATTTCCGGATTGGGAATGACTGTGGTCGGTTCTCGTGTAGGGTCAGGTGGAACACCAGAGATGGCTCTTCATCAAATCATGATGATGAATAGGATTGTTCTTTGGCTTCCAAGGCGAAGAAGGGTAAGGGGAAGAAATTCCATTCTAAATCTGATTCTAAAGGCAAGAAGCAGGACATGTCCAAGGTGAAGTGTTTTCACTGTCACGAACATGGGCATTTTGCTACTAATTGTCCACAAAAGAAGAAGAAAAAGAAGGTTGTTGGATTTGCAGCTGGTGAGGCTCTTGCCTCGCAATTTGATCTTGACTTCTCCTTTATTGCATGCATGGTGTCAAGTGCATTCGGATCGGTGTGGTATTTGGATAGTGTCGCTTCCTTTCACATAATGGGAGATAAGGAACTTTTCAGTGACTTAGAGGAGAAAGATCTCCATATGCATATTGAGATGGGCCATGACGGACGGTATAGTGCTACCGGGATTGGTACCATTACCTTTCAGAGGGATTCAGGTAAACCATTTCAATTAAAATATGTAATGCACGTTCCAGGTCCGAAGAAAAATTTGGTCTCAGTCACAATGTTGGAGGACAAAGGTTGTGATGTTGTTTTTAGTGATGGAAAAGCTTTCTTGCGACATAAAACAATGGGTCAAGACAAAAGGATAGGGATTCGAGTTAAGAATATCTAAAATTTGGAGGTAGATGGCCGCCCTACCATGATGGGAAAGGTGGAGAAAGTGGTGAGCCGGGATGAGGGAAAATTATGGCATAGGCGATTGGGCCATCTTCATCATGGAGCCTTGAAAGTCATGCAACAAATATCTACTCGACTTCCAATGGGAACACTTCCTCAGTTAGATCAGTGAAAGGGTTGCACCATGGGGAAGTATGTAAAGTCCACCTTTCATGATAAGGAGAACCGTGCTTCGGGGATCCTTGAGAGAGTTCACACAGACATGTGTGGACCATTCTCGGTTGATTCAACAACAAAACATAAGTACTATGTAATATATTTTGATGACTTTCTCGTAAATGTTGGATCTTCTTCATGCAAAAGAAATATCAAACATTCTCTAAGTTCTGTGAGTTTAAGGCATTGGCGGAGAAAGAGTCAAGGAAGTAAGTGAAGGCTCTTAGGAGCGATAATGGTGGAGAATACATCTCTAATGAATTCAAGAACTTCTGCAGCAAAGAAAGAATTCGAAGAGAACTCGTAGCGCCTCATAACCAACAACAAAATGGGGTTGCAAAGAGGAAGAACAAAACGATCATGGGTGCATCACGAGTAATGTTGCATGATCAGGGCCTACCAATGCATTTGTGGGCGGAAGCATGCAACACTGCGGTTTATGTGTAAAACTGTTGTCCTCATAGAGTACTTGGCATGAGTACACCTGAAGAAGCTTTCACTGGTAAGAAACTAGATATTTCACACTTTAAGATTTTTGGCTCATTTGTTTATGTGCATGTGACTAAGGATGCCAGGAAGAAGTTGGAGCCGACTGCTGAAGTTGGGATTTTTGTGGGGTATACATAAACACCCCATAATTATCATGTGTATTTTCCAAACAGCATAATGATTGTTGTGTGAGAGGATATAAAATTTGATGAGGGGAAATCCATGCAGTTGTCCCTTGAGAGGGAGATGGACTTGCATGTGGAGGAGGAACTGCTGGTTTGGAAGGATGAGTCTCAAGATGTGGATCAGCCACATGACGAGGTTCATGGAGTGGAGGAAATCACTCATGCTGAGCCATCCATCAGAAATGGCAGAAAGCGCACCACGGAAGCTGATAGGATGAGACTTGATGTTGCACGGAATGTTGTACATGGCTCTTATGAGCAAATGTATTGTGACTGAACCATCTTACTTTCAGGAAGTAATGCAGTAGCCTACTTAGGTTGATGCAATGGTGGAGGTGTATGACTCCATTGTCAAAAATAGTGCATGTGAAATTGTCCCAAGACCGGTTGACGAATCAGTGGTAGGTTCGAGATGGATCTACAAGGTAAATAAAGCCATTGATGGGAGTGTGGAGAAATACAAGGCCAGATTTGTGGCCCAGGTTTTCTCACAGATCGAGGGGATAGATTATGATGAGACGTTTTCACCTGTCGCAAGGTACTCTTCCATAAGGACCATCCTTGCACTCTCAATGCAGATTGGCTGGGGCATTCATCAGATGTATGTGAAAATTTTGTTTCTCAATGGGATCATTGAGGAAGAGGTGTACATAGTGCAGCCTGCAGGTTTTGATATCTTCAACTATGAGTCGCATGTGTGCAGACTCAAAAGAGCGATGTATGGGCTGAAAAAATCACCTTGTGCTTGGTACACTTGGATAGACAGTTGTTTCACCGGAATGGGCTTCACCAAAAGTGAAGCAGATGAAAACATGTACCATATTGTGGTTGAGGGTAAGATATTGATCATTTTTATTTATGTTGATGATTTAATTTTGACTAGTGATGAGCAGCTGATACACTCATGCAAGGAGGATCTTATAAGGGAGTTAGAAATGAAGGATATGGGCCTTCTTCATTATTTCCTTGGATTGGAAATATGGCAGCGAGAAGGTGAACTTTTTGCGTCTCAAGGCAAGTATGAAAAGGAGATACTAGGTAAGGTTAACATGGAGAGCTTCAAACCCATGGACACTCCTCTTCCAAGAAACTAGAGGAAAGAGGATGCTACTTCTCGAGAGGTAGTGGATGCTACTGTCTATGGACAGTTAGTGGGTTCGCTAATGTATCTATTGAGCACGAGATCGGACATTTGCTATGCGGTTAACCAGCTGAGTCAACCTATGGTTAAGCCTACCAAGCTATTTTGGAAGGCATGGAATCATGTCCTGAGATACCCAAGGGGCATATCAGAGTACGGTCTATGGTACAGGCAGACGGATGGAGTGAATTTGCATGGATTCACAGATGTAGATTGGTTTGGAAGTCCATTAGAAAGAAAGAGCACATCAAGGGGATCTTTAGCATTGGATCTACAGTTGTTCCTTGGTATAGCAGGAAGTAGAGATCCGTGGCACTTAGTTCAGTGGAATCAGAATACATGGCAGCAATTCAAGCTGCATGTGAGGCTATCTGGAGGAGAAAGATCTTGATTGGTTTGTTTGGTTCTCAAATGGATCTGATAATGATTCATCGTGATAATCATAGTTGCATTAAACTCTCAATTAATCTTGTGTTTCATGATAGGTCCAAGCATAGATATCCAGTACCATCATCTCAGAGATTTTGTGCAGAGGAGAATCATGTTGCTTCAATATTTCCTTCAACAGCATGCAATCCATTATAGCAGTATTTCCTTCAACAGGAGAAGCCTGCTTGGTTTAGATCCTTGAACAAGACATTCGATTCGAGTCTCATTTGTTGCGCACGAAGCCCAAATACTACCAGGAAATTAACATTGATTTGGTTGTGTTACCTGTAGGGAAATTACACATGGTCCACAGCATGATCGTGGACAAGCTGCAGTTTCATGAAGCCCATGCCTACCGCGACATCAATGAAGCTCAGCAGCACGCAATAGAACTTCAACGAAAGTACCAAAGCACCGACGAAGCATTCCGATCAGTCAAGGCTCAACGCGTTGAACTAGAGGAAAATATTAATCAAGTATGCAACGATGTGCCAGCAATCCACACCACAGTTTCCCCAACAGAGAAGTTAGAAGGGTTGGTCGCTACATTGAATGCCTTGCGCACAGAAGTTAAAACTATTAGGTCTGAATTTGAACATCATATTTCCTACCTTTAATTAAAGTTTCAGCCAGAAACCCCACCAGAAGTCAGAGTGAAGAGGGTTGCGAGGTAAAAAAATCCATAAATAGCATTGTTTTCGCAGTCATAGTGCAGTAAAATCCTCAACGAGGCCATGGGTGTATGGAATTCGGCTTAGAATGACCAAATGGTACAATAGCTGTGCAATTAATTGTGTGTCAAGGAGCAACAGTTTGCAGATATCAGGATGACGGCGCCTACCCTCGTAATTGCACAGTGCCTCACCCACCTATAGGAGGGTTGGGTGTTTCAGACCGAAATCGAAGACCTGCGCCGACGAGAACAGTTGCTCGAAGCAAGGATGTACTTGTGGGTTGAGGAGGCTCTGCAACTGTCACAATCATTGGATCACGCATTGAAGACTCTTCAGTAGACTCAAAGAAGCATTGACTTGGCCACTGAAGGGCCAACTATAGAAAAATTGGTCATTGAAGCGTAGGGAGTTGTTGCACATAGTATTGAGGTGGTGCTTCCATTGAAAACTTTTGTCGTTGCGCTCCAAGCCAAGATGAAGGAGTCGACCCCACAGTAACTCGAGACGAGTCACATGTTTGTGTTGTGGGACTATTGGAGCGAGGTCCCCTGGGGTGAATTTTGAGTAACGTTTTGTATATATTTTCGATATGCGCATTGTGCGGAAAGGTCAAGGGGCTTTGGGGCAGGTAAAAGTCCCTATTTTATATAAATGGGTTGTAAAGGGTAAACTATGGGCCTCAAACCATTGTTTGAGACCATAGTATCTGCGTGTTGAATAGATATAAATATAGATAGATTCTAGTTGATGATGATAAGTAATGTTCTGGATATAAGTACATTTATGCTTTAGTGATACATTTTGTAAGTTTGGGTTGGGTAGAAAGGCTCATGTTGGCTGTGTGCATGGAGACCTATTCCTGGCTGTGTGCGCAGAAGGGTAATTTTAAGGGGAAAGTCTGATAGTACTGAACTATTGAATCTAATACAAAGACTGTTTTGGCGAAGCCCTTGTGTTATGTGTCTGAACTATCTGTTTACTATTATTGTTTGAGATCTCTTTAATTCAATTATGTTTGTGTGAGTAAATATATTCTTTATGCATGAATATATTTTGTTGATGAAGTACATGAATAGATATACTTGAGTTATTCTGCTTTATATGATTCTGTCATTTATCTGCGACGAATTTGATCTTTGATTCATTTGTTATATGCATTATATGTGTTCATGACAAACTAATCTGATAAGTAGTGTTCTGTATATGCGTGCATCTGTTCTGATCTACAATAAGTTCTACAATAAACCTATTTAGGTCCACCACATAAATTTTTCCCTCAGGGTGCGGAAACCTGGTTCCATCACCCCCCCATACTACAACAGGTGAGACTTTGATCTGTGCAAGCAGGTCATTGCCGAAAGGGCTAGTAGTTGGAGGGTTTTTTTGGTTGCGCGATAAACTCTGAACCTGTGTCAGGACCCCACAAGCCAACATGGATGCACATGAATAACATGGCAACCAAGTAGATGAAGGTGTTTTGGATCATTCAGGAACTGCAACCCATATCTAGAAGGGTATTAAATTAGTAGAGATCACAGAATCATAGCAACAGAAAAAGGAAACACTTAATGAAAACAAAATAGGGACTATAAAAAGAATCCATTGTATATGAGAGCTTAGAATTAGACAAGAAACCCCTCTGCAAGATGTTGGAAATGAATTGGCAATGGTAACAGTTGATCCCAACCATGGGATTTGACAAAAGGTTCAAAAAAAGAAAGGCAAAAAAGGGAATTCACAGTTATTTTTTTCACACTTAACCCTAGCAAAACTTTATGTATTATTTTACATATTTTCTTTTTATTTCTCATAAACGGAAGGCCTAATATGACTAACTGCTTAATAACATCTACATAATATAACTTTGTTTCTTGTTTTGAGTTTAACTAAAATTACGATTTTTTCTTTAGAAAAAAGGAGTCATTAAGACATAAAAATAAGTCATTAAGATATGTCATTAAGTCAATTTAACATATTCAGATTAGTATAATTATTTGTCCATATTTGGATTATGGGCTATGATAATACTTAATATTTTATTAACTGTGTATGGTCTTAAATAATCATGATTGAATGTTTTTAATTCATTGCCATATTCATTGGTATCCACCTTACATGCTTATGGTTTAAATGAATGGATGCACTATGTAGTATGTTGCAATAATATCGATCCATGAACTATTTTGTATGTTGAGTTGAATGAATTACTTGAAATTGCGTTGGAAAATACTTAATTCATGAACAAGGTGATCAGATGTGATTTTATGCATTGTCATGGTGTTGTTGTGATATATGGTTATAATAGTTGAAATATTTTGAGATCGTATTATTTGAAAGATAGATTGTGGATCCCTTTGAATGGTATGCATTGTTATAGATCACACGATTGATGGATTCATCTCTTGTTGTAGAAGCTTAACCATCTGACTCTCAGAAATAGGGTTGGATTGTCTCATATGTCTTCATTGAAAAATGTGTATTCTATGTAAATCGATTATGGGGGGCAAGCTCTCATCTCATATTTCATTTGGTGTATTTTTGGCCATGCTTATGCCCAAGTTTTATTTTGTTTATGGCATGGTGCTTTGAGGGTCAAGTTTTAGGGGTTGGTCCATATTTACCAAGAATTTTGGTGTTTGGGCTATTTCCCTTTCCTTTGAAAATTTTCCATATTCCATGTTCATTAGTTTGTAGGTATAATATGGAAATCCAAGGGTTTGGGGCTAGCAAGGAGAAGTATATGTTGTAATAGCCCATATTTCTCTAGGGCTAAATTTTTTTCTAAGTGGAAATTGCATTTGGGGTGCGATCCCTTGTAGAGACTTGGATTTCCCTTCTAAGTGATGTTTATATCCGAGATCTAGAACATCCAAGGGTGATGAAGGTTGTTCACTTCTTGGTATTCTGGATGCTCATAGTCTTGGATAACTCCCTTTTTACTTTTTGTGTGGGGGCTAGAGTGCTTAAGTAATATTGTGGATTGTACATGTGAGTTGTACCAACTTGAATACAGAGATATAGGGTTGGTGAAAGGAGCATGCCTTTTTACTGCCTAAATACAGATTAAGTCAAATTTAATTCTTGGTGCTAGAGGGATAACCCACTAGTGGAACCATGCCCAGCATAAACCTTCACCAACCTACCCAGAGGTCTGGGAATCCATGGGTGTTAAGGGGTTTCACAATTGTGCGGGCCCAAATTTTTTCAAGGATGAGTACACTAATTCCATGGTAGAATGTTGGCGTGGTAGTGCCATGGAGGCTATATCAAGTACACTTTTATGCCACATGGTACTATAAGGGTGACATGGAGATGATGTGGTAGGTGACATGACAATGACATGGCATGTGACATGGTGATGATGTGGCAAGTGGTATCGTCATGGTGGCTTCGCCCCACCCTTGATGCAGGTTAGAAATATTTTTAGTAGGGGGGTGAAATTTCTTTTATTAGCTCATAAGTATGGAGGGTGGTACCACTTTTTTTTCCCATGGAGTCGGCGTTAACCCCGTGCACATTAATGAGGCAAAGTCCCTATCTAGCTAATCTAAATAGTCAAAATAAATTGAGGGGTATCCCATCATTGTCGATGTATAATAATCAAGGAGGCATGGTCGGGATTAGCACCCAAACTTCCCACCTTCAATAGATGACTGAGATCAATTGCAAGGCCCCCTCACCCCAAATTCAAACCGACCAATGGGGTCCATTATTCCAATCATATGATTGGGGTGGTTTAATGCCCCATTGTGGTGCACAACAATGTAGGTGATGCAGTGGATGAGTAAGTGGTTGATATAGTGCCACATGGGCTAGGAAAGGGCCATGGGGATCCATAGACGAATGTGGACCCTTCTTTTTGGAAATTTTGTAACGAGCATAAATTTCAATCCAAGAACCAGATTGAGATAAAATTTATATTGTTAGAAATATCTCGACAAAGAGAACTCAATGTTGGTATCAAAAAATAAATCTGCGAACTTTGATAAAATGATGTCGCAGGACCCCACCTTCATAACAGGCCTTAAAGGTTGGGAAAATACAAATAGGAACACATCCCACAACTAAGATAGGCCAAGGGGGTGGGAGAGATTGTTACACTGTGGCTTATGTAATAATATTCTTTTAGTTTATAGTTTGAAAGGTGTACATTAAATGACAATTTCATTTGAGGGACAAAAATGCAATAAAAATTATTGCAATCTAGCTAGTCAAAGGATTTTGGCTAGACGAGTGACAGAGGGTATCCTTTATGAGCTATTTCAATGATTTAGTCGTGTTTATACATTCTAGTGAGAGGTTGGATAAGACTTCTAGATATGAGGACACATCTATAACATGCATGGTGGTATGTCATAGAGACAAGTTTAAAACATATTATGGATGATGTGATAACATCTTGTGTTGATGGATATATTGATACTTACGATTGATATTCTTGCATAGTGGGAGATTGTGATGAGTAGAGATGTGATATTTGATGAGGATGTGAGGTATTCCAATTCATAGGATTCTCTTTCACTGATTTAGGAGAGAGAGAGAAGGCTAACATTCAATAGATTGATTCTAAGACTTGAAATGAATTAGATTTAGAGGGAGATGAGGTGAGATTGGTGTCAATTTGACATCACTTAAGGCTCTAGCTTTTCAAAAGCTAAGGTGGATTACCTAGACATTAAAGGATACAAAAGAGCATATAGGAGCACATATATCTTCTATAAGAGCAAGTTTACCTAGTACGAGATATCTTAGTCATATTGCATTAGTTTCTTCCATCTATGATCCTTATAGTTGTTTAGTTGAGGAGAGGTGTGATACTTTGAAGGAGGATTATGTTGATATTATTCCATGTTTTTAGTTGAGAGGATTTTGTATCGGGACAATGTTGATGGATTCTCTCAAACATAGGTAGTTTCTCATGATGTTACTCTTACTTTAAGATCCCCCTAAGATGAGGGAGTTGAACTAGTTCAAGTTATTTCAATCACTAAAGGATGGGAAATGCATGAGAGGGATTTTGGTGTTCACATGTTGTTGATAACCTTGCATAGGTTTCTACCTATACCACAATCTTGGTATTTCAGTATTGAGAAGTTGACTTGTGTAGACTTTTATCTTTTTGAATTTGATGGATGAACTCTACATGTCCATGTCTTATCTAGAGGTATGAATATATTTGCATGATGTCTTGGATAACTCATGATGTGGTTTCCAAAGATCAAAGCCCATCATGTTGACTTGGTGGATTGTTGGAGCGGGGCTCCCTAAGCTATGAATTTTATATATTTTTGTAGTAATTAGTCTAACGCAGGGGTTTGTGGCGGGTCAAATCCCCCAAATGTGTTGTAATGGGTCAAAGGTTAGACCTAGAGTTCGCAAACCACGGTTTGTGGACCACAGGATAACGTAGGCTAAGTTGTTATAAATAGATGGATAGTCTGAATCTAAAGGTGGGGCATGAATTGGAACTGATGCTACGTGTGAATTGTTGAGATCTGGTTTGAGTTGTTTACGGGAAGGACTCCTAATGGTTGTGTGCGCGAAGATCCTCTGTCCTGCTATGTGCGGACCCTGCTGGCTATGTGCGCAGGTGGTGTTTGGGTTGTAAGTGGGTTTTTGACACTAATGTATGCGGAATATAGTTGAAGTATTTTTGTGCTATCTGGTTCTATTATGTTTACTGTGGATGCAAATGTGTGATATCTGTTTAAGCTACAAATACGTCTTTGTTACTGATTTGAGCTGCAAATGTGTCTGTGATTTGTGAATTAGCTGTGATTAGAACATTATTTGCTAGTAACTGTTGATATGCACGTGGATGTGAACATGTTGATTCAGATCTGTTATTGATAGTAGATTTGTTATGGTTATATGCTAGTTATACTATTAAGAGGCTGCAAATAGATTTAGTCTGTGTGAATCTGATAGTTGTAAATTTGATATGCTATAATTACCTACTCTCTCCTAGGGTGTAGAAACCTGGTTCCAACACCCTGCCATACTACTTCGGGTGAGGCCTTGGCCTACGAAAGTAGGTCATTACCGAAAGGGCCAGTAGTATAGGGGTTTGTTGGCAAACCTTAACCTCTGAACCTGGGTCAGGACCCCTCAAGCCAACAAATGGTTATGTTGCTGGGACCAGGAGAATTTTGAGAGAGAGATCAGGTAATGCCATGAGAAAATTGGATACCTGAGAAATTAGAGATCAAATACTGGTTCGAAAGACATATTCAGGAATTTTCTGTAAAGGAGAATCGCAGCACGAAGCTGACCACTGAAAAGTGGAAGAACAGGTACATCTTCACTGAAGTCTATGAAAATTTCTTTATAACCTTTGCACACAACATTCAGGAGTGGCTAGCAAGGCTTGTAGAACTCCATATGTGTTGGAAGGATGAGCGGGTCACGTAGTGGACTCTGGAATTGATTCAACAATTGGAAAAAGCTAACAACAAAATTACTCGGACTATGGATCACTAGGTGGATAGTGTGCTAGGATGATTTGTAACAGACTTTGCAGTCAATCAGTTCGTATCTTACTCTAAACCAGAGTGGAGGTTCTTCAAGGGATTCTGAGGTAAGTTCTTACGAACGCTGCCACTGCTAATTAAAATAAAGTTGTGCGAAAAAGGCATTTTGTGCAGCCACACTGAATGAATGATCTCTGATCAGGGTGAGAGTGCAACTCGAAGTGGTAAGTACTACTAGGTCAACCAAGAAGGGGATAGATCTATCTACAACCCACTAAGAGAGTTGGATGTGCACGCAAGAAGTAGCCCTCTAGCTACACCACCTTCGAATCAGCATAAGGGCAAGAACTCACCCACACCTCTGCCACCACTAGAAGACGATATGGTCGCACACATGAAGCTACCCACCTATAAAGGAGTAGGAGACGAAGATATGGACCGATTTTGGTTCGTAGCAGAATTAGTATGGACTATGCAGAATGTGGCTAGTGATGCTGTAAAGAGGGCACAACTATCCTTAGATTAAGGGAGGGCCATGGACTGGTTTATAGGGTACATAGGCCAGCATGTGGATCCATCAATAAAAGAGATTAAGGATGCTTTAAAACAACAGTTTAGGAAGCCTAAGTCCTACTCGCAAATAGTGGTCTAATTGAAAGACTTTAAACAAGGACCCACTGAGTCGGTTTGGGAAGTTGATCAACGGCTAAAGAAGGTTATCAGAGAGGGGGAATTCCAGTATGATGACAGAAAACACAAGGAATGGTTCATCGCCATGTTATTACCTCACCTGCATGGACCAATGGGTCAACAAGCGATTGAGACGCAAGAGAAGGCCCTGGAGATTACCATGAAGTTAGAAGTTGCACCAAGAGACGATGCTCAGTTTCGGTTTCATCAAATCCAGGGATAGTTGGAGGCAATGCACCTTGAGATCCAGAATATGTGGAAAGAGCGAGGAAAGGAGGCTAGCCCCGACATATGGTGCATAAGATGCAGGGTGTCTAGCCACACCAAGGATCATTGTCCACTACTGGCAGAGTACATGCAGGCTGGGGGGCCCAGCCCATTGCGTCCTAAGGAGGTTGCAGGGCCAAGCGGTCTGACGTTATGGTGCGTAGATTGCCGCGTAGCGAGACTAAATGATACTAACCATTTTCCCCATCTTGGTGCTTGTGTTCCAGAATTTAAGCAACAATGGTGTCAATTCTGCTCACCTGTGGGACATGACGAACATAACTGTCGGACCTACGATTTAATGATAGACTAAGGAAAACTATATAGGGTACAGGGTGACCCTTCATCACCATGGTCTCCCTCAGGCATAGGAGGCTCCCCAGCCAGAGGCAGGGGAGGAGGAAAGGGGGGAAGCGCAGGTCGGGGAAGAAGGCAATTGATCTATTATAACTGTGGAGAAGTAGGGCACTTCACAAAGAATTGTCTGAATCCTCCACGATAATATTGCAAGTATTATAGACAATTGGATCATGTGATTGAAGATTGTCCAATACTGATAGTGAAAATGCAGGAAAAATAGCAGACACCAATGCAGAATGTGGAAAGGGTCAAGGCAAAACTGTGTGATGAAGGACCAAGCATTAATGTCATTACACGTAGCGGTATGGCTACGAAAGGAGTTGAAGAGAAAGTTGTGGCTGAACCCCTTATTTGAAAAGCTGCTATAAAAAGGGAAAGCCTGGACCTCCAAAAAGAGAAAGATTCCTTCATAAAAGCTCGCAAGGACTTTACCAAGAATGAAGCATCTACTTCCGAGGCCCCAACAAGCCTAAAAGCAGATGATGAATTCAAGCCATTCCTACAAGCATGTATGAAACTGCTACGCAACCAGAAGGTAGTGGAAAATCTTCAGGCATTGATAGAAAGCTACACAGAAAGAACTAACCCTCCTGCAGAAGTTAAAGATGTTCACAAGCTATACAAGCATAAGAAATGCATTGGTCGAGAAATGCGGCTCACTGCACAGATTGGCGACTATGAGATGGATCAGGTCATCTTGTATATAGGATCTGATGCGAACATCCTGCCCAAGAAGACATGGCAAAGGATGGGAGAACCTAAGTTTGAATGATCCACTATACAACTGCGCATGGCCAACCAACATAAGATCATACCATTGGGGAGGTTGTTAAAGATTATGGTGGATATTGCAGGAGTTAAGGTACGTGCCAAATTTGAGGTAATTTAGATTGTGGAAGATGCAGACCCTTACCCTGTGCTTCTGGGACTGGATTGGGCGATAGACATGGGAGACATTATCAACCTAAAGAAAAGGAGCATGATTTTCGAAAATGAGGGTACAAGGGTGATATTCCCATTAGATTCTACGGAGGGAGAGTAGTATACAGAATCGGTACACGAAGAAGAGGATGTGGATCACATTTATAGATTAACCACTTAGGATGAGGATTGGATCAATCCTACAGCCAATGGTGTGCTCTGCTGGGAAAAGAACAGTGAATGCCTCTCTGACTCTGATGGGGAGATAGAAAATTGGCAGAATCAGTTACATGACGTCTCTGCGTTGCGTTGTCTTCGGATCACAAAGAGCTTCCGATGTATCTCCTCGGAGGTAAGATATTTACCCTAATTTGATGGTTCTGGTAGCATTAAGGATTTTCTACGAACATTTGAAGCCGAAGTCCCAAGGGAGAGAAGAATGTGGGCACTCAACCTAGCCATGCGCGCAACCCTTGCATGGTGGTGGGAGACTCATAAGGGGACATTCCTGGATTAGGAGGAAACGAGATGATGATCCTACGGTTCAAACCCGTAGTTCACCTGCGCATGAAGACCTTCCTTGGCCCAGGAGATCTGCGCGAGCACTTATCCGCATGGATGGAAGAATGGTGTGAAAGAACTATATGCCTTGGAGCCAATCCCCACTGCATGGTATTTATATGCAGAGCTACATCAGCACACCCGTCACTGGGAAATCATGAAGGATGAGTTTCTCGGGACGTTCTAGTTGATAGGTGGAACGGAGGCACTCGATGAAGCCCTGCAAGATATTGATACCATAGTATTTGATGAATCACGCCCTCATGCGACATGTGGAGCACCAACGTGGGAAACATAGATGCGCAATATTCTCAACTATCGCAATTTGTCAGTGGAGGAATGTGATGAAGCCCGCAAAATATCTCTATCCCGGAGTTAGAGGGAGAGCGCACGGTTGTTGGACCTCCACTACAAACCATCGATGTGACTAAGCCCCTTAACCTGCGAGAAGTCAACATTGGAACGAAGGCGCAATCTAAGCTAGCTAAGATTGGGGACTGCTAGGACGATGATACCATTGGGAAAAGCTCAAAGCTTCTCATGGAGTACCAGGAGCTGTTTCCTATGAAATTCTCGGAACTCAAAGGAATTACAGGGGACTTAAGGGTCATGTGAATCACTCTAAAACCATATGCGCGCCCTGTTAAGCAGTGACCTTATCGATTGAACCCCAAGTATAAGCAGAAAGTTAGAGAGGAGATCGACAAAATGCTCACCACAGGTATCATCGAACCAGTAGAGCAGTCAAATTGGGTAAGCCCTATGGTGGTCTAGGAGAAAAAGGCTAAAGGAGAAATAAGAATCAGTGTTGACCTGTGCAAGTTGAATGGTGCCTGCGTTCACGATCGATTCCCTATGCCCTTTTCTGATGAAATTCTTGATAGTGTGGGAGGGCAGGAAGCATACTCCTTCATTGATGGGTTCTTGGGCTACCATCAAATCAGGTTCGCACTTGAATATCGCAACAAAACCATGTTTGCTACTGAATGGGGGTCCTTCCAGTACACCGTTATGCTGTTTGGGCTCAAGAATGCCCCTGCCATCTTTTCGCGCGTAGTGGTCGCCGTATTTAAGGAATTCATCCACAAGTTCTTGGAGGTATATTTTGATGATTAGACAGTATTTGGGTTAGTAAAGAATCATGTCTCGAACCTTCGCATGATGTTGAACGCCTGTAGAAGGCACTAGATTTCCCTAAATATCAAGAAATGCATATTCTGCAAACCATTTGGGAACTTGTTAGGTCACATAGTTTGTTGGCAGGGACTGGTGGTTGACCCTGCCAAGGTAGTAGCTATCATCAACTTGACATCCCCTACAACCGAAAAACAACGGCACTCTATCCTCGGGCACACAGGCTACTACAGGAAGTTTATTCAAGAGTACGCACTAATCACAGCACCCGTGGAAAAAATGTTGAAGAAGGACGTATCATTCTTTTGGGATGACGAGTGTCAGAAAAGCTTTGAGCTGCTCAAGAAAAATATGGTCTCTACACCTATCCTCATATTTCCTGATTAGGCGAAAGTTTTTCATGTCCATGTCGATGCTCCAGGGATTTCCCTAGGAGATGTACTTATGTAGCCTGGGGAAGGGGACATTGACAATCCAGTTGCATTTTCCAGTATAAATCTCTCTAGTGCAGAGCATAACTACTCCACTACTGAGCAGGAGGGGTTGGCCAAAGTATACGCTTTGCATAAATACCGAAATTATCTGTTGGGCAGGCATTTCAAGATGTTCATGGATCACTCAGCTTTGAAGTACATGATGAATAAGCATGTGTTGGGGGCGGGGGGGGGGGGGGGAATTTATTGATGGCTATTGTTATTTCAGGAGTATGACTTTGAGATCATCATGAAGCCGGGGAAACTAAATGTTGGGCCAAACCACTTATCCCGAATCGAGAATGGTGAGGAACCAACCAACCTAGATGGAGGACTGCCCGACGTGCAACTGTTTGCTATTAAGGTAGTCGATGCGCACTTCGCCGACATCATTCACTTCTTAACTACAGGGATGGCACCGGTAGAGTATTTGGTACAACAAAAGAAGGAACTGGTAACACGCGCAGCGAAATTCACCATCATAGCAGGCCACCTATATAAGCTAGGAGTTGATGAGGTGCTGCTAAGATATGTTTTGCAGCATGAAAGACAGGGCATCTTAGCAGAAGCCCACAGGGGCGTAGCAGGAGGTCACTACGCAGGGAAGGCGACGGCGCAAAAGATCCTGAGAGCTGGGCTATACTGGCCCACACTGCATAGCGACTCTCACGACTATTGCAAAGCCTGCGATACTTGCCAGAGGATAGGAAGACCATCGCGCAGAAATGAAATTCTTTTGCAGCCGCAGATGTCCTTGCGAGCATTCGACAAATGGGCCATAGATTTCGTTGGGCCCATCAACCCACCTGGAAAGAAGACAGATGCACGCTACATCATCACTGCGACCGATTATGTAACCATATGGGTTGAAGCACAAGCTCCGAAGGATTGCACTGTCGATATTGTTGCGCACTTTATCTTTGAACATATTCTGACTAGGTTTGGCTGCCCGAAGATCTTGATGAGCGATAGAGGTATGCATTTTGTTAATGAAACAATAGAGGCTTCGACCGAATAATTTCGGATCCACCATGCGAAAAGCACCTCGTATAATCCACAGGAAAATGGAGCGATAGAAGCTTTTAATAAAATCTTGGCGCCGGCACTAACTAAGGTCTATAATGCCGATTGCAGCGACTGGGATGTGCGCATCTCGTCAATGCTTTGGGCCTATCGAACCACCTGCAAGAAACTAGCTGGGAAAGCACCGTTCCAGATGGTTTATGGCAAGGAGGCTATTATGCCAATGGAATATATTGTTCCTAGCCTGTGCATCGCAGCATTTACCAACATGGCGGAGCCTGATATCATGGAGGAATGGTTAGCGCAGCTCATGGCCTTGGAGGAAGATCGTTTCATCGATAACTTCCATCAACAGGTTCAGAAGGCCCGGGATAAGGCATGGCATGATCAACATATTTGGCAAAAGACAAATTTTGCGGAGGGAGAATTGGTCCTGGTATACGATAGCCAGTTTGTGAAACACCCGGGGAAGTTCCGTCAGCACTAGCTAGGTCCCTATATAGTAACATAAATTACTAATGGAGGCGCGGTATAGTTAGCCACCTTGCGCGGTGATATGGTACCAGGCTATGTTAATGGCAGTCGGCTCAAGCCATACCGGATCAAATGACTATATGGCCGGAGTAGCTGTATGGGGCGAGACATGCTCAGGAAGAGGGACAGACACAGGCGGGACCAGGGTATGTGTAGGGGCCGATCACAGGTCTGGAGGCCCGAAGAGATGCGCTGGGAAGACAGGGATGCGCTCAGAGCACAGGAGGTGCACTGGGAGTGCATGGGTGCGCTCAGAGCGCAGGAGGTGCACTGGAAGCGCAGAGGTAATCTACAAATGCAAAAACTAGTCGTTAGAATAGTAAACCGAGGTAAAAAGCAAATTTTACTGTTGAAAGGAGCGGACAACCGACAATTAATGAGGCGATTTTTGAAGATTTTTTACCGTTTACTTGATGGTAGGTTTTTGATAAGCTTCACCCAACCGTTGGTTGATCTCCAAGGCTATAAAAGCAGAGGGGTAGATCAGAAGAGGGTTCCATGTATCTTGAACCATTTGTGCTTTGCGAAATTCTATGCATATTGCGCTTCGTTAATGTCTGGACATGCTGCACCCTCTGATAGTAGCAATCTTGAGTTCATTTTTCGTGCAAGAATAACGACGACTAATCCCGCTGAGTCTTCCCACACTGTGGCCTTAACAGAGAAATAATCTGAGGAAGTAGAGGAGGTCACCCCTGAGGTTGAGGAAGTTATGTCCACACCAAGCAAGGGAAATAAAAGGCGAAAGGGAAAGCAGAAGGGTTGGGGAAACCTGCGAAGTGGGCTGGGGTGAAGCCCCGCACCTCCCCTTGAAATGTGAAATCCCCGCGAACGGTGCCCCAGGCATGTTCGCCTAACCCATTGAAGAGACCTTTGTCTGCTCAGGAAGAGGCCTAGATAGCTAAACCAATCAATTGGCTACCGCCCTATGTTCGGCCCCGCAGGTCCTCAGAGTGCACACCAAAGAACCTCGATGGTATGCGTGCCTATTTAAAAATGCCACTGATTCCGGGTGAAGTCCCCATAATTGGAGAATCCTTTGGCAAGCTCCACATGGTCAAATTCGACGATCATGACCTGGCCAACCTGGAGGCCTTCACAGAGTTGGCACTAGAATTATATCTGGAAATGGTATTAGAGGATGATGTATTGAAGGTAGTCCCCATGCCGTGGGTAAGTGGGTTGGCTGGGTTCGGGTTATTAAAGTTGTTGCGGATGCCTCACTTCGGCCACTACACTGTCACTGACCAACTTGTGTGACAGTTGCTTGCCCTGGTACATGATGGCAACTTATGGATCCAGGATCGAATTCCCCTTGATGCTACGCTTATTCACCGTATCACTAGTCTCCCCATGGAGGGGCCAAACCCCATGGAACGCATAGGCAAAAAGTATGAGCAACAAATCGCCAAAAAGGTGTGAAAGGACTACCATGTGGAGCGGAACACTAGGGGGTTCATGACTAGCACCATCAGCGACCCCGGTGCGCAAATGGGTACCTTGTTGCTCGCATGCAAGATGATGCGCAAATTCCAGGTTTCCATGGTTCCCGCATATGTAATTCAGCTGGCGCGCTGCTACGAAAAGGGGGTATGCTACAAGTGGTCCCAATTCCTCTATACGGATTTTCTGGAGAATGTATGCGAAGCCCAGGATCATGGATGAGCATTCTGCTACTCCTGGCTGCTGCTTCTCATCGCGTTGGCTGCATGGGAAGCCCTTGAAGACTCGGTCCTCCCCGAGCTCGCGCCAGGCATGTGTGAGGGGGTGCGGTATTCGAATCTATGGGATTCGAAGGATGAGCAACGAATTAAGGACAACAAGGTCTTTTGGGTCCTCTTTCAAAGCAGCCTCATAGCAGCTATTCACTCACGACCGCGCTTGTCACCAACTATTTATGAAAAATATAAGAATATTGCAGCATTCTAGGTCACGATGCACAATGTGCAAATTCGGGGCCGCAAGGATCTCGCTTGGGTGTCGTTGCCCTACATGGTAGCCGACGAAGAAATTGATCGACTCGTCACCACTTGGCTGTTGCCCTGGAAGTTGGGCTTTAGATCCACCGAAGGCGACACTGCTGGTACAAGTACCGCCTCGACAACCAACCCGCCTAATACCACCAAGGAGATCGAAGGACAAGGCAAGAATACTAAGAATGAAGCAGAGCCGGAATCGCGGAAGGATTCGCAATAGGATCAGGGCGCAGAGGATCTGGATGCAGGAGGTTCTGACTCCCCCCGGGGTACGAAGCGGGCTGGTGACCTTGTTAAAGGCCAAAGGAAGAAACATTGAGCTACACGACTGGATCGGAATGCAAGGATTACTCTGACTGAGGAAGACCTAGAGCAAATCGTAGACGCAGTCACCCTTGCCTCTAAAGATAAATGGCTGGCTCTGGAAGAGCAGCAGAAGGCTGCGGTCTCCACGATACAGTCTGAGCTCCAAGCTCTGCAATTCAAAGATGATACACTACAGACAAATATGATTTAGGCAAAGCCGCCGCTAGTGTCAAGCAGCGAAGTGATCCTCACAACCGAAAGCCGCCTCTACCCTCTGCCAGGCACAACCCTCATTCTAAGTCCACCTAACTTAGGAGCGCAAGTCTAGGCCTGCGCAAAGGTGCAGCTAGATTTAGCTTGGTTGCCGCACGAACCACTACAGGCTCTCCACGCATCCCTGTTCGAGGAGATTCAACACAGAGACCGTCGAGTGCACCAGCAGCTCAGTACCGCTGAGCATACGATTGTGGAGAAAACCATCAAAGTGTCCCAGGCGCAGGCTGCATGCACTCTGGCCGCCATGCAGCAGACATAATTGGAACGTCTAATCAACAGGGTATGCGTAGATGTGACAGAAGGTATCCCAGCTTTTGGTACCCCCCAGGCCAATATTCAAGGGCTAGTCGTGGCCCTGAAGGCATCCAGGACCGAGATTCATGCGGTCAAGATAGAAATGTAATAACAGATTGCTGCCTTACAGGCTAAGTTGCAGCTGAAAACCCCACCTGAGGTCAAAACCCAACAAACTGCGCTGGTTACAGAGGCCACCAATGTCATTACAGGTCAGATTTCTCAAGGTGTCGAATTGTTGGAAACAACTATGCAGTTGTGGACCAAGGTGCAGCGTGACCCTCTCCTACGCGAAATCAACCAAGAACTGTGCCAGAAGGAGGAAGAGTTGGAACAAATGGAGGCTACCCTACCCACGCTGGTTCTTGCTCAGCAGTTGGCCAGACTGCGCACCAGCCATGCACTCGAAGAGGACCTAGAAGATCTTCGGCAGCGGAAGAAATTTTGGGTGACCACCTCAAACCATGGGCTAATGAGCCCCTCAAGCTATCTCAGGACGTCGATATCGCAGTTAAGCTACTCAATCAGACTTTGGAGAGCGTCATTGCTGCTACAGAAGGTCCAACTTCGCAGAAGTTGGTGGAGATTTCTTAGAATGCTGCTGCATATAACGAAGAAGTGTTGCCCCCACTGGTCGATGCAGTCAAGCAGCTTTAGGCGAGGATGGAAACCCCACGGCTGCAGTGACTCGGGACGAGTCACAAGATTGTGTTGGGGGCTTGTTGGAGCGAGGCTCCCTAAGCTGCGAATTTTGTATTTTTTTGTAGTAATTAGTCTAATGCAGGGGTTTGGGGTGGATCAAAGCCCCCAAACATGTTGTAATGGGTCAAAGGGTAGACCTAGAGTCTGCAAACAATGGTTTGTTGACCATAGGATAACGTAGGCTAAGTTGTTATAAATAGATGGATAGTTTGAGTCTAAAGGTGGGGCATGAATTGGAACTGATGCTACGTTTGCGGACCACAGGATAACGTAGGCTAAGTTGTTATAAATAGATGGATAGCTTGAGTCTAAAGGTGGGGCATGAATTGGAACTGATGCTACATGCGAATTGTTTAGATTTGGTTCGGGTTGTTTTGGGGAAGGACTCCTACTGGCTGTGTGCGCGGAGATCCTCAGTCCTCCTGTGTGCAGACCCTGTTGGCTGTGTGCGCAGGCGGTGTTTGGGTTGTTAGTGGGTTTTTGACACTAATGTATGCGGAATATAGTTGAAGTACTTTTGTGCTATCTGGTTCTATTGTTTTTACTGTGTATGCGAATCTGTGATATCTATTTAAGCTGCGAATACGTTTGTGTTATTGATTTGAGCTGTGAATGTGTCTGTGATCTATGAATTAGCTACGATTATAACATTATATGCTAGTAACTATTGATACACACGTGGATGCGAACATGTTGATTCAAATATGTTGTTGATAGTAGCTTTGTTATGGTTATATGATGGTTATACTGTTAAGAGCCTGCGAATAGATTTAATCTGTGCAAATCTAATAGTTGTAAAGTCGATCTGCTGTAATTACCTACTCGCTCTCAGGGTGCGAAAACCTGGTTCCAGCACCCTCCCATCCTACTTAGGGTGAGACCTTGGTTTGCGAAAATAGGTCATTGCCGAAAGGGCCAGTAGTATAGGGGTTTGTTGGCAAACCTTAACCTTCGAACCTGGGTCAGGACCCCTCAAGCTAACATGGATGATAGAATTTGGTAAGTTGTTTTTGTTCCAAGGTTATGTTCCTTCATGTTCATAAGTGGTTAATATCTTTTGGAAGATCGAGATGTTGTGATCGAATGGGCGACAATTTATTTATAGGAGATAATGGTTTATCCTTGGAAGTTCGAGATGTTGTGATATAATGGGTGATCCTTTAATTATAGGAGATAGTGGTTGATTCTATGAATATCATAGATATAGATGCATATATGGTAGATTTGGTGGAGTTGTAAAGGAAGTTGGAAAGTGTTGATGTAAGCACTTTCCTCATAAAGAGGCAATGTTAGCTTTTGAGTTACTATGAAAGATTTTACACTGTGTTTGGGGGTGTTTCATGAGATTTAGGGTACATGGTGTATGTTTAATCCCTGGATGGCTCAAGATATATTTCTGAAATGGGAGATAGTCTCACATTAGAGATAGTTTACTTATTGGTTTCTTGATCTTAGTTGTGTGCTTGCTTAGCATTCTTCACTAGGGTATTAGAGTTCTCTTGACATATTGGTTGACATCGTTCATAATGTCCACATGGAGATGATTGCTTTCTTGGAGAATACCGTACTTAGGAGGAGGATAATTGTGCATCTTGGAGGGAATCAAGGCCTAAAACTTTGGGGTGGCTTTGATTCCTGTATTGAGGCTTAAAGTTGCACCATGGATATGTGAGTTCGAAAAATTTTCATGCAAGGGGAGTGGTCCCAATAGAATATATGACTTAGGAAGAGTAATGGAGTTTCTATAGGTTTGTAACAAAGGAGTGTGGACACATATTGTGTAGCTACATCCGTTTGGAGCATTTATTGTGTATGACATCACCTTAGAGCTTGACATGTGCATCCTTAGAGTATATCACTCCACTTTTGTGAGCCTACACGTGTTATTATAGGTTGTTTGTAAGGACATAAGCCCACATATGTATTGCTGGCCTCCCTTACCTCTAATATATAGAGAGGAAGGAGAGAGTCCTTTCATTCATTATCATTATTATACTCTACGATTTTTACATGTCCTCTTAGAGTCAGATATAATGATTCGTGAGGAAACACTAGGAAAGTTATGAAAGGGAAAGAGGATGTCTTTGTTGGGAGCTTTCTCTTGTGAAATGTTTGGGTTTGTTCCCATAAGCTAGAAATTGGAGATGATGTTCACTCTATAATTCACATTCTTGTTCAATATCTTGTGTTAGAAATGTGACTAAGAGGAGCACACTAATTTTCTTGTATCTTTTGCATCGTACTTTATCTCTTTTTTCTTGGAGGTGCCAGGATTCCTTGGAGCTTTTGGAGCATCTTGAATTCTAAGGTTTGGGTTTCATCCCATGGAGGCTTGGAGATTATGCTTTTGAGACCAAACACAAGGTCGTGCTTGTTGAAGAGAAGAGAAAAAGGTAGATGTTTTGCTTTAGAGAATATGCCAGTATGATGCTTGATTGTTGGAACTCCTTGGTTTGAGATAGGGTTTTCTTGGTTTTCCCTAGCTAAGGTTTTGGAGAGCTAGAGGACCATTCTAACTATTTCATGATGAGTCTATGGTATGTACATAAAATTTCATGTTAATACTTATATATGAAATTTTCAACTATCCAAATCTATTCTATTTCACATTTGATTTTATATCATCTATTTCGTCATGGTTTTGATAATTTCCATCACGTTTATGTCTTGCTAATTTGACATAAGTTAAGTCCGAAATTAGTAAGTGATTTAACATTAATATTGAAGAAGATAGGGAAGATTTGATGTTGCATGTACAACTATCATAAAGTGCATTTAAGATGTTTTGTGCATAATAAGGAACACTTTGATATCCTCTCTCTTGAATTGCTTAGAGGATTAGGGTTGTTAAGAGGCGAAATATGGTATGCTTTTGCTATTGCTTTATTTATATTTTAAAATTGCCATAGTGTTGAAGATTCACAGGGTTAAGATTCATCAAACATATGGGAAAGAGATTAAAATTTTTGAAGTTGCATTAACTTCCCTAAGTCCAATTTTTTTTACATCTACTAGTACATCCCGTACCAAAAATCCTATCAACAAAGTCATGTGAAGAAGTGTGTTCATATTCAAAAATATATGTATATATTGTTTTAGCTATGAATATAATAGAGAAATCATCTCACGCATAGAGCTCGACTAGTTTCATTTCTATCCTAAATTAACCAGAAAGTTAACATTAGTCCATAATTAATCATTAAGAATCTAACATCTTACCTCAAGGGCATTGTCTAATAAATATTACTTTGACGATGCCTACATTTCCTTGTCAATCCTCCCTGATTTCCCACAGTTGTTTAAGAGGAATGTTAAAGGAAACAAATATGGCATCAAGTACCTTAAGAAACTCCACCTTAGCACCCTTTCAATGAAGACTTATGACTACTAATGCTTACATATAAATGTCTAAATTGTTTCTCCATCTTCAATTAAATTGGAAATCGAATACAATGCATTCTCACAACATGCCATTCAAAAAATATATTTGTATAATTTTGCACCAGCAACCCTACAATTATGTAACAAGGGTTTATTTGTGATAACTTGCACAACATTAGATGGTTCCACCTCATCAATGGCTCAGATAACTAATAAAAGTAGTGTTTTACTTGTCCTAAAAAACGATTTCCCTAAAAGATTAGGGACTATATCTTGAAAATCCAATGAAATTCATCCAACCATCCATCACAATAGAAAATCAATCTTTATGTCATGACACCTTCAATGGAGCCATAATGTTTTCAAGCCAAGATTTTTCCTGGTCAACAAAGAGAAAAACATTTCTTCCTTTCTAGCTGCCTTTGGACAAACATTGAGTCAACTAAAAAATATGTAGTAGGCAGATTTGAGTCAACTAAAAAATATGTAGTAGGCAGATTTTATTTTAGTTGCTTCCAAAATTAGGATTTCACTAACTTTGAACATTATGTGTGATGGATATATATTGGGCAAATCCATTTTGGTACCCTCCAAACATAAATGTTCAAAGTATATTTAAAGTATTTTTTTAATCACATTCGTAATTCATTATTGACACTAATAAGCACTATGTAATAATATGATCTTGATTAAATGGCCTTATAAAATTTATAATGAATTAAAAATAAAAATAAAAATAAAATAAAAAATTGCACTTTCATTGTTCACTGTGATATATACTAGTATAGATCCATTTTAACTCCTGCTTTATTAAGCACCACGAAGGATCGAATATGTAAAGGTGAAAACCTTTTTGAGGAAGAAAAAAACTCTAAGAAGATTTATTCCATGACAGAAACCTTTTTTAGAGAGAAAAAGGTGAGGAAGGTTTGGTCCTTGACAGATTTGATGCCTCTTGATGCTTAATAGAGCTTAAGCTAAGATGCATCTGCATTAATAATATCTTGGTTCCTTATACTATGTATAATGATCATTAACTGCATGAACAAGTTGATTGAAATATGAGGAACAAGACACATTAAATGGAATACTGCATGCAAGGAAAATCCTTTCTATATTATGATCAATGACCTCCTTACCCTTGATACCGAACATATCAACAAGTGCATCTATTAAAAGTCCTTATGAAACGCTTATGCAATGTTTGGTGAATGCTTGACCTTTTAAGGCTTTGAAAAGAACCCTACAATAACATATTTGTCATCTTCAAGAAGACCTTGGGCCACATTAGACAATAACTGACAAGAATTAATCTATCATCATAATCGTTGCTAAATTATAACTGACAAGAATTAATCTGTCATCATAATCGTTAATTATAACTGACAAGAATTAATCTGTCATCATAATCGTTGCTTAATTATAGAAATGATGGAGATAAACCATAGAATCTCCAATCTATTAAAGATTCTTATGTCATATCTTTTAATCAATTGTTCTATGTATGGAGTATTTCTGAAATAAAACATAGTTCTCACTTATTAAAAATGTAGAACATATGTCCCTGACCATCAAAAGATAGGAAGGTAAGAAATTGTGGATAAAGAAATATATTTCATGTTGTGAAGAGAACACCGAGCTTGGGATCATTGATACTGAGTCCATGAATTGTTCCTATAATCCATACCATCGATCCAATGCAGTTAGCAGGTTGTGTGTGAGTGACACAATGGGCAATACGATGCTAGTAGAAGCCCACGGCCTAGCATTTAGAACCTCTTGTTTTGGGTTACAGAAATTCCCACATGGTTTAGTTTCAATGATGTTGGTACGTAGGATAACTTAGCAGGTTCTCATGTGCAATATTATGTCTGTGTGAGATTATACCACATAATATTGCTTCAATCAATGGTTAGCCAATTCTATACAAAAACAATATAGTTAATCCCTGGTCATTACATTTTCGAATGTCAATGGTGGTTTGTTGGGTTGGTGCAAGAGGATAGCTATTATATCCCATCCCCGCCCAAGTTCAAGCTGACTATGATTGCAAGGCCAATAATATGCCCAAAATTTCTGCAACGCAGATTTAAATGTTGCTTGCTTTCCTTAGCATTACCAATAATCCCCACAAGAACACTGACCATCCTTGAAATGATGAAAACGGTTGGCATCCCTCACTGAAATTTCTCGTGCAACTATTTTGGTGATGAACTTGGTTGCAGAGTGGCAGTCAGCACATACTCGAAGGTTCTTGACAATCCTAATAGATCTCCCCGGTGGTGTGTTGATAAGCCCAAATGCAATTGCCAGTTTCTCACTGTGGTAGCTGAGAATATCTTCTTTCTGCTCCTCTTCCACATCATGCAATACACAGTCTGTATTGGGAAGATACCCTGCCTCCTTCATCTGCCTAGACAAACTCCCCAATTTTGCATATATTTCCTGCAATTGAGGGTGTGATCTGTCTCCTATAATGAAAGTATATACCTTATTGTTGACCTCAATCCAGCTACATCCTGGCTTCTTTTTTACCTTCTTCTCTTTCATTGTCTTTCTCACCTTTTCTATGTCATCCCACCTGCCTGCCATTGCATAAATGTTTGATAGCAAAACATAATGTGCAGCATTTTTAGGTTCTAACTGGCAAAGGCGTTCTGCCACTTGTTGTCCTAGCTCAATATTGTTATGGGTTTTACAAGAACCAAGCAAAGATGCCCACAGAGATGCATCAGGTTTTACTGGCATTTTGTTGATAAAATCTTGTGCTTCATTCAACCGTCCGGAACGACCAAGGAGGTCAACCATTGAACAATAGTGCTCCATGGAAGGTTTAATGTTATAATCTTGACTCATGGAAAAGAAATATTTCCAACCATCGTCCACCAAACCTGAATGGCAGCAGGCAGACATAACACCAACAAAGGTGACATGATCTGGACTTGTCCCAGAGTGTCGCATTTGTTCAAAGAGTTCCACAGCCTCCTTTCCACATCCATTGATCGCATATCCTACAATCATTGCAGTCCATGAGACTGTGTTCTGTCCAGGCATACTATTAAACGCCTTCCGTGCATCATCTATGCACCCACACTTAGCATACATATCTATCAACGCACTCCCCACAAAGACATCAGACTGAAATCCATTGATGATTATCTCTTCATGGATCTCCTTGCCTTGTTCCAAAGCTGCCGAGTTAGCACACGCAGAAAGAATGCTGGCAAATGGATCCCTGTCAGCCCTAACACCCGCCAGTTTCAGTTGCCTAAAGAGATCAAGGGCATCATCAAAACGCCCATTTTGCACATATCCAGTCATCATTGCTGTCCAGGAGACCAAATTTTTTTCAGGCATGCTCATAAAAAGCTTCTGGGCCTTGTCAACATGCCCTTTCTGTGCATATCCTGTAATCATCACAGTCCAGGAAACCACGGTTCTGTCCGGCATAGTCTGGAAAAGTGTTTCGGCTTCATCAAGGTATCCCATCCGAGCATACCCTGAAATCATCGAATTCCACGAGACGATGTCGCGTGTTGGCATTTTCTCAAATAACTCCCGGGCTTCATCAACATGTCCAATCTGAACATACCCTGCAATCATTGCATTCCACGACACCACATCCAGATCAGGAATTTTGTCAAACACTTGGCGTGCATCCTCGATACTTCCACATTTCACATACATGTCTACAAGGGCACTCCGCACAATAACATCAGATTCAAACCCACTTCTGGTTATGTCTTCATGGATTCTCCTGCCATGTTCCAGAGACTCTAACCTGGCGCAACCAGGCAGAACACTCGCAAAAGTGAAGTGATTGGGTGAAACGCCTGAGCTTTGCATTTGGTAATAAAGATCAAGGGCTTCCTTGGCATCTCCAACCCTGGAATAAGCAGAAATCAAGGCAGTCCACGAGACCACATTCCGTTCAGGCATTTCGTCAAACACGTTGCGTGCAAACTCCATACACCCACATTTCACATACATGATAACAAACTTGGTTTCCAGGAAGGTATCGGTTTTGAATCCAGATTGAACGATTTGCGCATGAAGCAGTTTTCCCTGCGAAAGAGATCTATTGTTAACGCAGGCATGCAAGAACGAAGCATAAGCACAAGCAGAAACCGAGTCTGATTGTTGCAGAACAAGAAAAGCTTCTTTTAATCGGCCCTCTTGGCACAGTCTCCTGAAGGAAGAGCCGTTGTTAGCATTGCCATTGCCTTTGAAATTCTCTTCAATGTTAGCTGTATTGCTGATTTTCATGGGTTGAAGAAGCAACAGCATCTTATTGCTGTGATTAATCCCAGATACGCAATGCAATTTTATGCCCATAAACTCCAAAATCGTAGACATTTTTGGTTTAACCCATGGTAGCCATACCCTTATTTTATCTCCATTACTTCAGTGAATATATAAATTTTTTACAAACATTGAATGCTGCTTCCATTCTGCAATATTTGATACGAAGCGATTTGAAGGCAATGAAGCCATTGTTATCTGGATGGCTATAGCTGTCTGCCAGAATGCAAATTTGTAGGTTCGGTTTTGAGAAATAGCCGATCGTTTTTCTTTTTGGCTGGGAGAGGACTTCTCGTTATGGATGGATTGAATGGTGTGCCTACAGATTTCTTTTCGGCTGGGAGAGGACTTTTCGTTATGGATGGTTTTAGCAATCTCCTGGAGATGGGAACAAACGCGGGTTATTATATTGGTTTATCCTTTACCCCTTCGGTATGCATTACTCACTCCTTTTTAGATGATTTGCTGGGATTTGGGAATCTTATTAGGAAGCACTAGTTCTATCTATCTTTTATGCTAACTCGTTTGGGTGGTGGACTATGTATCAACAAAAGGAAATCAATCTTAATATATGATAATGGAGATAAGGAAGAAATTCACTTTATTGCTGAGTTTTTAGGGGTTCATACAAATCATCTTCTAAAGGGTATTATCTATCTGGGTTTTACACTTAAACCTTGTGCCAATTATAATCGGGATTGGGTATGACTAATTGAAAAATATAGGAATAAAATCATGAAATGGACTAATAAGTGGCTTACTCTTGGTGGACGTCCAAGTTATTTTATCCCAACTTATGGTATACTAGACACATTTGTTTTTCCTCCAGGGTTTCATTATTGAGAAATTAAATGCAATAATATCATACTTTTTATGGGCGGCACATCCACTCGCAAGAAATTTCAACTTTGCAAACTATTTCTTTTTACAAAACCCAAAATTCATGGAGGATGGGGTTTATTGGATTTACGGGCTTTCTTAAATGCATTGTTCACTAAATCACTATGGCATGTATTAAATGGCAAGGGGATCTGGTCCAAAATCATTGGCCATAAATATATTCGGGGTGATCCCATTCTACAACTATACCATGGAACTTTCGGATCAGCTATAAAGTCTTCTCAGATATGGCATAGCTTCATAAAGGTAAAGGATACACTGGGCAAAAGATTGATTTGGCAATTTCACAATGGCCAAAAAATTCTTATAGGAGGAGACATAATCATGGGTCATAATGGAGCTGATGGTTTTGATGCGATTTTATTTCATAAGCTCAATCAAAGGGGTCTCTTCTTTTTGTCTGATATCATTTCATATTGGGAACTTGGTGCCCCGATATGGAAAACTACACTTTTTATTGGCCTATAGATCTCTGACTTTGACAAATGGGATCGTTTTGTTGGATCTCTTCAGGCTGCGGGATTTTCATACAATAGAGATGGTGATAGGATCATATGGGATGGTTCTATTCGGGAAAATGGCATATAGGTTCATGATTTATACCTTCTTATCATTAATAAGCAGATTGTGGACCACTCCATGTCTAGTTTTTATCTGGCTTAGCGTTGGAAGATCCCGCATAAGATCATGCTTTTTGGTTGGCTTCTTTGGCGACGAAAAATCCTCACATGGGATGTCCTCATTAAACGTGGCTTCCAGGGCCCTGGGAGATGCCCATTCTGCCATATTAACAATGAATCTGTATTTCACCTTTTTTTTACTGCAATTTGTCTCTTAATGTCTGGAGGTCATTTTCTCCACTTATGGATGTACCAAACTGGAGACCAATTGACTGTGAAAAGACTTTTCAGCACTGGGTGGACACTAAATTTTTTTTCAAATCCTTGTCATACTATGTTGTTTGGGAATTATGGGGTGCCAGGAACCTTTTGATCTTTCAAGAAATCCCTTTCGATATCACAAGGGTTCACATGAACATTTTACGATGGCTAGGGGATATCACCAAGTCGACTTCTGATCTAGTTGATCTCTCTATTCGTGGTCGCCCACACAATATCGCTCTTCCTACGATTTATTTTGATGGAGCTCAGAATGAAGGTATATGTGGGTGTGGGGCATGGATTAAACTATTTGCTATGGAACGTTATCATATTTATTGGCACAGTGGTCAAGGGACAAACAATAAGGCTGAGCTCATGGCATTATGGAGTGGGATCATGGTGGCATACCATCTTGAAATTTCTAGTATACATGTATATGGTGATTCCAAACTCATTATCGATGGATGGATTGATCGTACCCTACACATCCTATCCAAATTTATGGGTTTTTTGATGAACCATATTTACAAGGAGCATAATATGAGGGCTGATCAGCGATCCAAGAATGGACTGCAAGTTCTTTTTGGGTCTATCACGATTCTTCATTTCAAAGACTCGAAACAGGTGGCTTCTTTTTCCTTTCCGCTGCCATAACTCTTCTCGAACACTGCAAGTGAGCCTAGGGACAAATATCGAGCGAGCTGATTTATTTTATGTACTCATCAAGCGAGCCTGTTTATTTCGGATCATACATATCGATCCAATATTGTACACAACAACGAGTCGGCTTTATATATCATATATCATTGGAGCCATAATTTTGTGTTTCTATCTTTATACTTTTGTTTTTATTTCTTAGAAAGTGGCTAATCTGCTTATATTGGCAAACAGGTATATTTCTTTCTGTTTGATGCATCTTGCACCCTCCAAACTCTGTATGGTCATATATATGGACTGCTCTATTTGTGGACCATCCTCTCTACTTCGGTGGATGGAGGATCATGTTTATTGCTGATGCCATCATGGTTTTTTATAGACCTACGATTGGCCTATGTTTTCGATTTGTTTTGATCCATATCTTTCTTTTTTACTATGCTCAATTGATAGTTTTGTTCTCTGACTTTCGTCGAAAATAAACTATCTCTCAATCTTGACCTTTCTATTCAGAATGTGCCAAGATGTCTCATGTAATCATGTTTTATGTACTGTTCTAATACAACAGTGTTTTTTCTTTCCTTGAAAAAAAGAATTAGGTTGTTGTGTGAATCCATCCTGTAAATGATTCTGTTCTTGGACTATCTAATCTGAAGACATTAATTCAAAATCTATGTGTACCTTAAACAATCAATGCTAAACCAAAACATCTATGAAGATCCATTTGATGCTCTTCAAACTCTAATGTGCCATCAATATAATCAATAGAATCGAAGTTTCACAATGTGATCCATTTATGATCTTCATCCTCTAATGTGCTTTGGATTGTCTCATCTATCTGAAATTTATGTTTTGACACTCCCCAAGTCATTTATGAAATTATAAATCCCATTAAAAAAATGTTGCCACTTCATTTAGATATCCTAATACAAAATATGCTTTCATTGGTTGTAACAATCCATATAATTATATGGAATACAGATGAGAAGATGACTTGATGTGTAAATATGTTGGAAGTTAAAATAAAAAACTAAAAATAAAATCTAAATAATGTTGGCATAAAGAATAATTTACACAACCATATAAATAAATAATTAAAAATAAATTTAAACAATATAAATTTAAAATATGAAGAGTTTTAAGAACGATAAAAAAAGAGCTATGATAAATAAATAAATATATAAATAAACAAAGGTATGGTAAATAAATAAAATCTTTTTTTCTACTTACTCGGGAGGTATGGTAAATAAATAAAACTCTTTTTATATTTACTCCATAAATCTCGTTATATTTACAATAACTCAAAAGAGAGGTTTTATTTAAGTGAATCATATGCCCCAAATACCATGGGACAAATTATTATTAATACCATGTGCCAAATACCATATTTATAAAAAAGTATAAAAAGGTAAGGTAAATAAATAAAAATATATCAAATACTAGTAGAAATCAACATCTAATATATATGAAGACTATGGACCAAATTAATAATAATAACATGCAAAAAAAAATATTAACCCTAACATTAATATTAAAATATTAATATTAATATTATTAGATGCAATATTCATATTAATATATTATAATATTAATATTATTAAATTTAATAACTTTATATTAATACAATATTAAATTTATTTCATATATATATTATCTCTAGATATATATGGTAGGGAAGAACAAAGACATATGATAGAGGTGGAGTAATAGCTAGAGTGACAAAGGAGAGACAGAGATAAACTGAAAGAGCGAGGAGAAGAGAAATAAAGAGAGAGAGAGGGAGAGGAGTGAGAGAGGTAGAGAAGGGTAAGAGAGGGAGAGGGAGACACAAAGATGGAGGTGGGAGAGAGGGAGGGAGAAAGAGAGAGGATTGGAGGGTAGAGGGTAGAGAGAGAGAGAGAGAGAGAGAGAGAGTGGAGGGGGGGGGGGGGAAGGGAAAGAGAGGAAGGATGAGAGGATGAGAGAGGGAGAGAGGAAGAAAGACACAGATAGTGAGAAGTGGAGAGAGAGGGAGTGACAGGGGAGAGATGTAGAGAGAGTGTGTATGTTTAGGGGTGAGATAAAGAGAGATAAAAGGAGTGATGGAGACAAGGGGGGAGAGAAGGAGAGAGAAGAAGAAAGGGAGGCATATAGTAGCATAGTTGGAGAGAGAGATAGAGTAGAGAGAGGATTGGAGGGTAGAGAGAGAGAGAGAGGGGAGGGGGGTGCGAGGCGGGGAGAAAGGGAAAGAGAGGAAGGATGAGAGAGGGAGAGAAGAAGAAAGACACAGATAGTGAGAAGTGGAGAGAGAGGGAGTGACAAGGGAGAGATGGAGAGAGAGTGTGTCTGTTTAGGGGTGAGATAAAGAGAGATAAAAGGAGTGATGGAGACAAGGGGGGAGAGAAGGAGAGAGAAGAAGAAAGGGAGGCATATAGTAACATAGTTGGAGAGAGGGATAGAGTGATGGGGAAGAGAGAGGATTTGGAGAGAGAGATAGAGTGATGGGGAAGAGAGAGGATTTGAGAGAGAGAGAGAGAGGTGAAGATAGAGGGAGGGAGGCAAGAAAGGGAGAGATATGAAAGACGAGAGAGAGGAAGAGAGTGAGGGGGAAGTGAGAAAATTGTAGGGGAACGAGAGAGAGAGAGAGAGAGAGTGTGAGTGAGTGGTGGGGGAAGAGATAGGGAGGTAGGAGAGAGGGAGAGAGAGGAAGGAAAAGAGAGGGGACTTGAGAGAGAGGAGGTGGGAAGGAGGGAGATAGGAGGAGAGGGGGGGGGGGGAAGAAGAAATCAATAGAGAGTGACAAGTGGAGAGAGAGAGGGACTGACAAGGGAGAAATGGAGAGAGAGTGTGTATGTTTGGGGTGAGATAAAGAGACAAAGAGGAGAGATGGAGAGAAGGGAGGAGAGAAGGAGAGAGAGAGGCATATATTAACAAAGTTGGAAGGTGAAGAGAGAGAGAGAGAGGTGGGAGAGAAAGGAAGAGAGAGTGGAGAGAGGTAGGGAAAGAGAGATGGAGATGGAGGGGGAGAGAGAGGGAGGTAAGAAGAAATACATAGAGAGAGAGAGAGAGAGAGAGATAGAGAGAGAGAGAGTGATAAGGAAGATGGAGAGAGAGGGAGAGAGGATAACAAGAGGGACGAGAGATATAAGCGGGGGAGAGGGAGGGAAGGGGAAGAGAGAGAGAGGGAGGGAGAGGAGAGAGTGATAGATAGATAGATTGGAGAAATAGTGTGTATGTTTTGGGGTTGATATAGAGAGACAAGGGGAGATAGATATCTAGATGGAAGGTGAAGAGAAAGAAGAGTTAGATGGAGATGGGGAGGGAGGGACAAAGATATTGATAAATATGGAGTGAGAGAATGTGTGTGTTTGTGGGGGTGAGATAAAGAGACAAAGAAGGAGACATGGAGGGACATATAGATATATATCTAGGGGGAGAGAAGGAAGAATATTTATTGCAATAGATGCATTGATTTTGATGTAGATGGTGATTTCTATTCCTATTTGATTGCTTGAACTAGATGCATTGATTTCAATGTAGATGATTTCTAATCCTATTTGATTGCTTGCACTAAATGCATTGATTTAAGTGTAGATGGTGATTTCTAATCTTATTTGATTGCTTGCACTAAATGCATTAATTTCAATGTAGATGTTGATTTCTAATTATATTTGATTGCTTACACTAGATGCATTGATTTCAATATATACGATTTCTAATCCTATTTCATTGATTGCACTAAATGCATTGATTTCAGTGTAGATGGTGATTTATAATCCTATTTGGTTACTTGCCCTAGGTGCATTGATTTTAGTGCATATGTTGGTTTCTAATCCTATTTGCTTACTTGCACTAGATGCATTGATTTGAGTGTAGATTTTGATTTATAATCCTATTTGATTACTTGCATTATATGCATTGATTTCAGTGTAGATGTTGTTTTCTAATCTTATTTAATTTTTTGCATTAGACGCATTGATTCCAATGTATATGTTGATTTCTGATTTGATGTAATTGGATGTATGATGATATATTAATTTTTAAGTCATTGGATTAATAGTGTAAGATGAAAAAACTAACAAGGATGACAATAAGAATAGTAGAAGAAAATAGTTTGAGATTGATCACAATGAAGGCTATTTATAATTTACTACATTTTTATTATTCACATTTTCTATCATTCAATATTATTACATTGTCACTTTGCATTCAAAAATTTTATTTCATTATTTTTCATCATTAAAATTATTTTACAATATTTATCATCTCAACAAACTGAGGTAAATAAGAAAATTTAAAATTAAAATGACTTGATAAATCTCAAACACATTTAGCATATTTAAAATGGCTATATTAATATTAGATGTATTTACATATTATTGATAAAATTAATCATGTGTTCATTATATTATTGATAGATTTTCCTTGGCCGCACATGACTGAAACCAACCTAGATCCATCTTAACTCCGGATCTATCAAGCGCCGAGAGGGATCAAATCTCTGGAGGTGAAAATATTTTCTCAAGGTTTGCACTCAAAAAAGAGGTTTTCACCTCGAGAGATTTGATCCCTCTCAGCGCTTCATAGATCCGGAGTTAAGATGGATCTAGGCTTGTATATGATGATTTCTTTTAGTGGTTGTAATCCAATCCATTTATAAATGTCTAAAGACACCTATAATCCAATTCATATATGATTGATGCTTATAAATGAGTAAATGCAAAGGTTTAGATTGCAATGATTTAAGATTTAATGGGAGAATTATTTTATCTTGTGCATCTATTATATTATGAAATGATGTTATTTTCTTGAATAAGATTCATTTTTATTCACTTTTTTATTTGATTTATGTGTTTCTTGCTTTGAATTTTTTATATGTTTATTTGGCTATTCAGTCTATAATATTTGGTATCAGAAAGAATATTTCTTAGTTTTTATATTGAATAATTCTCAATTTAGTTCATTCAAATGATTTGTCTTATCATTTTCACTTTCACTTTAACCTTCATTTAGAGTATTTTCATTAAGTGAAAATTTGAACTAGGCTAAAGACATAATGTGGTGCATTAGCTAAAAAAAAATTAATATAGTTTGCTATGTTTTCATAATTATATGTCAGCAAGTTAAGGTTTGTGTCTAATCCTCAAACTAGACTTAAACATATGGTTTTGGTAAGTATTGAACATATTTGAAGCTTGCAAGCTCAAAATTGAGTGCCACTAGTGGAATTAGAAAGAAGATGGGTTGTAGTTTTTTAGATCCAAATTTTAGACATATGAGATAATTATTGGTAAACTGATAATCCATACAAGCTTACTCTCCTGAAATTAGGAAAAAACTAGGTTATGGTAATTCTACCATAGCATTCCCTTGTAATTGGATTAGTGGAATCCCTAAGAGAATATATCCAAGAACATTCGTGAAAATTTCAATAACAAAATATTAGAATTGGACAAGTCACAATAAGTTAAATTTTTGCTAGCAAAGTAGTACCAAATTCAAGGCTTTACTAAGGTCTCGAGAGGACCCCAATCTTCGCTTTTCTTCTCTCTTTGTATTTTTCAACAATTCAAATTTTTAGGCCAGAGACATGTATTAGTGTTTGTAAACATATATATTGGTCTTTCAATTAGTAAAAGTGTGGTTGGGAAGCATATACATAGAGATTACAATTAGGGTCATCATTGGACACCCTTGTACACCTTTGCTGGTATCCACATAATAGTGTCACATTAAACAAAATTTGTATCTAATTATTATATTAGAGACCCCATAGGAATACTTAATGCCATAATTATATAGAATCTTAATCATATGTATCCTTAGTAAACTAAGAACAACACTACGAGAAATTACTCTTGGGTACCAAGGACCATCAGGTAGGTATTGTTAAGGGTATAGCCCATCCTCATTAGTTAGTGTCATGAAAGACCAACTAAGTAACACCACTGGGAACCAAATAATATATCAGAGAGCTATAGTGCCCATAAGACCTTGCAAAACCCTATGCCATCATGTCTAGATGTAATGATTCAAATGTGAATCATATAAAGGTTTTTAAAGGATCATCCATGATAAAAGAAGAGAACGAAGATGTGGAATTTAATATCTCCAAGTTGGAATAGAGATTTCGGAATCTATAAGGGAAAGAAAGGATGACATCTTAAATATGGTAAATAAACATAATTCCATAATTTTAAAGATGATCTCTTTGAATATAATATTAAAAATTATCTAAAAGAGATGCCAAGCAAGATGATCTTGATGTGATAGCCATCAAAGATGATCTTTGATCTCACTGTGAAGGCCATCAAAGACTATTTTAAATACATAAAAGGGGGCCTTAAAGACTTAAATACTTTATTGTCATAAATTATCCTTCTCAAGAAGATTATAAGGTGAATAAGAGGATCAAGTCCCAATCACATATGGTTATCCAGATCTTGGCGGGAGGCTCCCAAGATCTAAAAAATTGAAATGGATCTGACAAGATCTGCAAAATTAGAATGCCAGAAAAAAAAGAGAACACAAAGCAAATAAAACCATAAAGAAACTTGTTTTATTAAAACAGAGAATAATTTTAGAAGCTACATTATGGTGGGTAATCTGTCCTTTTACAAAGTGAGGCTTGTTATTTATAGCCTTTTTTTGAGTTAAAATACCATGGGTAGATACCATAGGTGGATACCATGGGTCAATACCATGGGTGGATACCATTTACAATACCATGGGTAAATTCCATGTGTGGATGAATACCATGGGTGGATACATACCATGGGTGAATGAATATCATGGATAGATATCACTTACAATACCATGGGCAAATAAATACCATGGGTGGATGAATACCATGGGTTGGTTCCATTTACAATACCATGGGTAAATTCCATGGGTGGATGAATACCATGGGTGGATGTCATTTTCCATTCGGATCATTCCTCCCTCCTTAAGAAGAAATGGTCCCCATTGCGTGACGTTCCCTCCTGAGAAGCCTTTATTGAATGTGAAGAGCCACTGAAGAGAATGGTTTTGTGTAGTTAACCCTTAACTGTGATGAACGAATATCCGAGGATAGAGATACCCTGTAATGCTTGTGACCAACTATGATATTAACATTGTGTGGCCTAGCAAATGGACTTTGATGAAGTGTGGGTTTGTGGATGAATCAAAACCATGACAAACGAAGATCCAAGGATAGATATGCCCTACAATTCTTGTGACCAACTGTGTTACTAACAGTGTGCGGCCTAGCAAATGGACTTCGATGAGAAGGATTTTATGCGGTTGACCCATAACCGTGATGCGGCTTGTTGATGAAGTAGCAGGTGCCTACATAGCTTGGGGTGGGAGGGCACATCTCCAAATAACCCAAGCGAACGCTGCTATGCTGAAACTGATGAATGTGAAGTAAGTGCCTACTAAAGCGGGGTGGGAGGGCACATCTCCAAAGAGAACCCGCTTTGAATGTTGCTCCAGATTTAAAATAAGCATAACTCGGTAAATATAACTTGGAATATTTATTAGAACCTGTTTTTGGAAATGGAATGATCATTTTGCATATTCTCGTGTGTTTGAAATTGCTATTTGGAGAATCTAGACTCTTAGATTCGCACTGGAAACTGTCTCGCCTTCACAAAATTTCTAAAAAATAGTTGATTGTAAATCAGCGATAAATCCCTCGTCCGGACTCTGTTTCGATCGATTTTTTTGAATCGGGTGATTTTTCAAGGGGAGTGCAGATCTGTAATCATTTATCTGAAATTTCCCACTTAAAATGGCAAGAAATGATAGGAAATCCTCCGTCCATGAATTGTCATCAGAATAATTTCTCCAACATTGTGGATTTTGAATCAGCAATATCTCCCTCATCTGAACTCCAATTCGGTCGATTGTTTTTTAGAATTTGAGTATTTTTTTTACAAAGAATCCAGATTTGGTCTTTTTTTTGGTAAATTTTTCACCAAATGTTTCATATCTGATCTACAAACGCGCCGCCCAAAAATATTCATGGATTTTGCTGAAGATTGCTGCAAAAAATTAAATCTTGGAGGCGTAACTTGAATATGATACCACTTGTCCAGATCTTGGGGGGAGGCCCCCAAGTTCTAAAAAATTGAAATGGATCTAACAAGATCTGCAAAATTAGAATGCCATAAAAAAAGAGAGAACATAAAGCAAATAAAACCACAAAGAAACTTGTTTTATTAAAACATAGAATAATTGTGAAAGCTACATTATGGCGGACAATCTGTCCTTTTAAAAAGTGAGGCTTGTTATTTATAAAAAAAATTTGAGTTACAATACCATGGGTAGATACCATAGGTGGATACCATGGGTTGATACCATAGGTCAATACCATGGGTGGATACCATTTACAATACCATGGGTAAATTCCATGTGTGGATGAATACCATGGGTGGATACATACTATGGGTGAATGAATATCATGGATAGATGTCATTTACAATACCATGGGAGAATAAATACCATGGGTGGATGAATACCATGGGTTGGTTCTATTTTCAATACCATGGGTAAATTCCATGGGTGGATGGATAACATGGGTGGATGAATACCATGGGTGGATGCCATTTTCCATTCGAATCATATGGACAATATTTTAGCATTCTAGAGAATAAGAGGGTCTAGTTCTAAATATATCTTCAATCACTACTCCAACATCCATCCTTTGTGGTTTCAATATAGAGGTTGGGATCAAATCCATTCGCAAGATTGATATGAGGAAATATAATGGTAATGATCACATAACATTGATTCTAGATGGAGTAATTCTATGATCTATGCCAAGTGTAAACTCTACAAAAGGTAACCTACTACATTCTTATGTATAAAAACTAATCAATTTTTGTAGCTAAAATGGACCTGTGGTCGTAAAAGGACTCTATTATCTCTTGGTTAATTTATACAAATGAATTGATAACACATTATTTGGATAGTATAAGAAACACCTTATTTTTTGGGGCCCTTGTTTTGAAATAATAACGGTTTTGAGTCGTGGGTGATAGATGGTAGAGTGCAACCACGGTAGAGAGAGAGTTGTCACGGTTGTGAAGAGCTAGAGAGAAGGTGGCACGGTAGCTGCGGAAACTAACATAGATGGCATAAAGGAGCGACAAGAACAAACAATGGAACTCCCAGTCATCAGGGAGATGTAGTAAATAGTAGAGCAGAAAACAAGGGAAAAATGACAGTCTCATTGGAAAAGGAACAAATAGGTAGTCGGCCAGCGTAGATAGGAGGTTGGTGCAGTGGAAAGTAGAGGGAGGGAGCCACAGGAGAGCTTTGTTCATTTTGTTCTCTCTGTTCGTTCTGTTATGTTCTATTTGATAACATTGTAATCAGTCCTACCGGGATTGCTCTGAGGAGCAATGTAACTGTCCTCTATGGTTAATGCAATATAATTTTATCTGGGTTTGACGTCATGAGTTTTGTGATGTGTATCTATTTAAGATGAATGTTTTGGCCGCATTAAAATTTGTTTTTTCATCCTTAATATGTTCATGAGTAGTATCTTGTGCAAAGTAGTTAAACCTGTTGGGAGCTCTTAGTTCTGTCTGTTTATTCTATAGACGGGTTTAGTCGATATCTGATCTGTTCCTAATATTACTAAGGTCATGACAAGCATTGAATGAGACTCTCTGCTCTTCGGAGTAGAGTGAAAATGTTGGCGTTGTGCTAGACTACAGCGGAAACCTTGTTGGCCTCTAACCTGAACCTGGGTCTTGCTCAGAGACCACCTTTCTCACCAACAAATGGTTCCGTTGCTGGGACCCCAAATTTCATTTAGGAGCTAGATCATGGTATCACGGATATTTGAAAGGGAAATACGAAGCTGGTGGGATAACCACTTAGATCATTTCATAGCACAACAAGTTGAGTTGAGACAGTAGAGGGAGAAAATTCTTAAGGATCAGGTTCTATTCTCTGAATCTGCTAGTGATATCTACGAGATCTTCTGGGGAAATTTTCCAAAGGAACTCTATAATTAGTTGCGGAGACTACGGGTCAAGACAGTCCAAGGAAGCTCGCGGAAGATCTGTCACAAGTGGTTGCACGAGGATCTGGTAGCCCTCCATCGGTTATATACCAATTTGACCCAAGCTGTATATTTCTGGGTACAATCTACCTTGGAAGGATACAAAGTTGAATTTGCACCTGAGTGTTACCAGTCCTTTTCGAAAGCAGAAGATGTGTTCAAATCCGGATTACGAGGAGAGTTGCTGAAGGATATTCCTTTGTGGATTAATGCTTTAATGGTAGACGAGGGGTTGATGGAGTTTCAAAAATCTGAGATGGAGACTTAAACCTCCAGTTATGGGGGAAGGAGCCGAGGAAGAGATGCTACAAGTACGTTGGAAGGGGGAATAGGGATATGGATGCCGAGACCTCTAGTAGGTTGAGGGAGCGATGAGCACATCGGAGGGCAAAAATCACTGAGAAGTGGCAAGAAAAGGTGATGAGGAAGTTGGAGAAGTAGGAAATTAATCGAAAGGACAAGGAGAAGGCACCTCAGATGACAAAGGAGATGGAAGGTCGGATGGGTTCCCAAGAAATGGGGGGACCATCAAGGAAGTTTGGCAAGTGTATAGGAGCCTAGCCCAAACAGAGAAGGGAAAGAAGTCCAACGGGGAGGACGCGCGCCTCGAGGAGATTTCTGATGTGGAGTTGCATGTTGCAATGGAGTAATTATTCCGAGAGGGGCCGACACCCATAACTCAAGGTAACTCTATTCCCCAATTTTCAAGTAGCTCTAGTCTCGACCTTCCCCTGGTACTCTATCAGCCACTAGGTGAAATTTTTGTTAAATTATGAGAATTGAGCAAGTTAAATAGTGTTCAGTCTATAGCAGTAATACACACTAACAGTAGTGCTAGTAATACCATTTCAGAGCCGAGAAACAGGGGTTTTATTTTAGTAACACCCACACAAGGAAGCATGGCGGGATCATTTACCCGATACCCAGAGTTCTTTGGGAGGGGTAATGATGATGTTGAACAACACTGGTATCTCTGCGAGGCCATATGAAGGGCTCGATAGACACCAGAGGCAGGTAAGTTGATCGAGTTTCAAACTACTCTCAAGGAGAGAGCTTTACGCTGGTTTATTAAGTGGTCTGAAGCTCATCAGAACCCAATGATAGACGATGTAAAGAGAGAATTTGTTAAAGAATTCAAGTTACCCGAAACAGATCAATAAGGTCTGTTGGATATGTGGGAGATTAAGTAGTGAGAAGGGGAGACTGCATGGGATCTGATGAGAAGATTCAAGGATGCGATTGGAAAACTGAGTTACCTAATCGATCTGAATCATCAGAGAGATTGGTTCATCAAGGCCCTTCTTCCATTGACAAGAACTCTGTTAACACAACAAAAGATCGACACATTACAAGATGCATTGGAACAAGCTATGAAGATAGAGGCCATGGCGGGATATCCGTAGGAGTTCAAGGGAGGGGCCACAACTCAAGACCCTTCCATATTGGGATTGCAACATCATATATCTAGTCTAGCAGAAAATTTGAAGGACATTCAACCAATGCGGCCTACAAGACCAAATGTATGGTGTACGCATTATCTGATGGAGGGACACATGGTAACCGAATGTCCAAGGTTGTGGGGCCAGAATGTGGTGACATTAACAAAAGGGGCACAGGGAGATCTGCCAATAGGAGGAGTTGCACATATAAACACTCAAGGACTATATCCATTGCAACACCAGTACCGAGGGTTCCCCGCATAACAGAATCAGGCCACAACTGAATATTGTGAGATATACGAAAGCATTGGTCATCTGCCCCGCCTATGCCCAATATTGAAAAAATACTCCAACGTTCCGAACGAAATATACTGTGAGTTCTTTGCTTCCACAACACAAAACACAGAGCAGTGTAGAGCTCTGGATGCATTAGCAGAACGATTGGACAGGCCTTCATATAGAGTGAATGAGGCTCCCAGGGGACGAGGGGGAGGCATGAGAGGAGGCCAAGCTAGAGGAAGAGGACCTATAAGATGTTACAACTGTGACCAAGAGGGCCATGTAGCCAGGGAATTTACACTTCCTAGAAGACCATGGTGCTCTCAGTGCAGAGTTAATATGCACGCAACCGAAGACTGCCCAGAGCTAATTAAAAGATGGGAAGAAAGAGCTAGACAAAGAGAAAAAAATCTGGTAAATGCAGAGCCAAGGATAATAGAGGCTCAAGCTATGCAGAATGTAGCCATAGTGACATGAGGAGGAAAGAGAATTGAGGAAGATGCACAGACTACAGACCCGATAAATCTGATAAGGCCATCATCTCCAAAGCCAATGTTCAAGCCAGAAATATAGAAGAAATACTTTAAAGAAGCAGTGGAAACATTTGCCCAACTTGGGGGAAGCAAAGGCATTGAGTTACCACAACCCAAGGTATATAAGGATAACCAAGGTAGTACAAGTACTACGATTGATGAATGGTTCCAACTTTTTCTAAAAATTGTTACCAATGCACCAATGCTGGAACAATTGAAGCAGAACCTGGAAATGATGGTGCAGGAAATCACAGAACCAAGGGAATCAAATTACACAACATAGAAATACATACAGAGAGTCAAAATAAATAAGAGAAGAATGGGGAAAGAATTCCAGATAAACACTCAAGTAGTGGGATTCCAAATTAAGGACACAATGCTTGACCTAGGGTTAGATGTCAACATTTTACCAAGGAAGACATGGGAAGCATTGGGAAGACCGAAGCTGACATATTCACCAATCCAACTCTGCATGGCCAACCAGTACTGCATTGTGCCCATAGGCAGGATGGAGGAGGTCGAAGTCGACATTGCAGGGGTAAATACATACATGGAATTCGAGGTGATAGACATTATGGGGGATAAGGATCCCTACCTAGCCTTATTGGGGATAGATTGGGATTTTGAAAACTATGCCATGATAGATCTAAAGAAGGAACTGATGATCTTTGAAGACAGGGAATTCAGGGTCACCCAGCCACTTGGTCCATATCAAGGTCCCTGATACTCAGAGTCTGTCGACAACAGAGAAGATGCTCAGCTTCTTGATCATCTTTATCAAACGACAGCATGGAAAAGAGACAATTATATCAACCCAACAACGGGGGGGGGATGGTGAGTTGGAGAAGTGTTCAAAACTCAAACTTAGGCTCAGAGATAGCCTGGGATGATTGGCGGCAGGGGGGATATGAGACAAATACAAGAAGATGCACTAACATCGGAAGGATCAACTGGATCAGAATATCCAACTCTGTCAAATATGAATGCTGTGAATACCTTTATTGCCAACATAGAAGATAAAGTACCAGTGGACCATAGGGTCCCACTCATGGATGTGGCTTTACAATCCACATCAGAAAGGTGGTGGAGCAACCACCGCAACTTGCTGTCACAATGGAATGGAGTTGCAACAACATTGAGGGCCAGATTCAAGGAAGAAGAAGGACCAAAATTCACTGAAAAGTACCAAGGGGATTTCGACCCCAAAATTTTTTTACAATACTGTGAGGATCGATGGAAGAAAGCCGGGTACCCGGAGGAGCTGTGGGTACAAAATTTTGTACATTCATTGGATTCGATTCCACAGGCTTGGTATCTAACTGAAAAGAAAAAAAGAGGAACCAATACTTGGCAAAAAGTTGTGGATCAATTTACACAATTGAAGGAAAAATAGAACCAGTCACCCAAGCATTGCAGGCCATTAAAAGGGTACTATTCTTCCCAGAGATTCAGGAGGATGAAGAGAAACTACTCCCAAACCAAGGCATCAAACAGTTGGTAGCATGCAAAAAGATAAATAGTGAGATGGATGATGATGATCTAGAGGGTCTTGGACATCTATATTTCGAAGAAAAAGAGGGGGAGTGGGATATTAAAGAAGAACTGACAACAGAAGGAATTCATCTGCTACCATTGAAGACCAAGAAGATGAACATTGGGACAGAGGAAAAGTCCAAACTTGTGTCAATTGGTGATTATTGGGATGCCAAGACAACTAAGGAGATATTTAATCTACTATAGGAATATGAAGACTTGTTCCCATCCTCAGTAGCAGAGTTGAAAGGAATAAAAGGAGACATGGGGAAATGTGTATAATTTTGAAGACCAACGCAAGACTGGTAAAGCACAGACCATATTGTCTAAATCCAAGAGTGGAAGAAAAAGTTAAGGCAGAAATTGATAAGATGGTAAAGGGAGGGTTAATATTCCCGGTGGAAGAAGCAGACTGGGTAAGTCCTATAGTCATACAAAGTAAAAAGGAGAAGTCTGAAATTCGAGTCTATGTTGACTATAGGAGCCTAAAAAATGCATTCATACATGACTCATTCCCCACTCCGTTCAGTGACGAGGTTCTCGACAATGTTGCGGGGAACAAAGCTTATTCATTTACAGATGGATTTTCAGGGTACCATCAAGTAAGAATAGCAGAAGAAGATAAGAAGAAGACAACTTTCACAACTGAATGGGGCTCATTTACATATCATGTAATTCCATTCGGGTTGAAAAACGCACCAGTAGTATTTTCAAGGATTTTTATCGCCGCGTTTCGGGAATATATCCATAAATTCCTGAAAGTCTATATGGATGACTGGACAGTCTACAACCTATTAAAGAACCAGGCAACATTGTTGAGAATAATGTTTGACGGATGTAGACAACTCCAGATTTCATTGAACCTCAATAAATGCATCTTTGCAATGCCCTTTGGGACGCTACTAGGGCATGTTTTCTGTAAACAAGGGGTTTGCGTTGATCTAGCAAAGGTGGTAGTTATAATAAACATCAATGCACCAGAAATCGTGAAGTAGTTAAGGTCGCTGCTAGGCCACACTGGCTACTATAGGCGATTCATCCGAAACTATGCAAAAATAACAACCCCGTTGGAGAAGTTCTTGCGGAAATCGGAGTAGTTCAGTTGGATGGAAGACTGTACTACGGTCCATAATACCCTGAAGGGAAAATTGGAAAGCACGCCCATATTAGTTCATCCTAATTGGGACAAGAAATTTCATGTCCACATTGATGCTTCTAACATCACACTTGGAGCAGTTCTAGCTCAACCAGGAGATACTTCAGTTGATCACCCAATTTATTTTGTAAGTTGGAAGTTGTCAACAGCTAAAAGGAACTACATTGCAATAGAGCGAGAAGCTTTAGCAATGGTGTATTCTCTTCAAAAGTTTTTCCAATACCTATTAGGAGGTATATTTAATTTTTTCATAGATCATTCAACTTTAAAGTACTTAGTCAACAAACTGGTCCTGGAAGGAAGGATCTGTAGATGGCTCCTAATGTTTCAGGAGTTCACCTTCGAGGTGATAGTTAAGCTCGGAAGGCTGAATGTCGGTCCTGACCACTTTTCAAGACTAGAAAATGGAGAAAATGGAGGGACCCTGGATGATTAGCTGCCAGATGTCGATCTTTTCGGAGTAGAAGCCATCCCATACTACTTAGATCAAATTGCAACTTCTCTGACGATGGGACAGTGCTCGACTGAATATACAACAACATGGAAAAGACATCTGGTAGTTAGAGAAACAGAGTATCAACTAATAGCGGGACACTTATACAAGATGGGATTAGACCAAGTTCTGAAAAGGTGCATCCTAGATCATGAGAGGGAAGATATACTGTGGGAATGCCATTGTGGAGTTGCGGGAGGACATGTCAGTGTAAAACCCACGACAAGGAAGATACTACAGGCAGGGTTATGGTGGCCCACAGTACACATGGACAGTAAGGAATTCGTGAAGCAATGTGATGTATGCCAGAGGATGGGACGTCCGTCACAGAAATACGAGCTACCAATTCAACCTGTAAAATCATTGCAGCCGTTTGAGAAATGGGTTGTTGACTATATAGGACCGATAGTACCTGTCGCAAGACACTCACAAGCCAAGTACATCATTACCGCAACCGACTATCTTACTAGATGGGCAGAAGCACTACTAGTGAAGGATTGCATGACAGAGATAGCAGCTAGATTCATATTCGAAAATATCATCAGCAGATTTGGATGTCCAAGAAGTCTGACTAGTGATCAAGGTACACATTTTATAAATGAAACGATTAGATCTCTGCTAGAAAATTTCATGGTACAACATCATAAAAGCAGTCCATACCATCCACAAGCAAATGGTATAGTAGAAGCATTTAATAAGATTATGGAAAAGGGGCTAAAAAAGATTTTCAACGCAGACCGACAAGCCTGGGATGAATGTATACCTGCAACATTGTGGGCATACAGAACAACTGTCAAAATACTGAACAACCAGACCTCGTTCCAGCTGTGTATGGGAGGGAAGCAGTAGTACCGACTGAATTTGTCATACCGAGCCTACAAATCGCTTCATCACTACATTTGTTAGAGGAAGACTCGTTGAAAGAGCGATTACGAGAGCTACAAGAACTTGAAGAGGATAGGTTTTTAGTGAATTTTCATTAGACTATACGGAAAGATAGACAAAAATCTTGGCATGACCACCATATAAAGCACAAAACGTTTACGGTTGGAGGAAATTTTTTATTGTATGACAGTAAGTTCCAGAAATTCCCAGATAAACTAAGAATGCATTGGCTAGGACCATACCATGTGATTGAAATCAGAGATTTAGGAGCAGTTTGGTTGGCACAATTGGACGACCAGATATTACCAGGATGGGTGAATGGCGCATGTCTGAAGTCCTATCACGAGTAAGTTCTGTCATTTTTTTTCTCTTTCTTCAATAACTCTCGCAACCTAGAGGTGTCAGTAGGGTAGAATAGAATAGGTAAATTCAATAACTCTCTCACACCCAAGAAGAGGATAGATATAGAAAAGCAAAACCAAATAACAGAATAAACTCATAGTTGCAATGCAGAGACTACATCGCAACCAACTGTGGTTGAGAGGGGGGGGGTGGGGGGCACGGTAGTGTATAACGTGTCATCTATGTTAGAGAGCCAAACATGTCGAATATCATTCCATCATTATGACCCATCATTCCCATGTTAGTCCTTAGGATTACAGAGATTTGAGAAGTAATTGCTATAATTAGTATCGTCCATACTGCAATAAATTTTCCATATTAGGCCATAATCATTACCCATCACATCTGCCCAATTCCCGAAGCCACAGTCAGCTATGTCAGAACCCACCTCCTCACGGTAACTAATCACACGATTATAGCCGTGGGGGAAGCATAAAAAACTAATTAGTTATGGGGTTTTATCAACCTCATTCGTGCCGGTTACTTACATAACCTGCATGAAAGAAAATGCGAGAATGCTGGAGAAGTCCAAGTTAGAACCAGAAACAACAACAGCAGTGAGAGAAACTTCATCAGAAGAAGTCTAGAGGGAGCATCCAGAGGCAGGAATATGCAAAGAAAGAGCAGGAGTAGCTTTGCGAGTATACCAAAGGAGAGAAAAAATGACCAAGGTGACAACAACATTCATCGAGTAGGAGCACGACGAGAGAATTCAGAAAATGGAGTCGCTGGTGAGGAAATACGATAACGTGTCATTGATCGACACAGACCTTATGGATTCTTTCCAGTTCTCGGCAATGAAGAGACAAGTCTATATGGAAAATTATGCTACTGAAGTAGGAGAAGAAGCGGCAAGAGTGCTGCCAGACTTCAGAGTTATCCAGCAATCAACCATATTGAACCTCAAAAATCTTCCAGTGTTCGGAACCACAGGAGTTGTGATGTAGTGTACAAAATTCCTGCTGAGCAGGATCCAGAACGAGTTTTCGTGGATAGGAAAATAAATACCAATCCACGTGAAAGATATTCACAAGCTGAAGGGACTATCAGAAGAAGGAAGAGACGTCTCCACAATGTTCCAAAATGTCTCCAAGAGAGAAAAGAAGGTAGGAGATGGTGATTATTATAAGAAATATGACACTAAGATAGGAGGAAAGGCGCTGAAGATAGACCTTATAAATAACCCAACAATCAAATTTTCCTATTATCTGATTGCAAGAAAAACCATGAGGCATTATACAAAGGGTGAGTGTACACTTGATACCATCTCAGTTGCGGAGCACTGCCTCCAGGGGACACAATTAAATTGGTGTTCGTTTATGATGAATGAACTATTTGAAGCCTATGAGGATAACTGCAAAAGGGCCACTAGGTTCATTTACGGTTACCTTATCATAGCGTTTGCTATGTGGAAATGGAATTTCCCGGGAATCAGACAACCCATGGAACTCACAAAAGGTCAGTTGTTGGCAATGAAATTCACACCCTGGAAGTTTTCAGGAGACCTCAGTACCAAGGAGGTGAATGAAGAGGCATTCAAATTTAGGTACAACCAGATGGTGGACATAGTGGCGAGGCAGCAAAGAATCTCAAAGAGTTTGCTGGATAATTATTTTGCACAGATATGGTTTGGAGTCAGCCACAGACAAACCTACATCTGACCCACATGCATGGCAGAAACAACATTCAAAATGAGACCGTTGAAGTTTCAAATTGATGAGAGAATGTTCCACACTGAGGTATGTTCCTAGCCAGGGGTGGGAATGGAGGTCAGAAGCGGGGTCTATCACTATTCATTCGATGGCATGTTGCCAAATCCACTACCAGGGGAAATGTCGGATGAAACAATGGCTAGAGTGTCGCGGCTGCAGCTAACACCCATAATTGAGGAGTTGAACATGAAGGTACAAGGCTTCAATCGGGTAATGCAAACTCTAACCAGTGATTCTCCTTTGTTTCCCACCTTTTCAGAGTTTCAGGCCTCCAATTCTGCATCTTCTTCCATAGTTTCACCCATAGTCACGACCCTGTCGTCCACCTTGTTTAGTTCACCAATGGCAACCACCACAATTCCAATAAAAAAGAACAAAGCACCTAAGCCACCTGTAGCTACACCAAAGGCCAAAAAGGCAAAGGTTATAGTGTCTAGCTAGGTCGTTTATCTCAATGGGGAGGATCAAACACAACCAATGTATACGGGAGCCCCAATTCAGTAGGAGCCAGAGATGGGCCCCCAGGTAACTCTTGAGCTATCTATGTTCAACCCCTACTCATTTTTAAATATTCATACATCTCTACCTCACACTCACCACTCATTGCCTCACACATCAATCACTTCCAAAGACCATTCCACTCGAACTCCATCCACTTCGGCAACCATTTTAGACCCAGTCAGAGAAAAAGAGAAAACAAATGGAGACCACGAGGTAGAGGTTAACTCTAGTAAAACATTGGCACCTGGGGTTAACCAAACCCTGGTTGAACAAAGCACTTTTCAAGACCTCTTAAGTTGAGGTGGATCCTTTACTATAGATACAACATCCTCGCCGAAGGAGCTGAACCCGTTTCAACAAGAAATTTGATACTCCAATAGATTCAGCCTAATCCAAGCAGGGGTAACCCTGTTAATCCACCGTCGCAACTAACATAGCCAACATCACCATAGGAACACTCAGCTAGGTCCATATCCAACAGTCAACCACTCAGGGAGAAACCGCCAAATCAAGATGTGTCTGGGGCTGAGAGTATGTAGACCTGGGAAATGTCACAACTATATAGTTTTATTCAGCGTGTAGCACAGCAGGCCGAAGGTCTCCACAACAACCTCCAGCAGAGGTTTGAATAGAAACAACTACAGATTAGTGCACTCACTGAGGAGCGCGATTAGTTGAAAGTAGATAAGGATAACTTGCAGGAACAACTGGAGAAGGTGACAGAGGTTTTTAGAGATATCTGGCCAACTATAATGGCTCAGGATGATTAGGCACCGGGTGACGTATCAACTGGAACATTGGTCGAACGGTCCATTCACGTCAAGACAACATGTTCAAGTCTCAGCTGGGAAAATCAAGAACTGAAAGTGGCGCTAGCGACAAGGCCGACACTGACAGACCCTACTTTCATATACGCAGAGAAGGTCATGGAAAAGCAGAAACAAGTAACCAAGATGTAGGAAACTCTGAGCACCATGGTGAAGGAAGTGTACGACCTTCTGAAACATCTACACGAGTGTTCAATCTCGATGACTACGAAGGCACAACCGGTCTCGGCACAAGTGCAACTGGTAGCAAAGGAAATTCAGGAAGCCACGGACCCCGATGGCCTTAACCACTTGTATAACCAAGCGGAGGAGCTGGAGACTAAGATACAGAAAATTGAAGAACATTCAGCGGCAACCAAACAGGTCCTCCGAGAACTAAGGCAACCTGTTAAGCTTACTGCCTAAACAATACAGCAAATGGCTGCTAAGGCCGATATTAAAATTAAGGAACTATTCAACAAGTTTCCGGTCGTCTCAGGGGAAAAAGAAGCAGAACAATTCACCACAGAGACAGACTTGCTCATGAAGGGATGGCAACAGGCCATTGCAGACTTCAAAGAACTCAATTCATTAGCGTTGGCAAAGGTCCTTGACTTGGGGCCCTTGTTTGGACAAGGAGAGGAAATGCAAAAGACAGGGCTAGCCATGGAGGCAAGTGGACCAATGGAGACTGAGGCATGGGAAAAGGATTGACTCGGGCCTATTCAATAACATTTGGTTAGGGCCTATTGGGGCCGTTATTTTGAAATAATAATAGTTTTGAGTCGCGAGTGACAGATGACAAAGCGAAACCATGGTAGACAGAGAGCTGTCACGGTTGGGAAGAGCTGGAGAGCAGGTGGCGTGACAGTTGCAGAAACTAGCACAGATGGTAGAAAGGAGCTATAAGAACAAACAATGGAACTCCCAGTCATTAGGAAGATGCAGCAAACAACAGAGCAGAAAATAAGGGAAAACTAACAGTTGCGTTGACAAAGGAACAAATAGGTAGTCAGCCAACGTAGACAGGAGGTTGGTGCAGCGGAAAGTAGAGGAAGGGAGCCACAAGAGAGCTCTGTTCATTCTATTCTGTTCTATTTGATAACATTGTAATCAGTCCTATCGGGATTGCTCTGAGGAGAAATGTAACTGTCCTCTATGGTTAATGCAATATACTCTTATTTGGATTTGATGTCATGAGTTTTGTGATGTGTATCTGTTTAAGATGAATGTATTGGCCACATTAAAATTTGTTTTTTCATCCTGAATATGTTCATGAGTAGTATCTTGTGCAAAGTAGTTAAACCTATTCGAAGCTAGTTCTGTCTGTTTATTCCATAACCAGGTTTGGTCAATATGCTCTTTGGAGTAGAGTGAAAATGTCGGCATTGTGTTAGACTACAGCGGAAACCTTGTTGGCCTCTAACCTGAACCCAGGTCTTGCTCAGAGACCTTCTTTCTCACCAACACTATTTATCAATTGATAAATCATAGGCAAAGAGGTATAGTTACAAGCTGCATCAAGCAATTTCAAAATTTATTCATAGAGTGAGGAACCTTATCAAAGATAATTCATTGATCTCTTTATAGGCATGTTAATGGACAACAACGAACATGGTGTGCATCTTCAAGCCTAAATCCTTGGATTTGGCTTTGATGTGGAAAAGAGAGTTGAAAGTAAAAATATGGCTACCAAAAGGGTTATAACTAACACCTATAGAGCACAAAATGTTTTCACTTCTAGCCCCACTCAATGCACAAGGTTGACACCTCAACAAACAAATGAAAGAGGAAAAAAATGGGACTATATTTTAATTGTAATAGGAAGTACATCAAGGGGAATAAATGTGGTATATCCAAGGGATAAATCAATAATTCATGAGCTGGATGGTATTTTTCTCCCCCAAGTTGGGGAGGTCAATGGCTTGATTCTATTAATCCCCTCAAGGTTTGGTGATTGGAACCTAGGCAATGGTGATTTTCCTTAGCTACCATATGTTGATGGTTATAAAGTATTTAGGGATTTCCCATTGGTTTGTAAACTATTGTCGATATTCCACTATAATAATTTGTCTCAAAAGATATTAGAACATTCTATTATCTTTTATTATGTAATGTTTTACTTTACCTTTTAGATTTAAAATTAATAGTTAAGCACAAACATTACTAAAATTAATTGAAACTGAAATGAAAGATGCTCAACAAATAGCATTCCATCCACACAAGGAGAAAAATATTTACCTTGGGAAAGCCCAACTATAAGGTAAGCCCTATGCCTTGATCATTTCTTCTCAATTATGAAATACAAATACAAAGAAAGTGCACATACTATGGAGTTTTAATTGACATTATGGCCTGAAATGTTGCTACATGATCTTCTACTTCCTATGTTATAGTTCAATACCCCAATCTTAGATGCTATGCTCAACTATGGAAGAATAAACACTACATGAGCATGGAACCCTTTCATACCCTACTAGCTTAGTATTTAACATGGCTTCATAGTTATATAGGGTTAGGGTTAGAGGGTGCTTTCATGCCTAAAATTCAAATTAGGGTTATGGTTTTATACCTTCTAGAAAGTACACACCTAACTAGCTCCACCTGTGTGAGAAATGGAAATTGACTTGGAATCCACTCAGTGTATGGTGGTTAACATAATAGGTGATCTTGCATGAGAAATTACTTCCTCATGCAACCTCCAATTAAGGTGAGATTTGCATGATTAGAAATCTCTTGGTGTTTCAAACAGCTTTAAGAGGTTAGAAAATGTAACAACCTTGGGTTAAAATTTCATGTAATAAAGGTTAATAAAGGAAAAATAAGACCAAGGCCACGGGACACGTAATCCAAGTTGAACGTTGGGCAAAGCACTATAGTGGGAATTATTTTTGGTTTATTTATGGCTAAGGAAATTGGAAAAGGAATTGGTGAAGGAAAAGAGGCACTAATTAGAATTTATTTATGAGAAATAAAGGAAAATATGAGAAAAGGAAGGTGAAGATACACAAATTTACATGAGAGGGAAATTGGAAGGAAAATTAAGGAAAATGAAGAAAATAGAAACATCAATAATAAAAAGGCTACAAAGACCCAGTTCATAGATTTTCCCATTTTGGGCTTTGGAATTAGTTTTAGAGAGAGATAGAGAGCATCAAGAGGAGAAAGCAAGCAAGAGAGAAAGCAAATGAATGAAAATGAAAGCAAAAGACGAGCAAGGAAAGAGAGGAGAAGGTTGGATCAACAACTTCGGTAGGAAGATTTTGCAATAACAGGTTGAATGTGTGATTTCTTGGCTGAGGTGTGAATGCATGGCCCATGTATATGTGTATTTGGTTCATTTTTTGTCAGTGACATGGGTTTTGTTAGGTTTGACAGTGGTTTCAACCTTGCCTTTCCATTTCCTAGATAGCCATGGTATGATGGATTTATTTTTTGGTTGAGCTTTGGATTCCCATAAGGTTTTTGAACTGGGTGAGGTGGTCTCAGGAAAATTCCCAATGGTTGGGGGTGGAGATGATTTTATTTAGGAAGCCTTGGATAGGTGGGTGGAGATAGGAAAATTCCTGAAGGTATGGTGAAAACATTCTGAGGCATCCAATCTTTTTTTTGTTTTGTGATCTCTTAATCGGTTTTAGCGATATTGAGGTAGTTTGAGAGTGTATGTGGTTTAACCTTTGGATTCACATTATTTTTTATGTCTTGGTTTATCTCATGATATCCCACATTCATGATTGTAATATGGCATGGGGATGATTGGCTGAAAGAAATATTTGGTTTAGCTCAATCTATGGTTGGGTGGTATGTGGACGTCCTTCACTTGGTTGGCTTTTAAATAATTTAATAAAAGTTATTTTCCTATTGTGATTTATGAGTATTGTCACTGGTTATTATGTTAACTTTATGGTTTTTCTTTCATGGTTAATATCATGATTATATGTTGGTTATAAACATGGTTTTATAATATGTTATATATATGTCTCTTGTTCGTGCTTTGATAAGTTAATGAAGGGTTGATGAATGCAAGGGCTAACAATTTTTGTTGCAACTAATTGAGAGGGAATTAGACCTTCTCAGTGGTTTTCAATTAAAGAAAAAGGATTTACACACATATACACATTTATGACCTATATGTTACATGTTTACCATGTGTTTAACGAGTTGTCTATTGTGTTCCAGTCAATCTAGGCCAATTTTTTTATTCAAGATTGAATGTTTAGCTTTGTCATCATGTTAATAATGGTTCTATAAAGTCTTAGAAAATTTTGAGCAGTATTCTGGAGGCTGGCCTGAAAAGATGGCAAATTTCCTGGGACCGCATGCTCAGAATTAAGGAGTTTAGGCCTTAATCGCATGGAGGTAAGCATCTGAGTGTGGTTATAGCCTCATAATTGCATGGAAGTAGTGTGAAGAGTGTGGTTGGGGGTATAGGTTTGTGAAACAAGGTTCTACTTCAGGGATTGACCACATATGGATTTTCCTCATCTCCCAAGTGATCTGTATTCCATATAGGATGTCAATTTGTGGTCAATTTGTAGGCCCCACTTCCTTAACTAGAACTAGCAGGTTGGGTCATGTCATAGTGGCACTCCACTTCACATTTCCCGGAGGGCTTGTAAAAGAAGGTAAATATGTGGGAGGAGGTGCTACAAATTGTTATCGGAGCTTCTAGGTTCAAATACTTGGACTGGATGGTAGGATGTGATTTTTGTGCATGTATGTCAGTCGTATGCATGCATTATAGTAGCTATGGTTTTCATGTATGTAGTCAGTGTTACAATTTGAGCTATCATGCATGAGGTCAATAGGTTGGTATGTTGGGTTCAATATATATATATATATATATATATCGTGATAATATGGATTGATTTGTGTAGATGAGATAACCTCCCTTGAAATTCACTAAGGTATGTTTGTTTGTGCTATATTTGGCTATCTGACATGGTATGTTTGCATGAAGAATAAGATCAGAGATGACAAGAAAAATGGTGGATTATAGTTCGCGTGACTCTCCTTATAGATCAATTGAGTAGCATGGGGTATATTAATCTCTTGACATATTAGATACTTTGAGAATACTAAAGGTAGAAATCAAGAGTTGCAAAGAAGATAATGAAAGGATCGTTCAGTCACATGAAATACCTTCCAAGGCTTAGGAAAAGTAAGCTGAGGTCAATGCAGTGATCCTTCAAATCTTATCATATTTGTAGAGACAGAGAAAACCATAAATCAATTATGGGTAGGAGGAAATGATTAATTGGATGTATGGTAGCAGGTCTCATGGAGGGCACATGTCAGACAGGGATGACATGGTCAGAGGTGGCAGATGGTTGGATACACTTGACATGAGAAGTAGTGGTTATGGGTTCTATTATAGTTTTGGTTGAGATAGACATCATGGTAATCATCACTATAATCCTTATAGTAGGAGTGAGAGGGGATACTCCGAGGATGAATTCAAGAAAGCTAAGCCCCCTACATTCGATGGAGAGCTAAGGAAACCAGAGGATTCAGAAGCATGGTTTCTTGGGATGAATAAGTTCTTCGAGTTGCATGACTATAAAGTGAACATGAAAGCCATGATATCCATTATCAGTCTCAAGGGAAAGGAAAAAATCTAGTGGGAAGATGTGAACCACATTAGAGGCATCAAGATAAAGGAGTTGAGTTGGAATGAGTTCAAAAGAATCTTCAGAAAGAAGTAATTGTTAGAGAGATACTATGCCAGTGAGGCTAAGGAGTTCTATGAGTTGAAGATGGGATTTATGATAGATGAAGAGTATACAACTATGTTTCTGGATTTTTTGAGGTATGTGTCATATCTTAAGGATGAGAAGATGAAGGTTCAAAGGTTCATTAGTATATTTCCATTAGCATTCAAGTATTGGATTAAGTATGATGAGCCTCAGTCATTGGAGGAAGTCATCGAGAATTTAAAGAAAAATACTGAGCCTAAGTGTGATTGGAAAGGGAATGAAAAAAGAAAAAGAAAATGGCCTTTTGAGCGAGAAATAACTCCGGAAGAAGGTGATAAAGAGAATTTGGCTCCTTACATGAAGTTTAACGCAATTGAGAAGGGATATGAACCTCAGCCTGGGGAGAAACAGAATAAAGGTAGTGTCAAAGAACCATTTCAATGTTGGATTTGTGGAAAAGATCATCGCAAGAAGGATTTTCCATTGTACCAGGGTGGAAGACCTCATATCTACAGTTCTCAGGAGGCGCAGATAGTTGGGCATGTTGGTAAGATAATTATTCAGATTTATGCAAAATTTGATAACAAGAAGATGAATCACCAGATATCCATTATTGAGATGGAAGGTAAGCTTTGTGATCAAGTTGTTTCCATTTTGATTGATCCTTAATCTAATTATATTTATGTTAATCATAATCTGGTGGATAAGTGTGGCTTGAGTAAAGAAGTGCATGTAGAGTCTTGGTTGGTGTAGTCAGATAGAAGGACTAATAAAAGAGTCTATTTTTAGGTGAGAGCTTGTGCATTTGAGTTGAATGGTATGCCTACATCACCACATATAAATGTTATGGATTGGGTGTACCTTCACATGACTAAGGTATATTTTTATGAGAAGGCTATAGAGTTCTTGGATGAGGATGGAGAGAAGATAATCTTGCAGGGTAAGAAGGAGCTTACATTGGTGAGAATGGTTATAATTATGCAAGAAAAGTGCAGTTGTAGGAAATGGTGTGTATTATTTGTAGTACATGTTTCTAGTGACAAAGGGAAGGATGTTAAGGATGTTGAATTCTTGAATATGTATCTAGTTTTGCAACAGTTTTAGGATGTATTTCCAACAAATATATCAAATTTATCAGGAGTAGCACCAACATCAAAGGAATTGTACAGGATGAGAACTCCAGATTTAGTGGAAATGAAGTTGTGGCTTAAGGAAATGCTTGATAAGGGATACATTAGGCTAATTGTGTTGCCTTGGTGTGCACCAGTGTTGTTTGTGAAGAAGGATGGTACTCTCATGTTATGCATTAATTATAGGTAGTTGAACAAGGTGACAATCAAGAACATGTATCCTCTATCGCTGATTGATGACTTTTTTGATCAGTTGAATGGAGTAGCAGTGTTCTCAAAGTGATATGAATATGGGAAAACTAGTTATTTCTATGCTGTCTCCCTCATCAGTATTAAAAATGTGTGTTTAGGATCGTCTCAAGTTAACCATTTGTGAAGGGGTTTATGTGTCAAGTTTTATATGTCTTTGATGATCAAATTATGAGTTAATTATCTTTTAAAAACTCATATACAAAAAATGAAATATAGATAAATAACTCACAAAAATCACATAATATCATGGCTGATAACAGAGTTCACCCCTCTTGGGCTACATCTCCATGGACCTCCTTCAACTAGCTAGACCCTCTTGGGATTAAGATTAAAATGTATGATTATATGTACTTTAAGTACTCCAATGGCTTTGAAACCTATTCCATTGGCTTCAGAAGACCCAAATACCCCTACAATGACTATTCAATCTGTGAAATTGGTTTCCAGCTGATCTAGGCTTAACCTCCCATCCTAGTGTCCATGGGCTTGTTTAATCTCCAAAGTGACAAAAACACTTTCAGAAGTTTTCCAACACCTCTGAAAACTATACCAGTATGTTCATAGCATAAAATGCATCTAAAAATGACTCTTCTTGAGCCAATATTGGTCTTCAGCTGATCTGGGCATGGCCTTCCCTTCTGGTGGCCCTGCGATTAAATTTTCTTCAAAGTGCCAAAAACACCAGTAAAATTGCTCCTCTGACTCTACAAGTTGTTCCAATGGATTCAAAGCATGCCAATCTACTAGGAATGACTCTTCATGAGCCAAAATTGGTATTCATTTGATCTAGGCATGACCTTCCTTCTTGGTGGCCCTCAGCTTTAAAATTATTCAAGTGACCAAAAATAATTATATAATTGCTCCTCTACCTCTACAAGTTATTCCAATGGATTCAGAGCATGCCAATCTACTAATAATGACTCTTCTTGAGCTAAAATTGGTTGAAAATTGCTCAATATATGGTCCATTAAATTTTCCCCTAGATTCCTCCTCCAAATCTGGAGAGGACTCTAGATAACCCCGACAAACTTGGAAATTCCGCTGACTTTGGAGAAATTTGCTAAAACTCCACCATAGTAATCAAGATTAATTAACTATTAACTATGGTGATAAGCATGGATTAATGTGCACTGAGTGCGTTTAGTGGTAGCGTTGGTCGACAGTTTTTTGGAGCAGTCACGTGAAGAGGAGGGTTGGCCCCCTCCCTTCTGCCATCGGTGATCCGTGTACTCTTTAAATAAGTTTTGGGTGCTTATCATTTTAGGGAATAAGGACGTGGCCTATTGGTAAGGCGTGGTAGTGGTTGGAGTGAGGTCACGGGGTCGAACCCCGACCTCCACCCCTCCATACATATGTTTTGCATCATATAATAATACGCCCCAAACTTTTGTAAACGAACTTTACACCATTTAATAATACACCTCGGACCTTTGTAAACAGACTTTATCATATAAAAAACTATCTGCCTCCACCATATGATAATTCGGACTAAGGTTTAACCAAACCATACACTCCAATATATAATTGCTCCACCAATGTTTAATAAACTTGGACTTTGGAATGCCACCATACTATAGGTTTAATAATATGTCACCATATATACACATAACCCATAGTTTTGACCTTAGGAGATATGAAAAATATGCCACTATAAAAATTAATCCAACCACCTTAGGATAATTAAAATTAATCCAACCTTAGCATTGAAATTCGAACTTTAGGGGTAGATTTCCATAATAAAAAATAAATAAATTGAATTCAACCTTAGGAGGACATTGAGAAATTTCACCTTCTCAAACCAAAACTGGCGAATCTTGCAGTGACACTTATCATGTCCCATGGGGAAAAAACTAAAGAAGATTCCATGTAGGCTGACTGGGCTACCATGTCATCAGCCTTTACCTGTTCTACATTTAAAAAAAAAAAATTCCTAGTCTGAACAACGATCAGCAGATTACAACTTCTTTATTCGAACTTGGTTTTCAATGAAATGAGTTGCATTGGATTTCTGGCGATGGGCCGGTCGTTTTTGTTCTAGTTTGGTGCAATTCTGAGCACTTTGAATTTTGGGTAAATTTTTGTCCCTAATCCAGATTCCGATCACTCCTTCCCACTGACACGCTTTTGGACCCACAAAAGCTAGTTATCTCATGAAAGTTGAATACCCTTCTATTTCCCAAGTTTTATCATCTTGATTCTACTTGGAAAATTCACCATGACAACCACTTGGGTTCACTGACATGCCTTGCCTTGCAAATGGCTTAGCTCTTCAACCAATGTTCTCCTTTTGTTGCTGACCCAATCCAACACTTAGTGGCTGCTTTTTGACTAATATAACACTTTTCTATACCAAATCGATTCCTCGGTGCTTGGAAAACTAACTGATTTCCTTCCCACTAAGAATCATGTTCCTCCTTTGCACAAACATGCATTTGATGCAAGCTTCTCCTTGGAGACCAATTTTCCAAATTAAGCCCATTTGAGTGAACTACAAAAATGAGTTCCAACATCAGTAATAACAAGAAAATAAATAACCATTCTTTTACTGCAAAGGTTCCAAATTCCACATCTGGAATAATGCATTTGCCATCTCCTTCTCTTCTTGGCATCAACACATAAAATGGTCTATAATCTCTGCAATTGTTTTTTTTACATCTTGTCACAAACACAACCATCAATCTGAAAAAACATCATGCAAGAAACATAACTTGGCGACATATCCACTTTCTCCTTTAAAGCAAAAAATTTCACATCATGTGAACATCTCCATGTACTCTTACATCTTGGTGTCAAAACTAAACATCTATGTAATTTGTCGATGAGTTTTGAAAAAACATGCATCTTCAAATGACTGACTCTCAAGTCAAGCATAAGCATTTGTAATAATTTGATGATTCTTTTCCCAAAACAAAATGAATTTCAAATTTAATGAAACACTTTGTCAACATCTCCTTTTCATCTTTGGAGACAAAATCAACTCTTCCAAGTCGATATGACATGCATGTAACACACAATCGACCAACACAATTCGACACTCATGCATTTGCAAATGATCAACAATCTCAAGTTGACAACATAAATGTTAAATAAATTAAATAAATGAAATATAGATGAAATAAAGAGCCCTTTAGGTTAAATAGGGTTGAGAAAGAGCTCATTAGGATTCAAACTTTGGAGAAAGCCATTAGGCTCTTAACTCTTGTAATAGGTTTTTGAGACTTTCATGTTGATGTAATGAGACTATCTTTTGTAATAAAATGAGTATTCAAATTGTGCTTCATTGATCTAGTTTTAGAGGAATATTCTTGTGGGTTAGGGCCCAATCCATGTGCCTTAGTCTCTCTTGTGGATTCATTCTTTACTTTTATGTCATTTTAGCTAGTTTTTCTTATCAATATTTAGCTAGTTTTCTTGCATTTCAATTCATTGTTTTTAGTTTGCTTCCATTTTTATTTTGCTGTAGATTTAGCTTGCTTACATGTTGGTAGAGTATGTTATAAACTCAGAAAGCTATGAGTCAAGCCTCCCCCTCTCATCTCTTTCTTTGGAGCTTGAAGAGAGTAGACCTTCCCCACAGGCCAAAATTGATTTTTAGTTTACGATTTATTGGAATGAATATGTTAGGTCCCTATATTACTAGTATAGTCCCTTATTATTTTACCCTTGTAACCCCCATTTTGTTATTATTATGCCCTTAGATTATTATTGTTAGGTCGGCTAGGATTACATTGGGCCCCACTAGGATTACATTCTGGCCCCATGGACTCCTATATATAGAAAGGAGGTTTTGTAATTTGAATCATCCAAGAATTGTTCATTCATGTAATGTATTAGAGGTTTCCCCCTCGAAGTGGCTTATTTCTAAGGCATTGATATCTCTTTTCTTCTCTTTTTGGAGCTGGTTTCACAACATTTGGTATCGCAGCTTTGGATTCTAGGGTTTCGCTGCTCTAAACAGGTCATCGTGGAATTTTCTCTATAAATTTTTTTCTACGAAGATTCAAAATCTAAAATTTTTAGGGTGCGAAGCTGACATCTTGAGGAAACTCGTCAAAAAATTTCAGAGCTTGGTTCACAACATTTTCGGAGATATGATCTGTGGAAGGTAGTACTTTTTCAGGCTCCTGAATTTCATCTCAAAGAGGTTATCGTGGGAAAAGATTCATAACTTTCTCTCTGAGCATCGGATTGGAGTGCCGTCAAAAGTGGTCGCAAGCACATGAACTTTGGTTTCTTGGCTATCAATTTCAGAGCTGAAGGATGAAACAGTGACACGTGGAAAGTCGTACAATTTGGCTCTATTGAACCAGTCCAAAATTGGGTCATTTTGGGAGATTGGATATAAATTTGTCTTGAAGAATCCAAATCAGATCAGACCCATGGAATTTGAAAGAAGCTTCAAAGGGCTACTACAAGACTAAATTTCATATATTGAAGATCTAAAACTATTGAGATAATTCAATTTCAATATTGGGCTCCTCAAAAGCAAGTAAAAGGTGTGTATTTTTATTTTTTTTCCGAATTGCATAAGTCTTGTTTGAAGAATCAAGTTGAATTGATTCCAAGGACATATTGTAGAATAGATATCAGTATTGGATTCTAAAATGGCCCCTAAAAATAATTCAACACCCATTAAGCCTTTAGAAGGCTCTACTATGACTGGTGAAGACGAAGAATGACAACATGACATATGAAAATTACAAGAGAAAGTGCAACAAATTTCGCTCTCGCAAAGAACAACAAAAAAATGAAATGGAAGTTTTGAAGAAAGGTGTGGAAAATAAGATGGATGGTTTGAAGAGAGGCGTGGACGCTAAGATGAATGGTTTGGAAGCTAAGATGGATGGCATGAAGGTGGGCATGGAAGCTAAGATGGATGACATGGAAGCTAAGATCAATGAAAAAATGAAAGAAAACATGGAAAACATGAAGAAGGATCTAAAAGTAGACATCGAATGTTTGGCAAAGTTGATACAAGAAATGTTTCCTAATGGTGAAAAGATAGTAGAGGAAACTCATGATGAGAACAAAATAAGTGTTAATCGTGATTCCATAAACTCTACTATTGGAGGGAAGAACCACCATATTCCAAAAATGGATATGAGGAAGTTTGATGGAAAGGATCTGTAACATGGATACTACGGATGGAGTGTTGAAAATGCGACAAGATGATGGAGCTTAGTGAAATGAAGTCGCCTTCACTAAGTGGGCCCGCGAGCAAATTCTGGCGCAAAAGGCTATTTTACGCGCAAAGTCTATTTTTAGACTATGTCTATTTTTAGACATATGGAGCATGGTCCAGGGGTTGCAGTATGTTATTCTTGGAGTATTGGTCATGTTGGTAAAAATAGATGGACCTCTATTTTTTGACCTATAGGTCGATGTCTATTTTTAGGCTGCCTATCCTAAAAATAGGGAAGTCAAATATTATTTACCCTTAATAATATTTGGACTATAAACTTCAGTTTACTCTCTTGGAGCACTTCAGTTCGAGCCTTGGAAGTGGCTCATGCATCTGACAGAGGAATTATGCTATTCCTAGGGTTTGGTGAGCACATGCATGGTTGACTTCAGTTAGGACTTCAGTGGCAGAAGTTTGGTGGAGTTAATGAGACAGCTAGTGGAGTTGTGTTCGGTTTAAATTAGTTGAACTAGTTGAGATTAGTTTAACTAGCTAATCAACTAGTAATGAGTGGAGTGAATTAAATATTATTTAATTCATTAATTAGTAACTCATTATTCAACTCAAGAACACATCAGTTCACTACAGTGCATGGAAATTTCAGTGGAGACCAGTGAAAGAGGTAGATGAAAGGGTGGAGTTAGTTATCAGTGGCGACATCAGTTGTGCATGAGATTTGCACCACACTTGGAGGAATTTCCCATGATGATTGCACTTTCAAGCCAAGGAGATTCGAACCTTGGATCTCTATTTAGACAGGCCATGATTGCGCAATAGAGGCAAGGCAATTAGTGGTGAGTTTTGAACCAGTAACCTGTTCAAAACCAAGCTAGTTGTGTGTAACTTTATGAGAAAGTACTGAGTACTTGTGAGGAGTATTGTACTGAGTTTGTTACATGATTTCTCCATTATAATATACACAATAGCTGCGGGGTTTTCAGCTATAAGCTTTCCCCATACATACTGTGTTAATGTGTATGATGAATTGATGTGATATCGCTTGTTTTATTTCCGCATGTGTGATGATCTGAGTGGAAGAGATTATGTGTTGCATATAAATTTGAATTGTATGTGATCAAGATAGTCTCGGTGGATAATTAATCATTATTCAGCAAATTTCTACATGGTATCGGAGCTATTGAAGCAGAGATTGATCATCACAGTGATTACAAACTTATTTCGGTAGACAAAGTCTGCATGCGGGCCAGGTAGCCTCTGGATTCATCTTTCTTCGGAAAGTGAAAGGTCTGGTAAATGCCCCTTGCAGTCAATCTCTGTGCTAGAAATATTTTTTTCTCACAGATCTAGAGCGGCTGAGCTTTGAGGTGGAATTCGAAATTTTGCAGCAGTTTTGTTTTCTTGGTGCCAGTGTTGAAAATGTCTTTCAACGGTTTTCGACTCGAATATGCTCTTGAAGGTAGTTCGAATTATGTTGCATGGAAGGATCGCATGGAAGCAGTATTAGAAGATAATGGTCTGAAGGAGTTCGTAGATACGGATGTCCAAAAGCCCACTGATCCTGCTGAAGTCGATGCATGGCAAAAGAAGATGGCAAAGTGTCGAAGGATCCTGTTGGAGGGCGTCAAGGATCATATTGTATCCAGCCTGCATGGAAAGGCTTCTCCATATTTAATGTGGAAAGCTTTGACGGATCTATTCCAGAGTAAGAGCGACCAAAGGAAGCTGGCGCTCAAAGATAAGCTCGGGAACATCAAGATGGAGAAGGGCGACAATATCGCCAAATACCTCACGAAGTTCACTCAATGCAGAGATGAGCTGGGAAGTGTGGGGGTGACTGTCGAAGATGAGGACATGGTCGACCTGGCTCTCCTTGGTCTTCCAAAGGCTTGGCACTCATATCAAGATAGTGTCAATGGTCAGGAGAAGCTGCCGGGATGGGAGCGCCTTTGGGCGGATCTCATGCAGGAGGAGATAAGGAGGACTACTCGAGATGGATCTTCATCAAAGGGAGCTGATGAAGAAAATTGCGCTTTGGTTGCCAAAGCAAAGAAGGGGAATGGTAAGAAACCTTCTCATTCCGGTGCAAAGGGAAAGAAGCAGGATATGGTGAAAGTGAAGTGTTTTCACTGCCATGATCTTGGACATTATGCTACCAATTGTCCGAAGAAGAAGAAAAACAAGCAAGCGGGAAGATCTGCAGATGGAGAAGCTTTGGCTTCATAGTTCAAGCTTGAATTTTCACTGATCGCATGCTTGGTTTCAAGTGTGTTGGGATCGGTGTGGTTCTTGGACAGCGGTGCGTCATTTCATATGACGGGAGATCGGGATTTGTTCTCAGATCTGGAGGACAAAGATTTGGGTGTGCACATCGAGATGGGCGATGATGGTAGATACGGTGCGACTGGTATCGGTACCATATCCTTTCAGAGGGAGTCTGGTAAACCCTTTGTATTGAGGGATGTCATGCATGTACCTGGATTGAAGAAGAACTTGATCTCTGTGGCGATGTTGGAGGATAAGGGGTATGATGTGGTCTTCAGCGAAGGAAAAGCCTTCCTGCGCAGTAAGACTACTGGAGAGACCCGGAAGATAGGGGTTCGAACTCAGAACCTTTATCAGTTGCAGGTAGATGGCTGCACAGCTATGGCATGCAAGGCGGGAGAAGTGGTGAGCCGGGATGATGAGGGCGAACTGTGGCACAGGAGATTGGGCCACCTTCACCATGGAGCTTTGAAGATTCTGCAGCAGATTTCTAGTGGGCTTCCTAAGGGCACTCTTGCGCAGTCAGATCAGTGCAAGGGGTGTACTTTGGGGAAGTATGTGAAAGCCACCTTTCACGAGAAGGATAGTCGCGCCACGACGATCCTTGAGAGAGTTCACACAGACGTGTGTGGTCCTTTCTCGGTTGCTTCGACAGCAAAGCACAAGTATTATGTGATCTTTGTTGATGATTTCTCTCGAAAGTGCTGGATCTTCTTCATGCAGAAGAAGAGCGATACATTCGCGAAGTTCTGTGAGTTTAAAGCACTGGTCGAGAAGGAGTCGGGGAAGAAGGTGATTGCTCTAAGGAGTAATAACGGTGGTGAATTCATCTCGGCTGAATTCAAGGAGTTCTGCAGCGCAGAAGGGATTCGGAGAGAGCTCATCGCACCCCATAACCCACAGCAGAACGGGGTGGCTGAGCGGAAGAACAGAACGATCGTGGGTGCTGCACGGGCGATGTTGCATGATCAGGGCCTACCCCTTCACTTGTGGGGTGAGGCATGCAATACAGCAGTGTATGTGCAGAACCGTTGTCCTCACAAGGTTCTTGGCATGAGTACACCGGAGGAGGCTTATTCTGGCAAGAGGCCTGATATTTCCCATTTGCGGATCTTTGGTTCTCATGTCTACATGCATGTGACGAAGGATGCGAGAAGGAAGCTGGATCCAACTGCTGAGGTTGGAATATTTGTGGGGTACACTGATACACCTCACAACTATCGGGTGTATTTTTTAGACAGTCGAAAGACTGTTGTGCGACGGGATATAAAATTTCAGGAGGAGAAAGCCATGCGGTGTTCGCTTGAGAGGGAGCTACACTTGCATGCAGATGAGGAGCTGTTAGTTCCTAAGGAGGAGCTTCCGGATGTGGATCAGCCACAAGAGGAGGTTCAGGAGGTGGAAGAAATCACCCATGCAGCGCCAACCATCAGAGGGCGCATGCGCACTACAGAAGCTGAGCGACTGGCTCGAGATGCAGAGAAGGTTGTAGGACCACCTACAGCACAGCGCAGACAGAGGCAGTCACCGGATCGGTACATTGGATACATGGCTCTTGTGAGTCAATGTGTTGTGACGGAGCCATCCTCTTTTGAGGAAGCTGTGGAGGAACCCGCATGGGTTGATGCCATGATCGAAGAATATGATTCGATCGTTAGGAACAGTGCATGGGAGATTGTCCCAAGACCGGTGGGGAAATCAGTGGTGGGTTCGCGATGGATCTACAAGGTGAAGCAGGCGGCTGACGGGAGTGTGGAGAAGTACAAGGTGAGATTTGTCACCCGTGGCTTTTCACAGATCGAGGGGATTAACTATGAGGAGACCTTTGCACCTGTCGCAAGGTACTCTTCCATACGGACGATCCTTGCTCTCTCAGCGCAGATGGGGTGGCACATTCATCAGATGGATGTGAAGACTGCGTTCCTCAATGGAGTTATTGAGGAGGAGGTGTACATAAAGCAGCCTGAAGGTTTTGAGATCTTCAGCAGTGAGTCGCATGTGTGCCGACTCAAGAGAGCACTGTACGGGCTGAAGCAAGCACCTCATGCTTGGTACACTCGGATAAACAGCTACTTCACCGGGCTTGGATTCTCCAAGAGTGAGGCGGATCCAAACCTGTACCAGATTGTGGTGGAGGGGAAGCTGTTGATCATCGTACTGTATGTAGATGATCTGATTTTGACTGGCGATGAGGAGTTGATACTTTCATGCAAGGAGGATCTTGCACGAGAGTTTGAGATGAAGGACTTGGGCATCCTTCATTATTTCCTGGGATTGGAGATTTGGCAGCGCAGCGGAGGACTGTTTGTTTCTCAGGGCAAGTATGCCCGGGAGATTCTGGAGAGGTTCAACATGCAAGGCTGCAAGCCTGTTAACACTCCTCTTCCTGGTGGTTGGAGGAAGGAGGATACTACTTCAGCGGAGGTAGTGGATGCCACTGTCTATCGACAGTTGGTGGGGTCGCTTATGTATCTGGTCAATACACGACCCGATATATGCTATGCAGTTAACCAGCTTTCGCAAGCTATGGTTAAGCCTACCAAGCTCTTTTGGAAGGCGGGCAAACATGTATTGCGCTATATCAGAGGCACATCGGGATATGGTCTATGGTACAGACAGGAGGATGGAGTGAAGCTTTCTGGCTTCACTGATGCAGATTGGGCAGGGAGTCCAACGGACCGGAAGAGCACTTCTAGAGGAGTTTTCAGCATTGGGTCGACAGCAGTTTCCTGGTACAGCAGGAAGCAGAGATCCGTGGCACTCAGTTCAGCAGAGGCCGAGTACATGGCAGCTAGCTTGGCTGCATGCGAGGCTATTTGGATGAGGAAGATCCTCGCCGGATTGTTCAGGTTGCATTTGGAGCCTACAGTGATCTACTGTGATAACCAGAGTTGCATTAAACTCTCGGCTAATCCAGTATTTCATGATAGGTCCAAACACATCGACATTAGGTACCATCATATCAGAGATTGTGTTCAGCGGAGAATCATGATGCTTTCATATATTCCCACGGAGGATCAGGATGCCGACATCCTGACGAAGGCGCTCACCGGGAGCAAGTTCGAATTCCACAGAGGCAGGATAGGGGTTGCAGATAATCCATATCTTGCTGAGAGGGAGTGTTGAAAATGCAGCAAGATGATGGAGCTTAGTGAAATGAAGTCGCCTTCACTAAGTGGGCCCGCAGGAAAATTTTGGCGCAAAGTCTATTTTTTAGATATATGGAGCATGGTCCAGGGGTTGCAGTATGTTATTCCTGGAGTATTGGTCATGTTGGTAAAAATAGATGGACCTCTATTTTTGGACCTATAGGTCGAAGTCTATTTTTAGACTGCCTATCCTAAAAATAGGGAAGTCAAATATTATTTACCCTTAATAATATTTGGACTCTAAACAACAGTTTACTCTCTTGGAGCACTTCAGTTCGAGCTACAGAAGTGGCTCATGCATATGACAGAGGAATTACGCTATTCCCAAGGGTTTGATGGCATCATGCATGGTTGACTTCAGTTGGACTTCAGTGGCAGAAGTTTGGTGGAGTTAATGAGACAGCTAGTGGAGTTGTGTTTTGTTTATTTTAGTTGAACTAGTTGAGATTAGTTTAACTAGCTAATCAATTAGTTATGAGTGGAGTGAATTAAATATTATTTAATTCATTAATTAGTAACTCATTATTCAACCCAAGAACACATCAGTTCACTACAGTGCATGATCAGTTCAGTGGAGACCAGTGAAAGAGGTAGATGAAAGGGTGGAGTTAGCTATCAGTGGCGACATCAGTTGTGCATGAGATTTGCACCACACTTGGAGAATTTGTCCATGACAATTGCGCAGTCAAGCCAAGGAGATTAGAACCTTGGATCTCTATATAGACAGGCCATGATTGCGCAATAGAGGTAAGGCAATTGGCGGTGAGTTTTGAACCAGTAACCTGTTCAAAACTGAGCTAGATTGTGGGTAACTGTATGAGAAAGTATTGAGTACTTGTGAGGAGTATTGTACTGAGTTTGTTACTTGATTTCTCCATTATAATATACACAATAGCTGCGGGGGTTTCAGCTATAAGCTTTCCCCATACATACTGTGTTAATGTGTATGATGATTTGATGTGTTATCGCTTGATTTTATTTCCGCATGTTTGATGATCTGAGTGGAAGAGATTATGTGTTGCATATAAATTCGAATTGTATGTGATCAGGATAGTCTCGGTGAATAAATATCATTATTCAGCAAATTTCTACATGGAGCAATATTTTGATCTCCATAATGTGCGAAACACACAAAAGGTACGCATTGCAACTTTACATTTAGAACAAAATACATTTGTATGGTATCGATGGCTTTGCTCCCGTAAAAAAATTGTCACTTGGTCCATTTTTACGGAGGAAATGATAGCACATTATGAGGATACAAAGAGCAACACCTTCTTTAGCCAATTGATAAATCTCAAACAAAAGGGTTTAGTGGGGGAGCACATTGAGGACTTCCAAAAATTGAATATAAGGGTAACTGATATTCCAGAGGAACACAGGATTGACCTCTTCATAGGTACTTTAAAGGATAACATCCAACATGAAGTTCGCGTTTTGGAACCTGATTCATTGGAGAAGGCATTCAGGTTGGCAAGAAAAATTGAATGTAAAATTATGGCGACAAGGAAGCCTACCACTCACTTCTATAAAGAGGAAAGTGTTGCTACTCCTAGATTTCCACAACCTACAAGGTTGACACCACAAAAATTGGAAGAAAAAAGAGCAAAAGGGCTTTGCTACAGTTGTGATAGAAAATACACTAAAGTTCATAAGTGTGCTGAGAAGAAATCATTTTACATAGATTGTGAAGAGGAAGAAGAAAATGAACAAGAAGAGGATATACACCAGGAACCAACCCTAGAAGAGGAAGAAATGAGTCTGACCATATCGTGTAATGCATTGGCGGGAATTACCACTCCTCAAACTCTCAAGATAGAAGGACATATCAAGAAGAAAAAGGTAATAGTGTTGATTGATTCAGGTAGTACCCATAATTTTATTCATTGTAAGGTAGCCAAGGAATTGAATTGTTTCCTATACCCAACACGAGAATGTCAAGTGATGGTTGCAAATGGAGGAACTATAAATTGCTCTGGAAAATGCCATAATATCAAGCTAACCATGGGGGAATATGTATTGACTATTCTAATGCTTTCCATTCCTATGGGAGGTGTTGATGTTGTACTAGGAGTACAATGGTTACAATCTTTGGGGACGGTAGCTTTTAATTTTAAAGAACTTTTCTTGAAATTTTTTTCAGAAGGAAAGGAAGTCGAATTACGGGGTATTGAAGGGAAGCCGGGAAGGATAATAAGCTCTAATGTCATGACAAAGCTTCTAAAGAAAGAACAACGAGGAATAATTGCACAATTATGCTCACTAGAAGTTCCGACATCAAAATCATCTATTTCTGCAGATCTCCAACAATTCTTGGACAATCATTCCAAGGTGTTTGAAACTCCCAAAGGACTCCCACCTATTAGTGATCATGATCATGCTATTCATTTGATTCCAGGAAGTGTTCCTCCAAACATCAGGCCTTATAGATATCCTTATGTCCAAAAGAGCGAAATTGAACGTATGACTGCAGAAATGTTAGAGGCGGGTATAATTCAACCTAGTCAAAGTTCTTTCTCTGCTCCTGTAGCATTGGTACACAAGAAGGATGGATCATGGCGAATGTGTCCGGATTATAGGGAGCTCAATAAGCTCACCATTAAAGACAAATTTCCCATTCCTGTGATTGATGAATTATTGGATGAATTACATGGAGCAATTTATTTTACCAAGTTGGATCTTCGTTCAGGGTATCATCAAATTAGAATGAAGACTGAAGATATTCCAAAAACAACATTTCGAACTCATGAGGGTCATTATGAATTTTTGGTCATGCCTTTTGGCCTTACAAATGCACCTTCTACATTTCAAGGGTTGATGAATTCCATTTTCAAACCCTTCCTTAGAAAATTTATGCTAGTATTTTTTGATGATATACTAATCTACAGCAGGTCTTGGAAGGATCGTGTTGAACATGTTGACAGGGTGCTCAAACTATTGCAGGAGAAACAATTATATGCAAAAACATCCAAATGTTTCTTTGGAGTACAAGAGGTGGAATATCTGGGTCATATTGTATCTCACGAGGGTGTAAAGGTAGACCCTAACAAAATTAAAGCCATTAAGGAATGGAAAGTCCCCACAACCATAAAGCAGTTGCGAGGATTTCTCGGGTTAACAGGGTATTATCGCAAGTTTGTTAAGAATTATGGGAGAATAGCGGCACCTCTAACAACATTATTGAAGAAAGATGCATTTTCATGGACTCCTGAAGCAACTAAGGCCTTTGAACATCTTAAAGAGGCAATGTGCATAGCACCAGTCTTAGCTATGCCAGACTTCACAAAAACCTTTATTGTGGAATGTGATGCCTCAGGAAATGGAATTGGTGTTGTTTTAATGTAAGAAGGAAGACCCATTGCTTTTGAAAGTCATCCAATCAAAGGAAAGTATTTACAGAAACCTATTTATGAGAAGGAAATGTTAGCAATACTGCATGCACTAAAGAAATGGTGAACTTACTTAATGGGAAGACACTTCAAGGTAAAAACTGATCATGATAGTCTTAAACACTTTTTGGAACAAAGACTATCTTCAGAAGAGCAGCAAAAATGGGTCACAAAGATGTTAGGTTATGACTTTGAAATAATCTACAAAAAAGGGAAGCTAAATGTTGTTGCAGATGCACTCTCAAGAAAGAATGAAGAGGTGGAAGCATTGCTTTGTGCCATTTCTATTATCCAACCAGATTGGATAACCGAAGCAAGAGATGAATGGAAGAAGGATGAAGACGTGTGGACACTCATTAAAAAGTTGCAGCAAGATCCTAGTACATCTGATACATTTAGTTGGAAAAATAATTCCTTATGGTACAAAGATCGCTTATATCTTTGTAAGAATTCCCAACTAAAACAAAATATTCTTTTGGAATTGCACACTTCTCCTTTAGGAGGACACTCAAGATTTTTAAAAACTTACCACGGGGTGAAGAAAGAATTTTTTTGGGATGGCCTTAAATCTGATATTCAAAATTTTGTGGTGGAATGTTTGGTTTTCCAGCAAAATAAAGTTGAGACAATTAAGACCCAGGGTCTTCTACAACCTTTATCCATTCCAAGTCAACATTGGGAGGAGATTTCAATGGATTTTATCACAGGTTTACCTAAGTCCGAAGGAAAGAGTGTCATCATGGTGGTAGTTGATAGACTTACCAAGTATGCACACTTTTGTGCTTTATCTCATCCATTTAAAGCAAGTACAGTTGCTACTACATTTATGAACAGAATTCAAAAGCTACATGGAAGCCCAAGGGTTATTGTGAGCGACAGAGATCCCATTTTTACTGGAAATTTTTGGACAGAGTTATTTTCTTGTTTGGGTACTCAATTAGCTCATAGCTCATCTTATCATCCTCAATCCGATGGCCAAATTGAGATAGTAAATAAATGTTTGGAAGGATATCTTCGTTGTTTTGTATATGATAAAAAAACACAATGGGTCAAGTGGTTACCTCTAGCTAAATGGTGGTATAACACTTCCTTCCATACTGCAGCAAAAATGACCCCACTTTTTGGACCTGGTTTCACAACAGAATAAGTTAGGTTGCTATATTTCCATGAATGTGTTCAGAATGCTGTGTTAGATCTATGTTTTTAGGCTAAAGTAGATTTTATTTCCAAATTCAAATCATCTTTTCCATTTCCTTTATCATGAATTTGTCCATTTTTATTGTATGAATACGTATTTTTCTTGCAGGTTCAGGTAGTATGAAAAAAGAGGACTTCACCAACATCTTCAACTTCATTAGCCTTATGTTCAACAAAATCACCATCAGCCTTGTTTTGATATTTTTCATCCCTACATCGTGAGAAAACCATAGAGGTGCAAGACAAGCCTCCCAAGAGGTTCTGAGCTTGGCCAAGGTGTGGGCCACATTCCACTCATCCAAAACCACCTTCACTCCACCTACCCTACACTTTTCACACCCATTTTTGGCCTCAGATTTCCCTCAAACTCTTTCCTGTAGCAATTCAGGACTTTCCTATAGCACTATAGGAAACCTGTAGCAGCACTTGCAGTAGCACCAGTGGGCCCCTCCTTAGCCCAAAAACCACCATCCACCTCATCTAGACCTGCCAAAACCACCCATACACCTTCAGCCTTGCACCCATGTGTTCAAGGCTTCCATAAGCCACCTTAGCATTTTCTCCTCATAGCCGCAAAACAATGCATTTACAAGCATAGTTAGGTCATGATTAGTTGCCTGATTAAAGCATGATATATAGAACATAGAGTGAGTAGAGTGTGTTTAGCCATTTGGCCCAGAAAAGTGTGATTAGGTTAGTTTCCTTTATGCAATTTCAATTTAGAAATTTACTTCATGCAAGATGCCTAGGTTGCTTTCATTTCTTATCATAGCTTAATGTGTGGATTTATTTCATTGTAGCATAGTTAGATGTACTTTGTTGCTGTAGTGTAGTTATGTACTTGATGATAGAACCATGGATTTGAATCATTTAGAGCCCTAGGACTAATTCAGAACTGTGACAAACTTCATCCAGAAACCCTAGAAGTAACACCCTTTCGTAGAGCTCAGAAGAGGATGACATGAGTAGAATGCATCTGCTGTGTATATAGAACTATCACCTCCAAGTTTGTATGAACCTCAGGTTGATAAAGTAAAGTAGGGCAGTCTCTGGGAGTTACAACATTCATGGTGCAATACCAGGGCTCACCACATTTTCCAAATTTTTAATAGTCACCCAAAAATATTTTACATGTGAAGGAAGGTTCAATATGGTTTTCCAACATAAATTTACAGGAAAAAAACCTTTGGACATTCCTTTCTATATTTTTAGGAGTTTGGTAAAGATGGTTGATAAAGTCCAAGCCAAACTTGATTTTAGAAATACTTCTTTTTTTCATCATGGCCTCATCAAAATGCTTGGTTTAGAAGAGCTAAATAAGTTAAACAGAGATTGGATTGTTTTCTTGTTCTTGAGTGGTTATGAGCTAGATGTTGTTGAGATTCAACAAGATGATGAGCTTAGTGAAAAGAGTCGCCTTCACTAAGTGGGTCCGCAGGCTATTTTTGGTGCAAGTCTATTTTTAGACATGATGATCATATTTCAGAAGTTGCAGGATGCTTTTTGTGGATGGTTGATAAAGTTGGAAAAATTGATGAAATTATATTTTTAGAATATTGGGAGAAGTCTATTTATAGATCGTCAATATAAAAATAGATGCATGCCAATTATTATTAGCTCTTAATAATAATCAGACTCTAAACAACAACTTATTCTCTTGGAGCACTTCAGTTCAGTGCACAGATGTGGCACATCAGCTGACAGAAGGAATTACGCAATTACTAAGGTTTTACTGAAGCTAATGCATGGAGGACTCAGTTATAACTCATGTGACAGAGTTATGACACAGTTGGAAGAAGTAGTTATGGAGTTGTATTCAGTTTAACTCAATTAGACTCAGTTGAGATAGTTGTGTCTAGTCTAAATGAATGATACACTAGTGAGAATGGAGTGAATTAATTAGTTAATTAATTCATAAATAATAACTCATTAATCAAATGAAGAATACATCAGTTTACTACAGTGCATGGCAGTTTCAATGGAGACCAGTGGAGAGATAGGTGAAAGGGCAAGATAGACTATCTGTTGTGACTATAGTGATGCATTGATTGCATCACACACTCAGTGGAGATGCCAATGAGGATTTCGTAGTCAAGGATGGAGTAATTCGAATTCATTTAGAGCTATTCTTTAGCAAAGATTTCACAGTGGAGGCAGGCTAGCAGGTGGCAAAGATCAGTGCATGGATTTGCAATATTGGGCCTGATTAGTGTATGACAATTA
>CM076570.1:998081150-998214388 GCA_034641835.2 Pinus albicaulis | reverse complement strand
TCTGATCGGTTCCTAATATTACTAAGGTCACTGTATGCCTCGTGTTTGGGTTTCAAAATGTCATACAAATATCACTCATTACCATACATTTTTCACCTATGCTTCCATTATATCACCCATTATTCACCACCATGTCACTTCATTTTCCCTATTATTCACCATTAATGGGTCTAATTTATATTTTCCAAATATTATTTATTTTTAAGCATTTTTAAGAGAAATTCTTGATTAAATATTAGAAAATAATATATTTTACATTATATATGGAAAGTGGGTTGTTTTTGTGACATGTGTAGGTGCCAAGGAATCTTCCAAGACACCTTTATGTGGCCTTGAATGATCAAATTCGAATTTGAAGAGATAAACATCATGGAGAAGATCAAGGACAAAAGGGGGTTATGTGTCTAGATGGTTGAGAGATGTATGGAACTAAAGAGAGATTAGTGGATGATCATTATGAGTTTGTTACTCATCCCATTGTACAAATAGGAGTACAATCTCCTCCATTTGTAATCTTGAAGTCTTGTAATCCTAGAATTTTGGAGTATGTAATCTTAGAAGCTTAGAGTTGTAACCTTAGAGTTGGTTTGTAATGGAGATTTTGAAATAAAGGATCATACTTCGATTTTGCTTCTACATCTGAGTCTCCATTGAAGTGGTGTGCTTGTGGAGTTATGGAGGGCCCCCATGGCCTCACTTGCATGCTTATTTGTTTATTTTAGGTATAACTTAATTTATGTTTTTGTTTGATTTCAACTTTTAAGTTTTGTTAAATTTTCTAATATTGGAAGGATCTTATTTGAAAGTGTTTTTGTAAGAGAACCATAAGATCTCAGACAATTATTAGATCTAGGTTTATTTCATTTCAGCTTTTAATTTCTTATTAGATGTTCAAATGTTGGAAGAGATCTTGTAGAATATATTCTTGTAAGAGAACCATAGATCTCAAACAATTATTAGATCTAGGTTTGTTTAGTTATTGGAAGAGATCTTGTCGAATATGTTCTTGTAAGAGAACCAAAGATCTTGGACATATTAGGAATCTTTCTAGATCTATATATTTTAGATAAGCACTTCTAAGTTTACCTTCCCGGGTTGACATTAAATTAACTCTGATTGACATCATCAATTGGAACCAAACATTTTGGCGCCATTGCCGGGGAAGTGCAACTAGAAGGATTTAGTAATTATTTTTATGCATTTGTTTTTATGGACTAATTTGTGGAACTTGGTGACAACAGGTTCATAAAGGAGTTCAAAGTTTGGAGCATTTTTATTTTCGCACATAGTTAATTTAAATTCAGTTTTTATTTTAAACCCCCCATTTCTCACTAATCCATCTACGAATGAAGAATTTGACAATGTTGAATAGGGACTTCTTGGAGAGCAAGGACAATAACCTTGAGCCAACTCTAAGACAAGATTCTCACATATATGTAAAACATAACGTAAAATTTTTAAATCTTGATGTGAGCATGTTCGAATTTTTAGTCCGTAGATGGCTTCACTGGAAGCATTATTTTACTTAGAAAATAAAACATCTTTCAAGTTAATGTAGAATAGCTTAAAAATAAAAATAAAAATGAGATCTCGTAGAATTTCATCGTAGAATTTCCTCGTAGAATTTCCTTTTAGTCTTGTTTTTTAAAATATCATCATGAATAAAAAGAGCTGCTTCATCTTTGCATTTCTATGTCTTGTTTCTGTATCACGGGTGAGCCAGGAGCTTGATTATCGGAAAGCTTTGTCTTCCGAGAGTCTAAACGCCCCCGTGACATTGCAGAAAGAGTGTAGATAATGCAAGGTTTTGTCGCATATTTTAATTGTGTTTTATCCATCCATGCTAATATGCATAAATAAAAATAAATCAAGAGATTAGTATGCTCTCTTCCTGCGCTTCGTGCGATCAGGAAGATCATAAAATCTATTGATTTATTTCAAATAAAAATACTCTTGCTGGAAAATTAATTTGCAATGCGACAATAAAGAATTTTGTGAGTAAGTGAAAGATCATCTTAAAAATTTTAGATAAAATTTAGGTTTTATTTTTAAATTTTAGTTAAAAAAAAAAAATTTGAAGCTAACCCCTTTTTTTAGGATACCATTTTATTTTTTAAGATTAAAAAAAAAAAATAACAAATTAAAAAAAAAATTGTTTTTTTTCTTGTTATTTAAAAAAAAAAATCATTCTTTTGTTTTTTTTTTTAATTTAAAAATATACTAAAAAATAAAAATTCCCACAAAATAATAATAATATATATATATCATATATATATTATTATTAAAAAAAAAATTTCTTTTTGAAAACTAACCATCTTTTAGATATGATTCCATTTTTTTTTTAAAAACCATTAAAAATGCAAAACATTAAAAAATAATAATAAAAACAATAAAAAATAAAATAATAAAACACAACCAAACAAATTGTTAAAAAAAAAAAAACAACACAACAAATAACAAATCCTGTCATATCAAAACAGAGCCGAGAGCATTCAAACAAATAAACAAAACACCAAACATTTTCAATACAACGCCAATACAAAACATATCAAACTCAAAATTCTCTGTAGGTACCCAGAACCGAAATCTGCAGTATGATTTTATCAACATCATGGCAAAAGAAAGATTGCATTAACATTTGTTTTGTTGTATATAAAGGGTTTGAAAGCTCGTTTCGGTGATTTTCTCGTTTGTGTTTTCGTTAAGCCTTCGAGGAGAAACCATGGAAGAAGCTGGTGGAGTTGAGACCTTTGCCTTCCAGGCTGAGATCAACCAACTTTGAGTCTTATTATCAACACTTTTTATGGCAACAACAAAATTTTTCTCAGAAATCTCCTCAGCGACTCCTCAAATGCTTTGGACAGGATCCAGTTAAGACATTGACAGAGCTTTGGATTGCTGAAGAAGGATTACACGAAGAATTTCTCAACATTCTCCATCCCTACGTCTGCAATTTTTTCTTCTTAGGCCGCAGAAAATGATGAATTCCAATTCATATTGGAACGCCATCAACCCTCCATATGCCATTTTTCGTTTTGGTTTACGTTTTTTTTTCCATTTGTTTTGGGTTTCTTTTCCATTTTTTAATTTGTTTTGTATTTATTGTTATATATTGTATTTATTTTTATTTTGATTTGTTTTGATTTATATTTATATATTTTTAGTTAATGATTAATTTGTGTTGATTTGTATTTATATATTTATCAAAACAAATCATAATTTCTTAATGTTTGATTTGTTTTGATTTATATTTATATATTTTTAGTTAATGATTGATTTGTTTTGATTTGTATTTGTATATTTTTAGTTATAATTTCTTATTATAGTGAAAGTTTGATTTGTATTAATATATGTTATGATTTGTATTAATATATTAATATATTAATATGTTGTTATAATTATATTAATATGGTTGTAATTTTCTTTAATTGTGATTTGTTATTATGATTGTTATGTTTGATTGTATTAATATATTGTTCTATATTAGATATGATTGTTATTATTATATTATGTTTGTTATCATTAGAAAATAAAGTAAAAATTGTGTTGTGTTTTGTGATAGTTGTTGTTTTGAAAGATTTAAGGGGTGAATATTCGCATGTGAAGGATATTGGCATAAAAAAACTTTCGTGATATGCAAATTGAGAGAATCATGAGAATTACAGGAACTGGTTGAAACTACAAGAGTTGGTACAAGTGAAAAATAAAAAATTAATTAAAAAAAATCCACAAAATTCACGCATGTCTGAAAATAAATAATAGAACACCTGGAAACAAATTTTGAGGATCGATTTATCAAACATTTGGAGGATTCTATAGATGATGATTATCTTGTTTCAATAGCTTCAAGTTGGCATTAAACTTATAACATATTCCTGTTGAATTCTTTTATATGACATACTAATATGCAGAACACAACAGATCTTTCTAATGCCAATCTTTTTGTCGAGCATATTTCATCTGACACAAACAAGGAGTATTACTTTTCATGGTTATTTTTAAGAATGGATTGATATTAATATCATGATTAAGTCAATTTCAACTCTTTTATTGTCCTTAATATGTTTTATTTGGTACGAAATTTTTACATAAGAATCATGAAGGAACTGGCCATTTCTTCTTGAACGCACTTATGTTTTCTTTGCACCAAGTTTTTTTTACAGGTTACAGGATAATCAAGTATTCATTAAGGAGATTGCATTGTGCGCACAATTGATCTTCAAATGACTAAATTCATGAAAAACCATAAAGACAAATCCATGTTCACAACCACAACCTTACACCTCCCTTTTTGCAAAAGATTTTTCCACCAATTTTCAATCTATAAAGCATGCCATTTCCATGTCCATTTTTTTACAGCAAGATTTCTTGTTCATTCACCATGCATTTCCTTTCATCTATTCCTAACACACAATAAAAGCCATATTCCATTTCCATTTCCTTTTTCCTACCATTTTTCAATTCCGCCAATAAAACCCTGCTTCTACGTATATCATTGAGTCAAATTCCTAGAGTCAAATTATCTTTGTAAAAACACCTAGAGGCTTGCATTCCTTAATGGCAAGTACTCTTGCCAATGAACAATGGGAGTACATTACTATCCCTTTCTCGTTGGATCTTGTAGGTGACTCGACCACAACAAACTTATTCGTACCTACAAAGATGTGTTAGGCATATTGACTCCCATTGGAATCAATGGTGGGAGCTCTCGTGTTGACTAGTGGCATTCATTAACGGCCACTAAGTCAACAACGGCCATCGAGCATTGAAGACTTGAAGACCCATATTTTGTAGCAGATGAAGCAGATTTCCTTTCATTTGTTTTTCAGCTTGTCATGACTTGAGGACAAGTCAATAAATAAGGCTGGGGGGAGGAAAATGTAACTTCTATATTTTGTATACCTTCCAAGCCTTGTACATTTTTAGCCATATTCAGCAAACTCATCAGATTCATCAGACTGTTTAGTAGAAGATCCAGCAGCAGATACGACAATACAGATCCATCTTTCATCCACAACTTGATTCAGATCAGAATTGCAGCAGCTGAACATGCATGATTCATCCACTTATGTAGGTAAGTAAGGTATGATGTTTTCTAACCTTTAATCTTGAAATTCTTTTTAGATGCTAAAATGATGATATTTGGAAAATATTCCACTATTTCACTATTCCCTTTCTCATTAAAAATTTCCAAAAACCATCAGTTGGGGAGGGGGGAATTTCACACTTCATTTTTTCTCTCATTCATGTTACATCTTAACCCACATAGTCTTCCCACAATAAAAAAAACTACTACAAAATGATGAGCATATTAAATGACTTCTTAAAATGATTGATCTCAACAAAGTAAATAATGATTTTAACACAAGAACCAATCATTAAACAGAGATCTCAACAAAGTAAATAATGATTGTAACACAAGAACCAATCATTAAAAGATGAAAATGCTTTGCAAAAATAAAAAGTTATCCAAAGATGTGCAAAGTTAAAAGGAAGTCCATGATTGAAAGATGCTTGTTACACAAGAACCAAACATCTTGTAAAAGGAATCTCATCCAAGAATCAAATTAAACAAGTCATTGTAGTAGCTTGCATGAGGACATGCAAGAGCTTCAGCTGGGGAGTATGTTTGGGTTTCAAAATATCATACAAAATCACTCATTACCATTCATTTTTCACCTATGCTTCCATTATATCACTCATTATTCACCACCATGTCACTTCATTTTCCCTATTATTCACCATTAATGGGTCTCATTTATATTTTCCAAATATTATTTATTTTTAAGCATTTTTAAGAGAAATTCTTGATTAAATATTATAAAATAATATATTTTACTTTATATATGGAAAGTGGGTTTTTTTGTGACATGTGTAGGTGCCAAGGAAGCTTCCAAGACACCTTTATGTGGCCTTGAATGATCAAATTCGAATTTGAAGAGATAAACCTCATGGAGAAGATCAAGGACAAAAAGGGGTTATGTGTCTAGATGGTTGAGAGATGTATGGAACTAAAGAGAGATTAGTGGATGATCATTATGAGTTTGTTACTCATCCCATTGTATAAATAGGAGTACAATCTCCTCCATTTGTAATCTTGAAGTTTTTGTAATCTTAGAATTTTGGAGTATGTAATCTTAGAAACTTAGAGTTGTAATCTTAGAGTTGGTTTGTAATGGAGATTTTGAAATAAAGGATCATACTTCAATTTTGCTTCTACATCTGAGTCTCATTGAAGTGGTGTGCTTGTGGAGTTATGGAGGGCCCCCATGGCCTCACTTGCATGCTTATTTGTTTATTTTAGGTATAACTTAATTTATGTTTTTGTTTGATTTCAACTTTTAAGTTTTGTTAAATGTTCTAATATTGGAAGGATCTTATTTGAAAGTGTTTTTGTAAGAGAACCATAAGATCTCAGACAATTATTAGATCTAGGTTTATTTCATTTCAGCTTTTAATTTCTTATTAGATGTTCTAATGTTGGAAGAGATCTTGTAGAATATGTTCTTGTAAGAGAACCATAGATCTCAAACAATTATTAGATCTAGGTTTGTTTAGTTATTGGAAGAGATCTTGTCGAATATGTTCTTGTAAGAGAACCAAAGATCTCGGACAAATTAGAAATCTTTCTAGATCTATATATTTTAGATAAGCACTTCTAAGTTTACCTTCCCGGGTTGACATTAAATTAACTCTGATTGACATCATCAATTGGAACCAAACACCTCGGGTGAAACTCTATGCTCTTTGGAGTAGAGTGAAAATGTCGGCATTGTGTTAGACTACAGCGGAAACCTTGTTGGCCTCTAACCTGAACCCAGGTCTTGCTCAGAGACCTTCTTTCTCACCAACACTATTTATCAATTGATAAATCATAGGCAAAGAGGTATAGTTACAAGCTGCATCAAGCAATTTCAAAATTTATTCATAGAGTGAGGAACCTTATCAAAGATAATTCATTGATCTCTTTATAGGCATGTTAATGGACAACAACGAACATGGTGTGCATCTTCAAGCCTAAATCCTTGGATTTGGCTTTGATGTGGAAAAGAGAGTTGAAAGTAAAAATATGGCTACCAAAAGGGTTATAACTAACACCTATAGAGCACAAAATGTTTTCACTTCTAGCCCCACTCAATGCACAAGGTTGACACCTCAACAAACAAATGAAAGAGGAAAAAAATGGGACTATATTTTAATTGTAATAGGAAGTACATCAAGGGGAATAAATGTGGTATATCCAAGGGATAAATCAATAATTCATGAGCTGGATGGTATTTTTCTCCCCCAAGTTGGGGAGGTCAATGGCTTGATTCTATTAATCCCCTCAAGGTTTGGTGATTGGAACCTAGGCAATGGTGATTTTCCTTAGCTACCATATGTTGATGGTTATAAAGTATTTAGGGATTTCCCATTGGTTTGTAAACTATTGTCGATATTCCACTATAATAATTTGTCTCAAAAGATATTAGAACATTCTATTATCTTTTATTATGTAATGTTTTACTTTACCTTTTAGATTTAAAATTAATAGTTAAGCACAAACATTACTAAAATTAATTGAAACTGAAATGAAAGATGCTCAACAAATAGCATTCCATCCACACAAGGAGAAAAATATTTACCTTGGGAAAGCCCAACTATAAGGTAAGCCCTATGCCTTGATCATTTCTTCTCAATTATGAAATACAAATACAAAGAAAGTGCACATACTATGGAGTTTTAATTGACATTATGGCCTGAAATGTTGCTACATGATCTTCTACTTCCTATGTTATAGTTCAATACCCCAATCTTAGATGCTATGCTCAACTATGGAAGAATAAACACTACATGAGCATGGAACCCTTTCATACCCTACTAGCTTAGTATTTAACATGGCTTCATAGTTATATAGGGTTAGGGTTAGAGGGTGCTTTCATGCCTAAAATTCAAATTAGGGTTATGGTTTTATACCTTCTAGAAAGTACACACCTAACTAGCTCCACCTGTGTGAGAAATGGAAATTGACTTGGAATCCACTCAGTGTATGGTGGTTAACATAATAGGTGATCTTGCATGAGAAATTACTTCCTCATGCAACCTCCAATTAAGGTGAGATTTGCATGATTAGAAATCTCTTGGTGTTTCAAACAGCTTTAAGAGGTTAGAAAATGTAACAACCTTGGGTTAAAATTTCATGTAATAAAGGTTAATAAAGGAAAAATAAGACCAAGGCCACGGGACACGTAATCCAAGTTGAACGTTGGGCAAAGCACTATAGTGGGAATTATTTTTGGTTTATTTATGGCTAAGGAAATTGGAAAAGGAATTGGTGAAGGAAAAGAGGCACTAATTAGAATTTATTTATGAGAAATAAAGGAAAATATGAGAAAAGGAAGGTGAAGATACACAAATTTACATGAGAGGGAAATTGGAAGGAAAATTAAGGAAAATGAAGAAAATAGAAACATCAATAATAAAAAGGCTACAAAGACCCAGTTCATAGATTTTCCCATTTTGGGCTTTGGAATTAGTTTTAGAGAGAGATAGAGAGCATCAAGAGGAGAAAGCAAGCAAGAGAGAAAGCAAATGAATGAAAATGAAAGCAAAAGACGAGCAAGGAAAGAGAGGAGAAGGTTGGATCAACAACTTCGGTAGGAAGATTTTGCAATAACAGGTTGAATGTGTGATTTCTTGGCTGAGGTGTGAATGCATGGCCCATGTATATGTGTATTTGGTTCATTTTTTGTCAGTGACATGGGTTTTGTTAGGTTTGACAGTGGTTTCAACCTTGCCTTTCCATTTCCTAGATAGCCATGGTATGATGGATTTATTTTTTGGTTGAGCTTTGGATTCCCATAAGGTTTTTGAACTGGGTGAGGTGGTCTCAGGAAAATTCCCAATGGTTGGGGGTGGAGATGATTTTATTTAGGAAGCCTTGGATAGGTGGGTGGAGATAGGAAAATTCCTGAAGGTATGGTGAAAACATTCTGAGGCATCCAATCTTTTTTTTGTTTTGTGATCTCTTAATCGGTTTTAGCGATATTGAGGTAGTTTGAGAGTGTATGTGGTTTAACCTTTGGATTCACATTATTTTTTATGTCTTGGTTTATCTCATGATATCCCACATTCATGATTGTAATATGGCATGGGGATGATTGGCTGAAAGAAATATTTGGTTTAGCTCAATCTATGGTTGGGTGGTATGTGGACGTCCTTCACTTGGTTGGCTTTTAAATAATTTAATAAAAGTTATTTTCCTATTGTGATTTATGAGTATTGTCACTGGTTATTATGTTAACTTTATGGTTTTTCTTTCATGGTTAATATCATGATTATATGTTGGTTATAAACATGGTTTTATAATATGTTATATATATGTCTCTTGTTCGTGCTTTGATAAGTTAATGAAGGGTTGATGAATGCAAGGGCTAACAATTTTTGTTGCAACTAATTGAGAGGGAATTAGACCTTCTCAGTGGTTTTCAATTAAAGAAAAAGGATTTACACACATATACACATTTATGACCTATATGTTACATGTTTACCATGTGTTTAACGAGTTGTCTATTGTGTTCCAGTCAATCTAGGCCAATTTTTTTATTCAAGATTGAATGTTTAGCTTTGTCATCATGTTAATAATGGTTCTATAAAGTCTTAGAAAATTTTGAGCAGTATTCTGGAGGCTGGCCTGAAAAGATGGCAAATTTCCTGGGACCGCATGCTCAGAATTAAGGAGTTTAGGCCTTAATCGCATGGAGGTAAGCATCTGAGTGTGGTTATAGCCTCATAATTGCATGGAAGTAGTGTGAAGAGTGTGGTTGGGGGTATAGGTTTGTGAAACAAGGTTCTACTTCAGGGATTGACCACATATGGATTTTCCTCATCTCCCAAGTGATCTGTATTCCATATAGGATGTCAATTTGTGGTCAATTTGTAGGCCCCACTTCCTTAACTAGAACTAGCAGGTTGGGTCATGTCATAGTGGCACTCCACTTCACATTTCCCGGAGGGCTTGTAAAAGAAGGTAAATATGTGGGAGGAGGTGCTACAAATTGTTATCGGAGCTTCTAGGTTCAAATACTTGGACTGGATGGTAGGATGTGATTTTTGTGCATGTATGTCAGTCGTATGCATGCATTATAGTAGCTATGGTTTTCATGTATGTAGTCAGTGTTACAATTTGAGCTATCATGCATGAGGTCAATAGGTTGGTATGTTGGGTTCAATATATATATATATATATATATATCGTGATAATATGGATTGATTTGTGTAGATGAGATAACCTCCCTTGAAATTCACTAAGGTATGTTTGTTTGTGCTATATTTGGCTATCTGACATGGTATGTTTGCATGAAGAATAAGATCAGAGATGACAAGAAAAATGGTGGATTATAGTTCGCGTGACTCTCCTTATAGATCAATTGAGTAGCATGGGGTATATTAATCTCTTGACATATTAGATACTTTGAGAATACTAAAGGTAGAAATCAAGAGTTGCAAAGAAGATAATGAAAGGATCGTTCAGTCACATGAAATACCTTCCAAGGCTTAGGAAAAGTAAGCTGAGGTCAATGCAGTGATCCTTCAAATCTTATCATATTTGTAGAGACAGAGAAAACCATAAATCAATTATGGGTAGGAGGAAATGATTAATTGGATGTATGGTAGCAGGTCTCATGGAGGGCACATGTCAGACAGGGATGACATGGTCAGAGGTGGCAGATGGTTGGATACACTTGACATGAGAAGTAGTGGTTATGGGTTCTATTATAGTTTTGGTTGAGATAGACATCATGGTAATCATCACTATAATCCTTATAGTAGGAGTGAGAGGGGATACTTTCTAGAAGAATTCTGTTAGTATGAATTCTTCGTCGAAGTGTACGAAAAAGAACCACTTTAGCTACGCATAACTAATAGCCCTAACAACAATAGAGGCTGCCAAACATCTTCAGATCTGCGATTAGTAGTTAAAATGCTGCAACAAACAGATCTATAAATGGAAAGACATTAAGCAGTAAAGTAAAGAGTTTGCTCCATGCATCCAACAGACAAGACAAGAACACGATTTTTTGAATGAATTTTTATATTACAGGGCACCTGGGAGGAAACAAGAAGGTGTATCCAGATCTCCTCAATGGGATGGGTTCTTTGTAGTCCTCGGCACTTCAGATCTAAGCTTTCTCTCTCTTGTAGATGTAGAAAACCCAATGTAGAAGATAGAGCTCAATGGGAGCAAATGGTAGGAATGAGACCAAGTGTATAGATCCAGAGTGATCTAGTAGGCAACAAAAGGTGAAGAATGATGGGGAAAACCCTCCTATTTATAACAAAATATTGGGTCATTCTAGATCTTGGTGCATGATTAAAATATTGTTAACCAAATCTAGATCCACCTTTTATGGAATATTTTATTATATTTGTTGGAGGGAAAAGGTATTTGACTTGGGTCAAATCCCTTGATTTGTCAAAAATAAATAAATAAATGATTTATTTATCTTTTTAAGGAAGTGGTTAGAAGATAATCAAATAAATAATGATTTATTTAATTATTTGTGGGTGAGTTGGTCATATTTAACAAGGAATATTATCTAAATAAGATTTAAATAATTATTCCTAGAAAATAATAAGATAAATAAAGGTTTATCTAATTAATTTCTTTGTTTTTGGGTTAAACATGACTGGGAATAATAATTAAATTATGGTTTAATTAATTATTCCATGAGGAAAATCAAACAAATATAGGTTTATTTAATATTTCCTTTTGGGGTTTCCTGTTTTAACATAGTGAAAGCAGTTTTACTTAGGGTAAAACTGGTCTTACATGGTGTACTTGGGTCCATCTAATGATAATAGGTTAGATGACCAAAAAATGGTGTAACAGATTGCCCCCCAGCGTGCGAGTGTCAGGGGAAAATCGTATGACCGAAGTACGTTGTAAGAACTCAATCACCAGACAACAAAAGGGAAGTCAGAGAGAGAAATGCAAGGTAGATAGTGTGCTGAAGAACTAGACCCTGAGGAGATGAGACTCGCAGGTGCAACAAGTCTCTTTTTATGAGAGGGTACCTGTGCTGAAGGCGGTGGGGGAGGCATACCTATGCCCGCCGAGACAAAGTACAAAAGAATAGTGTGTCCGGTAAACAAGGGACCGAATATGAAATTGTTGGCATAAACGAAGCAGTTAGTATTGAAGAGTCTCACATACATGCGTGCACGGGATAACGACGGGGACTAGTACAATAATATACGAGTACATAGAGATAAATACAACCCAAATGCCCCACATGTAAATGGGGAAGGGCTCTAGGGAAATACGGCGATACATGCAAATCATAGAGGTCTTGCAAAGTGGCTAAGACGACATCATCGAAAATACGGAGCGGCATCGAAAGGGGAGGCACCAATGGAGAGGTCGTCGGGCATGTGGGGGGGGGGCTGCAGGGCCACCCCCCTCAATGAGGGTTGAGACGACTCACACACACCGAGGGTCATCAAGAGGCTGGCTGGCCGGGTCCTTTGAACCGTCAGAAATGTCAGAATCTCGATCATGCGGAAAGGAGCTGGAGAAGCAATCAAGTCAAAGGGAAGTGAGAGATCCCCCTGCCTGATCCGAGGCACCGAACAAGAGTGGAAGCTGGAACCAAGGTACACCGCCCTCTAGACCTTGCTTCTGGAATGGATGTGCTGATGTCGACAGAAGGAGGTCCGCCATAGGTGAGGCAATGAGAGATCCTAAACTAAGGCACGAGAGAAAATAGTAGAGCGACGGACAGACTGACACTAATGATGATAGTGGAAATAGGAAGGATGGAGTGGCGAATGGACGACTTCCCTTGTTAGAGCATAAAGGGCATGAATGACATGGAAGCGACTGACACAATATCGGAAGGGACAGGGGACAGTGGGGCTGAAGGTCATGATATGCGACACAAGAGAGGAACCAAGCAAAGAAGAATGGAGGGCTATAGTGGGGTATAAAGGGACGCAGGATAGACTCCATGAATGCAATGATGACTCAACTTGGATGCTCTAAACAAGGGCGACTTGATAGTGCTGCCACATAGTACAGGCACCAATGGGGGACCATGGAAGCATGAGTATAAGGTGGGCACTCATGACGAAAATCGACACGAACATGGACAAGTAAGGGAGCGATATGGTGCCCCAAGTACAAGTGTCGTAAGTGAGGAAATTCGATTTTAAGGAGCGGTGAAGTGACCCTTCGTGGACAAAATGCGTCTGGGTGAAGTATCAAATCACCAAAAACTAATAAAAACCCATTTGAGAGCTCGGTGAGATCTGTCCAGCGGTGCTGACGGTTCGTCGAACGGGGCTACGGTGTGGTCGCAGCAGTCGAAAGAAGAAACAGGGGTTCTCTTTTAATGAGGCAGTTTTTCCTCCAAAATCATTCATTTGCTATTGTTGCTGTGGTGAATGTGGAGAGGAGAGAAGGCCCTAAATCTTGCGGTGAACGTAGCGGACAAACCGACCATTGGAATCGAGATCTGTCAGTTGGAGGTAAGAGGCCTAACCTTGCTCTTGCATTTTGATGGATTACATTTGCAGTTTAGGGCCCAAAACCCCAGAAACAGCCCCTCCTTCATCTCTACGGCCGGGTCGCACTTTTTGGGGAAAAAAGTGCGACCCAGGACGCAGGTATTAGGGCAAAAAGTGCGACCTGGTCCAGAAAATGGCAGAAAACTGCGACCTGGGAGATGAGGGGGGTTTGGTGCTGTTTTATGGCTGGGAGTTGGGTTTTGGTGTGTGGTTATGGTTTTCCCGATCTGTACCCTGACAAAAAGAATGTGTTTGTGCAGGTATGGCAGAGTTACGGGTCAACTGGAGAGAGAGGGATCTGGGAACACTTCGGGCAGAGATCCAGGCGGATCAGGGCGTCCGTCGTGTATTGGCCGATTTGGGGTTCTCAAGTTTGTGGAGAACCCGTTGATGAGAGCAGGGGAACCATTACTGGCCCGGATTATCAGTTACTGGGATCCAGATCAGGAGATCTTTGTAGTGCAAGGGCACAGGATCGAACTGACGGTCCAGGATGTGTACTTCCTGACCGGCCTCCCACCATTGGGGATAGTGGGAGACACGCAGCCAGTGTTGCCGCGGGGGCGGCATATCATGGAGTTTGTGGAACGCCATTGTCGACCGGGTCTTCAAGTCAAGGGGACTCGAATATCGATCGGGGATCTAGAGAGGCTAGAAACCCGTGCAGTGGCCGCAGCTGTGCTGCGAATCCTGGGCAGCCAGGCGTTCCATCACATCACCAGTGGGCAGATGACGATAGTGGAGAGTGTGTTGGGTGGGACCTACTTTGGGTGGGCCCAAATGATGTTGGTGGCGCTAAAGCGACAGTTGTCGCTATGCAGGCGGCAGGTGAATCATGATTGCTCATATGGGACTTTATTGTGTGCCTTCTTCTTTGAGAAGATCCCGACCTTGAGGCCTCGTGTGCAGCTTCCAGATGGGGGCCCGAGAGAGCCCAAGATGCGCCGTTGGGGACGACTACTCTGCAGGGGAGGAGGAGGGGCGGTCGGGCGAGTGTTTCGACCGGAGTTTTTTGCCCATTGGGATCAGATGCCATTGTACATAGACGACTACCCGTATAGTGGGATGAGCTACTGTGGGGATCCGGATCTGCCACTTCCGCCTGGTCGAGTCTGGGGGCCCGATGGTAAGTGACAAATTGCTATTCTTATATGGGCATGTTTAGAGTTTTTTGGATAGTAAATAATGGTACTGATTCATGGTCTTTTGGTATGCAGATATAGCACCGGTAAAACCGGCCGGATATATGGGACGACCGGCAGCGTCTGGAGCTACGGGTTCGAGTGGATCGAGAGCAGCGCAAAATGATGGTGCAGCCGCCCTACTGGAGGACATCCGCCGTAGATGTGAGCAGCTGTTGACCGGAGTATCAGAGCGCGGGTGGCAGGATTTAGACGACCAATACATAGAGCCATGTGTTGGTCTCCCCTCGGAGTGGCGAGGTATCATGCGGCGCATGGCGATGGCTGGTCAGGCTATGCGTGATCTACATGCTGCAGGGGCAGAGCCATTGGCCCGGGAGCCTCCAGATAGTGATTAGGGGCATATGGTGCCCCCTCTGATGTATGTAGGGGCAGGTGGTGCCCCCTATGATGTATGTAGGGGCATGTGGTGCCCCCCAGTTTTTGGATTTTTGTTCGTAACATGCTATGGGCATGTCGTATGTATCAGAGTAGATGGACTCGTAAATATATGGTTTGCGACACATATTATGGATATGTATCGTCTTTTGATGGTTGATTTAATGTTATTGTCTTGTATGAAATGTGTGTGATAAATGCCAATCTAGAACATGGTTTGCAATACTATCTACGTAGTGATTCTGGTCTCGGGGTACATGGTTGAAAGTTGTGGTTTCAAACGCACGTATTAAGACTTTCACTCGTAAATAGTGTCTAAATAGCACAGGGTTATGCACACAATAAACACCATTTAGTTTCATTACAAGAAGCAGGGAATCCAAACGAACGTGCAGATGGAGGATGCGATGAAAGAGGGCATCAGCTAATAGGCCATGCACTGCATCATATTCGGCCTAATTGTTGGTGGCAGAACCAATGCATACCCCGTTAGAAAGAACGAGGTCATGCAAGGGGGTGAAGATGGCCCAACCTGCCGAGGCAAGATTCCTGGAGTAGCGACTTGCACCATCGGCATAACCGATAAAGGGTGTGGACGGGGGGTCCTGCAAAATGGTGTGACAAGACAATAAATGAGGGGATGAAAGGAAATGACGGCAGCGTGAGGGTACAGAAGTCATTGAGCGGCAATGGCAGGAGGAGGGGGAAGTGGCAGGATGATCAAGACTCAAACAAGGTGGTGTATGAGAGCTATTGGAAACATGGTGAGGACTCGGGCTGCGGAGGTCAACAGAGACACAAGTGGAGTGATCTCGAGTATGAGGGGGAATAGAGTGATCAAGGGACACAACAGGGGAGGATGCAGACGGGCTAGGCTCCGAGTGTCGTGCAGAGGAGGATAGGTAAAGGATGGTTACCATAGACTCAGTCATCTGAACATCAGGGGGGGGGATGTTGATGGGAGCGGGGGGATCCTCAGGCTGGCCTGAAGCATACTGCGCGAGAATGGGAGAGGCAGATTGATTTTGTTCAACCTCATACTTGCGGATCACCTCAAGGGAGGCACAGTAATGCGTCAGGTGAGGACAATAATGGGAGTAGTGGCCATGGACACCGCACAAGGCACAGGGTTTGTTGGTGCGGAGAGTCTTGGGGTTCTTGGGGACGGTCGAAGAAGGAGTGGGGGTTTCAGGGACCGTAGTGTCGGGGAACGCGACTTTAACCATGGGCCGGATACGAGGTAACTCGGGACAAGCATGGGTGGCATGACCAGTGACATCACATAAGGCACAAGGCTTCGCGAGCGGAGAAGGAGCCGGGTTGGTCGTGGTGGTCTGGTCTTTGGTTGCCCCCTCCGAAGCAGGCCGCTTATGGGCAGCCTGAGACGATTGCATCATGCAAACATTTGATAAGTTGGGATCAGTAACAGGAGGGGGCGGAAGATGAGGAAAAGTACCAAGCAGGGTGGAATCTTTATAGACGCCGGGGGAGACACTGGTCAAAGAATCGACGGTTTGCTTGTTGGCTACAGAAGAGATGGTCGTCTCGGAGGAGGTCTGAGACGGCGGCTCATGATAAGATAGCTGGTCGATGGTGACTATCTTCCCATTATGTGGAAAAGACATCTTGCGGAAAACCGCGGATGGGACATCAGACATGGCATAGGTGTAGCTTCGCCCCAATAGAATGTTGTAGTCTAGAGGGGCGTCAATGACTTCGACATCAACGCAAACAGTCTTACCGGCGAGGGTGATCGGACAGTTACGAAACAGGCCAATAGGCTGGGAGGCATGACCGCCCCACGCTCGAAGGGTGATCGTGGAAGGGGCCAGCTCAGGGGATCCGAGTTGCTTCCAAACCGAAGCGGACATCACACAGGTGGATGCCCCCTCATCAATTATACACCGGGATACAGTGGCGTTCCGGATTTTGACTGGGATTTGGAAAGCAACGGAAGGAGGAAGAGGAGGGTGGTCCGATTGAGTGGCGTCGAAAACAATCATTTGGTCATCAACAGGATCAACAGCGCCCACGACAGATAGTAGAGCCTTCTTGAGAAGGGGTATGACCGGAGGAGTTCTGTGAAAATGGTAGCAGGGGATTGCGCCAAATCATCTACTATACTATGACCGGGCGTGCTCGACCGGCGTATTTCGCGCAATGGGGCCTTTTTGGAATTCGATGAACCTCAACTTTTGGTTGAGGGATGTGTAAGGGGCCACTGGATGTCGAAAGAGGCTCTGTAGAACCTGAAGATGGGGGCTCGGGAGCAGACTGAGCAGGGGGCTTGGTGTACTGGCGAGACCGAGTTTGAAGGTGAAGGTCAACGGAAGGGGACGGATCGGAGTGCATCATGAGGATCTGGTAGTCAGAGGAACCAGAAATGGACGAGGGTGTGGCTGCATGGCTGTCAGGGGGTTGGGTAGCCACGAATCCCTGTTGAGGGAAAGGATCAGTGAACACAGCTGGCTGGGTAGTGGCCACATTAGGAGGAGCGTGAGGGGAGGCGTGTTGTCCGCACAATGTGGCTTGAGACTCCCACATCTGTCGCATCTGGGGTAAAAGAGGACAATCGTGAGTGTAGTGACCGTAAACACCGCAACACGAACAGGGCTTGTTTGTGCGAAGCGGCCTGTCCGGCCTGGGCGGAATGCCCTGAGGCGGGTTGCTAGTGTTAGGGTCCACACCAGAATTGGGTCCTCGGTTACCGGGGGCAGATGGGTTCTGGTTGCCTCTCCGCCTTCTTTGAGAAGAAGGGGGATTAACCGCACCCTGCTGTGCAAATACTTGCCCTGGAGGGGGTTGTAAGTGCTGTTGCGGGTTGTGAGGAGGCAAGGGAGGCGGAAGCGCATATGCTGGAGGAGCTGGTGCACCAGGCTATGGATAAAAGTAAGGGTTGGGTTGGGCGACATTGAGGTAAGCAGGAGGTTGGGCAAAAGGAGGAGGCATGCCGTATCCTGGATACATGTTGCCGGGAGGGGGAAGAGTGCTTGAGGTGCTAGCCCCTCCCTGAGGGAGACCATAGCTCATAGGAGGGTGAGCAGATGGGTGGGAAAGAGATCCAACAATACCGTCGGCGGAATGAGATGCCCCCGGGGCGTTAGCGCCACCGGGCCTGGGGATGTCAGGAAGAACGGTATAAACATAACCAGATTGGGCGTAGATCAGGTCATATTTTAAAGCTATTTGGAGGGCGTCTTCTTCAGATTGAGGAAAGTGAGAGGCGACATCTTTGCCGATGGGAGACGGGAGGGTGCGAAGGAACCAGTCCATGTAAACCCGATCTTCAAAGGGAGGGGCTCGACATAAGCTCCGTCTTCGTCGCCATTCCTGGACATGGGCAGAAAGGCGTGTTGAAGAGGATTGCTTGAAGGAAGTCAAGAGCTCCGTGCCGGTGTCGTAGCGGAGAGGAAGCTGGAAGTATGACAAAAAGGCTTGGGCAAGAGTCTCGAAGGTGGTATGGGAAGAAGTGGCTTGTTCAACATACCATTTAGAAGCTTCGCCGGTAAGCGTGCGTTGGAACAAACGAAGACGGATGGAGTCATCGGTAATGGAATTGGAGGAACACCACATGTGGAAAGACCAGACGTGATTGGTTGGATCTTCTCCATTAAGGCCCTCGAACTTAGGGATATCAGAGGGCAGCTTGGTGGGCATAGCGGGCCAGGTAGCATTGTGGTGAATGGGGTCATTAATCAACTGATGGAAATCGGGGAGGCTGAGGCCTACAATGTACGGCAGCACAGGGGTGGCCGGGGTAGTGGTTGTGACGGTTCCGCTAGAAGTAGGGCCGGCATTGGGGCCGGGAGAACCGCTAGCGTTAGGCCCTGATCCAGACATGGTGAAGGTAACAGGGGGAGAACCAGAAGGAGAAAGGGGACCCGATGAATCAGGAGAGGAGTCGGAGTGTGGACTCGAAGGTGGACTGGCTCGACGACGGCGGTGCGGAGCAGGTCGATCAACCGGAAACTGAGGGTGAAGGCCAAGAAGTCTCCGGGAACGGCGCCTTGGGGGCGCAATGATGACAGGAAGAAGGAAACCGACAAGGGAAGAAAGGGACAGAATCAAGAAAGGTCAAGGGCAGATAAGGTGTAGTGACAATTGATTTTAGAGTCTTTGCCAGGCGGTGTTAACCGGGCGCTTATTCACTTAGGGTCAGTGTGTGGCATGCGTTAATTTTAATTTTTAAACCCTTTCCGTTGTTGAGAGCAAGAAAAAGTGTGCTGCATAGCTGAAAATAAACCTACAGAATAGAATGCTGAAATAACAGAAAAATAACAGCTACGTATGCATCTATCTAACCCAAGAAGGTGGGTCTCTCACAACTACGCTGAAAAGAAAGGGAAAAACTATGTAAAACACACATAAAGGGAGCTGAACAGATCTAGGGTCAAAAGGGACAGAGATCTGGAGGATAAAGCTGCAGGCAAGAGGTGCAGATCACAGCCAAGAGACAGAGGCAAGGTGGCTGGAAAAAGGAAGGAAATCAGCAAAAAACCAGAGGGGCAAGGTGGAGGCCTTCAAAGGAGGTCCAAACAAAACGACAAGAGGTGATTTGAAAGGAAAAGAGGTTGATTTCAATGGATCTGAAAGGGAGGTAACAGATCTGGAAAAGGAGGGGCTGAAGCTCTGAAACCGACGGCTGAAACGGCTAAAACTATTCCACAAAAAGTGGAGGGTACCAAAGCCCCAGGGGGCCGTGTTCCCACCAGATGAGTAAGGGGGGACGATTCGGTCAAGGCTATTGAGACAGCCGGAAGACCCCCGATGCGTGTCGTAGCGCAACTCGCAAAAGCTGCGGTGTACGTCGGAAAAAAAGGAGTCGGGCAGCTTCGACTCCGATCCGAGTGTGTCGAAAAGCAGCCGAGGCGGGCACTGAGGTCCAGGTCGCAGTTTAGGGCCTGAAAAGTGAAGGCGACCCCCCCGTTCGGTTGTCTCGGCGGTACTTAAAAGTTGCCGTCTTGGCTTGCTATCAAAGTCGCTTACCTGTGCAATAGGGCCAGAAACACACAGAAGTTAGAAATTTTAAGTTTTTAGGGTTTCATGTGAGAAAAATGACATAAAAAGAGGAAAACTAAGCAGCTGAAAAGAAGCCCTAGGGCTTGAAGTAGCTGGATATGCAGGAATATGAAAAAAGACAGCGGTCGTAATTTAAAACCTGTGTGGAGTCGCCATTTGTTAGTATGAATTCTTCGTCGAAGTGTACGAAAAAGAACCACTCTAGCTACGCATAACTAATAGCCCTAACAACAATAGAGGCTGCCAAACATCTTCAGATCTGCGATTAGTAGTTAAAATGCTGCAACAAACAGATCTATAAATGGAAAGACATTAAGCAGTAAAGTAAATAGTTTGCTCCATGCATCCAACAGACAAGACAAGAACACGATTTTTGAATGAATTTTTATATTACAGGGCACCTGGGAGGAAACAAGAAGGTGTATCCAGATCTCCTCAATGGGATGGGTTCTTTGTAGTCCTCATCACTTCAGATCTAAGCTTTCTCTCTCTTGTAGATGTAGAAAACCCAATGCAGAAAGTAGAGCTCAATGGGAGCAAATGGTAGAAAAATGAGACCAAGTGTATAGATCCAGAGTGATCTAATAGGCAACAAAAGGTGAAGAATGATGGGGAAAACCCTCCTATTTATAACAAAATATTGGCTCATTCTAGATCTTGGTGCATGATTAAAATAATGTTAATCAAATCTAGATCCACCTCTATGGAATATTTTATTATTATTTGTTGGAGGGAAAGGGTGTTTGACTTGGGTCAAATCCCTTGATTGGTGAAGAATAAATAAATAAATGATTTATTTATCTTTTTAAGGAAGTGGTTGGGATATAATCAAATAAATAATGATTTATTTAATTAATGGTGGTTGATTTGGTCATATTTAACAAGGAATATTATTTAAATAATTATTCCTAGAAAATAATAAGATAACTATGGGTTTATCTCATTAATTTCTTTGTTTTTGGGTTAAAAATGACTGGGAATAATAATTAAATTATGGTTTAATTAATTATTCCATGAGGAAAATCAAACAAATATAGGTTTGTTTAATATTTCCTTTTGGGGTTTCCTAATTAACATAGTGAAAGCAATTTTACTTGGGGTAAAACTGGTCTTACATGGTGTACTTGGGTCCATCTAATGATAAAAGGTTAGATGACCAAAAAATGGTGTAACAAATTCAAGAAAGCTAAGCCCCCTACATTCGATGGAGAGCTAAGGAAACCAGAGGATTCAGAAGCATGGTTTCTTGGGATGAATAAGTTCTTCGAGTTGCATGACTATAAAGTGAACATGAAAGCCATGATATCCATTATCAGTCTCAAGGGAAAGGAAAAAATCTAGTGGGAAGATGTGAACCACATTAGAGGCATCAAGATAAAGGAGTTGAGTTTGGAATGAGTTCAAAAGAATCTTCAGAAAGAAGTAATTGTTAGAGAGATACTATGCCAGTGAGGCTAAGGAGTTCTATGAGTTGAAGATGGGATTTATGATAGATGAAGAGTATACAACTATGTTTCTGGATTTTTTGAGGTATGTGTCATATCTTAAGGATGAGAAGATGAAGGTTCAAAGGTTCATTAGTATATTTCCATTAGCATTCAAGTATTGGATTAAGTATGATGAGCCTCAGTCATTGGAGGAAGTCATCGAGAATTTAAAGAAAAATACTGAGCCTAAGTGTGATTGGAAAGGGAATGAAAAAAGAAAAAGAAAATGGCCTTTTGAGCGAGAAATAACTCCGGAAGAAGGTGATAAAGAGAATTTGGCTCCTTACATGAAGTTTAACGCAATTGAGAAGGGATATGAACCTCAGCCTGGGGAGAAACAGAATAAAGGTAGTGTCAAAGAACCATTTCAATGTTGGATTTGTGGAAAAGATCATCGCAAGAAGGATTTTCCATTGTACCAGGGTGGAAGACCTCATATCTACAGTTCTCAGGAGGCGCAGATAGTTGGGCATGTTGGTAAGATAATTATTCAGATTTATGCAAAATTTGATAACAAGAAGATGAATCACCAGATATCCATTATTGAGATGGAAGGTAAGCTTTGTGATCAAGTTGTTTCCATTTTGATTGATCCTTAATCTAATTATATTTATGTTAATCATAATCTGGTGGATAAGTGTGGCTTGAGTAAAGAAGTGCATGTAGAGTCTTGGTTGGTGTAGTCAGATAGAAGGACTAATAAAAGAGTCTATTTTTAGGTGAGAGCTTGTGCATTTGAGTTGAATGGTATGCCTACATCACCACATATAAATGTTATGGATTGGGTGTACCTTCACATGACTAAGGTATATTTTTATGAGAAGGCTATAGAGTTCTTGGATGAGGATGGAGAGAAGATAATCTTGCAGGGTAAGAAGGAGCTTACATTGGTGAGAATGGTTATAATTATGCAAGAAAAGTGCAGTTGTAGGAAATGGTGTGTATTATTTGTAGTACATGTTTCTAGTGACAAAGGGAAGGATGTTAAGGATGTTGAATTCTTGAATATGTATCTAGTTTTGCAACAGTTTTAGGATGTATTTCCAACAAATATATCAAATTTATCAGGAGTAGCACCAACATCAAAGGAATTGTACAGGATGAGAACTCCAGATTTAGTGGAAATGAAGTTGTGGCTTAAGGAAATGCTTGATAAGGGATACATTAGGCTAATTGTGTTGCCTTGGTGTGCACCAGTGTTGTTTGTGAAGAAGGATGGTACTCTCATGTTATGCATTAATTATAGGTAGTTGAACAAGGTGACAATCAAGAACATGTATCCTCTATCGCTGATTGATGACTTTTTTGATCAGTTGAATGGAGTAGCAGTGTTCTCAAAGTGATATGAATATGGGAAAACTAGTTATTTCTATGCTGTCTCCCTCATCAGTATTAAAAATGTGTGTTTAGGATCGTCTCAAGTTAACCATTTGTGAAGGGGTTTATGTGTCAAGTTTTATATGTCTTTGATGATCAAATTATGAGTTAATTATCTTTTAAAAACTCATATACAAAAAATGAAATATAGATAAATAACTCACAAAAATCACATAATATCATGGCTGATAACAGAGTTCACCCCTCTTGGGCTACATCTCCATGGACCTCCTTCAACTAGCTAGACCCTCTTGGGATTAAGATTAAAATGTATGATTATATGTACTTTAAGTACTCCAATGGCTTTGAAACCTATTCCATTGGCTTCAGAAGACCCAAATACCCCTACAATGACTATTCAATCTGTGAAATTGGTTTCCAGCTGATCTAGGCTTAACCTCCCATCCTAGTGTCCATGGGCTTGTTTAATCTCCAAAGTGACAAAAACACTTTCAGAAGTTTTCCAACACCTCTGAAAACTATACCAGTATGTTCATAGCATAAAATGCATCTAAAAATGACTCTTCTTGAGCCAATATTGGTCTTCAGCTGATCTGGGCATGGCCTTCCCTTCTGGTGGCCCTGCGATTAAATTTTCTTCAAAGTGCCAAAAACACCAGTAAAATTGCTCCTCTGACTCTACAAGTTGTTCCAATGGATTCAAAGCATGCCAATCTACTAGGAATGACTCTTCATGAGCCAAAATTGGTATTCATTTGATCTAGGCATGACCTTCCTTCTTGGTGGCCCTCAGCTTTAAAATTATTCAAGTGACCAAAAATAATTATATAATTGCTCCTCTACCTCTACAAGTTATTCCAATGGATTCAGAGCATGCCAATCTACTAATAATGACTCTTCTTGAGCTAAAATTGGTTGAAAATTGCTCAATATATGGTCCATTAAATTTTCCCCTAGATTCCTCCTCCAAATCTGGAGAGGACTCTAGATAACCCCGACAAACTTGGAAATTCCGCTGACTTTGGAGAAATTTGCTAAAACTCCACCATAGTAATCAAGATTAATTAACTATTAACTATGGTGATAAGCATGGATTAATGTGCACTGAGTGCGTTTAGTGGTAGCGTTGGTCGACAGTTTTTTGGAGCAGTCACGTGAAGAGGAGGGTTGGCCCCCTCCCTTCTGCCATCGGTGATCCGTGTACTCTTTAAATAAGTTTTGGGTGCTTATCATTTTAGGGAATAAGGACGTGGCCTATTGGTAAGGCGTGGTAGTGGTTGGAGTGAGGTCACGGGGTCGAACCCCGACCTCCACCCCTCCATACATATGTTTTGCATCATATAATAATACGCCCCAAACTTTTGTAAACGAACTTTACACCATTTAATAATACACCTCGGACCTTTGTAAACAGACTTTATCATATAAAAAACTATCTGCCTCCACCATATGATAATTCGGACTAAGGTTTAACCAAACCATACACTCCAATATATAATTGCTCCACCAATGTTTAATAAACTTGGACTTTGGAATGCCACCATACTATAGGTTTAATAATATGTCACCATATATACACATAACCCATAGTTTTGACCTTAGGAGATATGAAAAATATGCCACTATAAAAATTAATCCAACCACCTTAGGATAATTAAAATTAATCCAACCTTAGCATTGAAATTCGAACTTTAGGGGTAGATTTCCATAATAAAAAATAAATAAATTGAATTCAACCTTAGGAGGACATTGAGAAATTTCACCTTCTCAAACCAAAACTGGCGAATCTTGCAGTGACACTTATCATGTCCCATGGGGAAAAAACTAAAGAAGATTCCATGTAGGCTGACTGGGCTACCATGTCATCAGCCTTTACCTGTTCTACATTTAAAAAAAAAAAATTCCTAGTCTGAACAACGATCAGCAGATTACAACTTCTTTATTCGAACTTGGTTTTCAATGAAATGAGTTGCATTGGATTTCTGGCGATGGGCCGGTCGTTTTTGTTCTAGTTTGGTGCAATTCTGAGCACTTTGAATTTTGGGTAAATTTTTGTCCCTAATCCAGATTCCGATCACTCCTTCCCACTGACACGCTTTTGGACCCACAAAAGCTAGTTATCTCATGAAAGTTGAATACCCTTCTATTTCCCAAGTTTTATCATCTTGATTCTACTTGGAAAATTCACCATGACAACCACTTGGGTTCACTGACATGCCTTGCCTTGCAAATGGCTTAGCTCTTCAACCAATGTTCTCCTTTTGTTGCTGACCCAATCCAACACTTAGTGGCTGCTTTTTGACTAATATAACACTTTTCTATACCAAATCGATTCCTCGGTGCTTGGAAAACTAACTGATTTCCTTCCCACTAAGAATCATGTTCCTCCTTTGCACAAACATGCATTTGATGCAAGCTTCTCCTTGGAGACCAATTTTCCAAATTAAGCCCATTTGAGTGAACTACAAAAATGAGTTCCAACATCAGTAATAACAAGAAAATAAATAACCATTCTTTTACTGCAAAGGTTCCAAATTCCACATCTGGAATAATGCATTTGCCATCTCCTTCTCTTCTTGGCATCAACACATAAAATGGTCTATAATCTCTGCAATTGTTTTTTTTACATCTTGTCACAAACACAACCATCAATCTGAAAAAACATCATGCAAGAAACATAACTTGGCGACATATCCACTTTCTCCTTTAAAGCAAAAAATTTCACATCATGTGAACATCTCCATGTACTCTTACATCTTGGTGTCAAAACTAAACATCTATGTAATTTGTCGATGAGTTTTGAAAAAACATGCATCTTCAAATGACTGACTCTCAAGTCAAGCATAAGCATTTGTAATAATTTGATGATTCTTTTCCCAAAACAAAATGAATTTCAAATTTAATGAAACACTTTGTCAACATCTCCTTTTCATCTTTGGAGACAAAATCAACTCTTCCAAGTCGATATGACATGCATGTAACACACAATCGACCAACACAATTCGACACTCATGCATTTGCAAATGATCAACAATCTCAAGTTGACAACATAAATGTTAAATAAATTAAATAAATGAAATATAGATGAAATAAAGAGCCCTTTAGGTTAAATAGGGTTGAGAAAGAGCTCATTAGGATTCAAACTTTGGAGAAAGCCATTAGGCTCTTAACTCTTGTAATAGGTTTTTGAGACTTTCATGTTGATGTAATGAGACTATCTTTTGTAATAAAATGAGTATTCAAATTGTGCTTCATTGATCTAGTTTTAGAGGAATATTCTTGTGGGTTAGGGCCCAATCCATGTGCCTTAGTCTCTCTTGTGGATTCATTCTTTACTTTTATGTCATTTTAGCTAGTTTTTCTTATCAATATTTAGCTAGTTTTCTTGCATTTCAATTCATTGTTTTTAGTTTGCTTCCATTTTTATTTTGCTGTAGATTTAGCTTGCTTACATGTTGGTAGAGTATGTTATAAACTCAGAAAGCTATGAGTCAAGCCTCCCCCTCTCATCTCTTTCTTTGGAGCTTGAAGAGAGTAGACCTTCCCCACAGGCCAAAATTGATTTTTAGTTTACGATTTATTGGAATGAATATGTTAGGTCCCTATATTACTAGTATAGTCCCTTATTATTTTACCCTTGTAACCCCCATTTTGTTATTATTATGCCCTTAGATTATTATTGTTAGGTCGGCTAGGATTACATTGGGCCCCACTAGGATTACATTCTGGCCCCATGGACTCCTATATATAGAAAGGAGGTTTTGTAATTTGAATCATCCAAGAATTGTTCATTCATGTAATGTATTAGAGGTTTCCCCCTCGAAGTGGCTTATTTCTAAGGCATTGATATCTCTTTTCTTCTCTTTTTGGAGCTGGTTTCACAACATTTGGTATCGCAGCTTTGGATTCTAGGGTTTCGCTGCTCTAAACAGGTCATCGTGGAATTTTCTCTATAAATTTTTTTCTACGAAGATTCAAAATCTAAAATTTTTAGGGTGCGAAGCTGACATCTTGAGGAAACTCGTCAAAAAATTTCAGAGCTTGGTTCACAACATTTTCGGAGATATGATCTGTGGAAGGTAGTACTTTTTCAGGCTCCTGAATTTCATCTCAAAGAGGTTATCGTGGGAAAAGATTCATAACTTTCTCTCTGAGCATCGGATTGGAGTGCCGTCAAAAGTGGTCGCAAGCACATGAACTTTGGTTTCTTGGCTATCAATTTCAGAGCTGAAGGATGAAACAGTGACACGTGGAAAGTCGTACAATTTGGCTCTATTGAACCAGTCCAAAATTGGGTCATTTTGGGAGATTGGATATAAATTTGTCTTGAAGAATCCAAATCAGATCAGACCCATGGAATTTGAAAGAAGCTTCAAAGGGCTACTACAAGACTAAATTTCATATATTGAAGATCTAAAACTATTGAGATAATTCAATTTCAATATTGGGCTCCTCAAAAGCAAGTAAAAGGTGTGTATTTTTATTTTTTTTCCGAATTGCATAAGTCTTGTTTGAAGAATCAAGTTGAATTGATTCCAAGGACATATTGTAGAATAGATATCAGTATTGGATTCTAAAATGGCCCCTAAAAATAATTCAACACCCATTAAGCCTTTAGAAGGCTCTACTATGACTGGTGAAGACGAAGAATGACAACATGACATATGAAAATTACAAGAGAAAGTGCAACAAATTTCGCTCTCGCAAAGAACAACAAAAAAATGAAATGGAAGTTTTGAAGAAAGGTGTGGAAAATAAGATGGATGGTTTGAAGAGAGGCGTGGACGCTAAGATGAATGGTTTGGAAGCTAAGATGGATGGCATGAAGGTGGGCATGGAAGCTAAGATGGATGACATGGAAGCTAAGATCAATGAAAAAATGAAAGAAAACATGGAAAACATGAAGAAGGATCTAAAAGTAGACATCGAATGTTTGGCAAAGTTGATACAAGAAATGTTTCCTAATGGTGAAAAGATAGTAGAGGAAACTCATGATGAGAACAAAATAAGTGTTAATCGTGATTCCATAAACTCTACTATTGGAGGGAAGAACCACCATATTCCAAAAATGGATATGAGGAAGTTTGATGGAAAGGATCCTATAACATGGATACTACAGATGGAGCAATATTTTGATCTCCATAATGTGAAAAACACACAAAAGGTACGCATTGCAACTTCACATTTAGAACAAAATACATTTGTATGGTATCGATGGCTTTTCTCCCGTAAAAAAATTGTCACTTGGTCAATTTTTACGGAGGAAATGATAGCACATTATGAGGATACAAAGAGCAACACCTTCTTTAGCCAATTGATAAATCTCAAACAAAAGGGTTTAATGGGGAAGCACATTGAGGACTTCCAAAAATTGAATATAAGGGTAACTGATATTCCAGAGGAACACAGGATTGATCTCTTCATAGGTACTTTAAAGGATAACATCCAACATGAAGTTCGCGTTTTGGAACCCGATTCATTGGAGAAGGCATTCAGGTTGGCAAGAAAAATTGAATGTAAAATTATGGCGACAAGGAAGCCTACCACTCACTTCTATAAAGAGGGAAGTGTTGCTACTCCTAGATTTCCACAACCTACAAGGTTGACACCACAACAATTGGAAGAAAAAGAGCAAAAGGGCTTTGCTACAGTTGTGATAGAAAATACACTAAAGGTCATAAGTGTGCTGAGAAGAAATTATTTTACATAGATTGTGAAGAGGAAGAAGAAAATGAACAAGAAGAGGAAATACACCAGGAACCAACCCAAGAAGCATAAGAAATGAGTCCGACCATATCCTGTAATGCATTGGCAGGAATTACCACTCCTCAAACTCTCAAGATAGAAGGACATATCAAGAAGAAAAAGGTAATAGTGTTGATTGATTCAGGTAGTACCCATAATTTTATTCATTGTAAGGTAGCCACGGAATTGAATTGTTTCCTATACCCGACACCAGAATGTCAAGTGATGGTTGCAAATGGAGGAACTATAAATTTCTTTGGAAAATGCCATAATATCAAGCTTAAAATGGGGGAATATGTATTGAATTGTCCAATGCTTTCCATTCCTATGGGAGGTGTTGATGTAGTACTAGGAGTACAATGGTTACAATCTTTGGGAACTGTAGCTTTGAATTTTAAAGAACTTTCTTGAATTTTTTTCAGAAGGAAAGGAATTTTAATTACGGGGTATTGCAGGGAATCTGGGAAAGATAATAAGCTCTAATGTCATGACAAAGCTTCTAAAGAAAGAAAAACGAGGAATAATTGCACAATTATGCTCACTAGAAGTTCCAACATCAAAATCATCTATTTCTGCAGATCTCCAAAAAGTCTTGGACAATCATTCCAAGGTTTTTAAAACTCCAAAAGGACTCCCACCTATTCGTGATCATGATCATGCTATTCATTTGATTCCAGGAAGTGTTCCTCCAAACATTAGGCCTTATAGATATCCTTATGTCCAAAAGAGCAAAATTGAACGTATGATTGCAGAAATGTTAGAGGCAAGTATAATTCAACCTAGTCAAAGTTCTTTCTCTGCTCCTGTAGTATTGGTACACAAGAAGGATGGATCATGGCGAATGTGTCCGGATTATAGGGAGCTCAATAAGCTCACCATTAAAGATAAATTTCCCATTACTGTGATTGATGAATTATTGGATGAATTACATGGAGCAATTTATTTTACCAAGTTGGATCTTCGTTCAGGATATCATCAAATTAGAATGAAGACTGAAGATATTCCAAAAACAAGATTTCGAACTCATGAGGGTCATTATGAATTTTTGGTCATGCCTTTTGGCCTTACCAATGCACCTTCTACATTTCAAGGGTTGATGAATTCCATTTTCAAACCCTTCCTTAGAAAATTTGTGCTAGTATTTTCTGATGATATACTAATCTACAACAGGTCTTGGAAGGATCATGTTCAACATGTTGACACGATGCTCAAAATATTACAGGAGAAAAAATTATATGCAAAAACATCCAAATGTTTCTTTGGAGTACAAGAGGTGGAATATCTAGGTCATATTGTATCTCACGAGGGTGTTAAGGTAGACCCTAACAAAATTAAAGCCATTAAGGAATGGAAATTCCCCACAACCATAAATCAGTTGCGAGGATTTCTCAAGTTAACAAGGTATTATTGAAATTTTGTTAAGAATTATGGGAGAATAGCAGCACCTCTAACAACATTATTGAAGAAAGATGCATTTTCATGGACTCCTGAAGCAACTAAGGCCTTTGAACATCTTAAAGAGGCAATGTGCCTAGCACCGGTCTTAGCTACGCCAGACTTCACAAAAACCTTTATCGTGGAATGTGATGCCTCAGGAAATGGAATTGGTGTAGTTTTAATGCAGGAAGGAAGACCCATTGCTTTTGAAAGTCGTCCAATCAAAGGAAAGTATTTACAGAAACCTATTTATGAGAAGGAAATGTTAGCAATACCGCATGCACTAAAGAAATGGCGAACTTACCTAATGGGAAGACACTTCAAGGTAAAAACTGATCATGATAGTCTTAAACACTTTTTGGAACAAAGACTATCTTCAGAAGAGCAGCAAAAATGGGTCACAAAGATGTTAGGTTATGACTTTGAAATAATCTACAAAAAAGGAAAGCTTAATGTTGTTGCTGATGCACTCTCAAGAAAGAATGAAGAGGTGGAAGCATTGCTTTGTGCCATTTCTATTATCCAACCAGATTGGATAACCGAAGCAAGAGATGAATGGAAGAAGGACGAAGACGTGTGGACACTCATTCAAAATTTGCAGCAAGATCCTAGTACATCTGATACATTTAGTTGGAAAAATGATTCCTTATGGTACAAAGATCGCTTATATCTTTGTAAGAATTCCTAACTAAAACAAAAGATTCTTTTGGAATTGCACACTTCTCCTTTAGGAGGACACTCAGGATTTTTAAAAACTTACCACAGGGTGAAGAAAGAATTTTTTTGGGATGGCCTTAAAATTGATATTCAAAATTTTGTGGCGGAATGTTTGGTTTGCCAACAGAATAAAGTTGAGACAATTAAGACCCCGGGTCTTCTACAACCTTTATTCATTCCAAGTCAACGTTGGGAGGAGATTTCAATGGATTTTATCACAGGTTTACCTAAGTCCGAAGGAAAGAGTGTCATCATGGTGGTAGTTGATAGACTTACCAAGTATGCACACTTTTGTGCATTATCTCATCCATTTAAAGCAAGTACAGTTGCTACTACATTTATGGATAGAATTCAAAAGCTACATGGAAGCGCAAGGGTTATTGTGAGCGACAGAGATCCCATTTTTACTGGAAATTTTTGGACAGAGTTATTTTCTTGTTTGGGTACTCAATTAGCTCATAGCTCATCTTATCATCCTCAATCCGATGGCCAAATTGAGATAGTAAATAAATGTTTGGAAGGATATCTTCGTTGTTTTGTATATGATAAAAAAACACAATGGGTCAAGTGGTTACCTCTAGCTAAATGGTGGTATAACACTTCCTTCCATACTGCAGCAAAAATGACCCCACTTTTTGGACCTGGTTTCACAACAGAATAAGTTAGGTTGCTATATTTCCATGAATGTGTTCAGAATGCTGTGTTAGATCTATGTTTTTAGGCTAAAGTAGATTTTATTTCCAAATTCAAATCATCTTTTCCATTTCCTTTATCATGAATTTGTCCATTTTTATTGTATGAATACGTATTTTTCTTGCAGGTTCAGGTAGTATGAAAAAAGAGGACTTCACCAACATCTTCAACTTCATTAGCCTTATGTTCAACAAAATCACCATCAGCCTTGTTTTGATATTTTTCATCCCTACATCGTGAGAAAACCATAGAGGTGCAAGACAAGCCTCCCAAGAGGTTCTGAGCTTGGCCAAGGTGTGGGCCACATTCCACTCATCCAAAACCACCTTCACTCCACCTACCCTACACTTTTCACACCCATTTTTGGCCTCAGATTTCCCTCAAACTCTTTCCTGTAGCAATTCAGGACTTTCCTATAGCACTATAGGAAACCTGTAGCAGCACTTGCAGTAGCACCAGTGGGCCCCTCCTTAGCCCAAAAACCACCATCCACCTCATCTAGACCTGCCAAAACCACCCATACACCTTCAGCCTTGCACCCATGTGTTCAAGGCTTCCATAAGCCACCTTAGCATTTTCTCCTCATAGCCGCAAAACAATGCATTTACAAGCATAGTTAGGTCATGATTAGTTGCCTGATTAAAGCATGATATATAGAACATAGAGTGAGTAGAGTGTGTTTAGCCATTTGGCCCAGAAAAGTGTGATTAGGTTAGTTTCCTTTATGCAATTTCAATTTAGAAATTTACTTCATGCAAGATGCCTAGGTTGCTTTCATTTCTTATCATAGCTTAATGTGTGGATTTATTTCATTGTAGCATAGTTAGATGTACTTTGTTGCTGTAGTGTAGTTATGTACTTGATGATAGAACCATGGATTTGAATCATTTAGAGCCCTAGGACTAATTCAGAACTGTGACAAACTTCATCCAGAAACCCTAGAAGTAACACCCTTTCGTAGAGCTCAGAAGAGGATGACATGAGTAGAATGCATCTGCTGTGTATATAGAACTATCACCTCCAAGTTTGTATGAACCTCAGGTTGATAAAGTAAAGTAGGGCAGTCTCTGGGAGTTACAACATTCATGGTGCAATACCAGGGCTCACCACATTTTCCAAATTTTTAATAGTCACCCAAAAATATTTTACATGTGAAGGAAGGTTCAATATGGTTTTCCAACATAAATTTACAGGAAAAAAACCTTTGGACATTCCTTTCTATATTTTTAGGAGTTTGGTAAAGATGGTTGATAAAGTCCAAGCCAAACTTGATTTTAGAAATACTTCTTTTTTTCATCATGGCCTCATCAAAATGCTTGGTTTAGAAGAGCTAAATAAGTTAAACAGAGATTGGATTGTTTTCTTGTTCTTGAGTGGTTATGAGCTAGATGTTGTTGAGATTCAACAAGATGATGAGCTTAGTGAAAAGAGTCGCCTTCACTAAGTGGGTCCGCAGGCTATTTTTGGTGCAAGTCTATTTTTAGACATGATGATCATATTTCAGAAGTTGCAGGATGCTTTTTGTGGATGGTTGATAAAGTTGGAAAAATTGATGAAATTATATTTTTAGAATATTGGGAGAAGTCTATTTATAGATCGTCAATATAAAAATAGATGCATGCCAATTATTATTAGCTCTTAATAATAATCAGACTCTAAACAACAACTTATTCTCTTGGAGCACTTCAGTTCAGTGCACAGATGTGGCACATCAGCTGACAGAAGGAATTACGCAATTACTAAGGTTTTACTGAAGCTAATGCATGGAGGACTCAGTTATAACTCATGTGACAGAGTTATGACACAGTTGGAAGAAGTAGTTATGGAGTTGTATTCAGTTTAACTCAATTAGACTCAGTTGAGATAGTTGTGTCTAGTCTAAATGAATGATACACTAGTGAGAATGGAGTGAATTAATTAGTTAATTAATTCATAAATAATAACTCATTAATCAAATGAAGAATACATCAGTTTACTACAGTGCATGGCAGTTTCAATGGAGACCAGTGGAGAGATAGGTGAAAGGGCAAGATAGACTATCTGTTGTGACTATAGTGATGCATTGATTGCATCACACACTCAGTGGAGATGCCAATGAGGATTTCGTAGTCAAGGATGGAGTAATTCGAATTCATTTAGAGCTATTCTTTAGCAAAGATTTCACAGTGGAGGCAGGCTAGCAGGTGGCAAAGATCAGTGCATGGATTTGCAATATTGGGCCTGATTAGTGTATGACAATTATACTGTACTGAGGGCTTGTGATAAGCTTTGTATGCTTGTATGAGATTTTCATATGATATCCATGTTACATAATATATAGTTGGGGTTTTCAGCTTCATGCTTTCTCGGTTAAAAACTGTGTTATGTGCGATTGAATATTTTTGTTTATGCTTCACATGTGTGTGCAATTAATTTTTCCGCAAAAGATTAACAAGTGGAATAGATTCAGTATCTTTCATAAAGTTAAATAGTGTGAGATCAAGTGGATCTTGGAAATATGCATGCTTAGTGCATATAATTTCTACATGGTATCAGAGCATTGTTGATTGAAGATTGCAATTGTGAAGTGAGTTTGTGCTAGTGGACAGTTCGAATTTGCTACAGAAGATTCTTGGTGCAAAAATCGAGTATACATTGAAATGTCTTTCAACAGGTTGAGATTGGAGTATGCCCTTGATGGGAACTCGAATTACATAGCCTGGAAGGACAGGATGGAGGCAGTTCTAGAGGATAATGGGTTGAAGGAGTTCATCGATAGCGATGTTCCTAAGCCGGGATCTAGTGATGCTGCATTACTTGATGCATGGCAAAAGAAGATAGCAAAGACGAGGAGAATTATGTTGGAAGGTGTGAAGGAACATATTGTATCCAACCTTCATGGGAAAGCCACTCCATTCTTAATGTGGAAGGCTTTGACAGACTTGTTCCAAAGTAGAAGTGACCAGAGGAAGTTGGCGCTTAAAGACAAGCTCAGAAAAATAAAAATGGAGAAGGGTGACAGTATTCCAAAATACCTCACGAAGTTTGTCCACTGCAAGGATGAACTGAGAAGTGTAGGTGTTATTGTTGATGAAGAAGACTTGGTGAGCTTGGCTCTCCTTGGGCTTTCGAAGAGTTGGCATAGCTACGAAGACTCTGTCAATGGACGAGAGAAACTGCTGGGATGGGAGTGACTTTGGTCGGAACTTGTGCAGGAGGAGATAATGTGGGGTACCAGGGGTGGATCTTCATCGAAGAATGAATATGAAGAGAATTTTTCTTTGGTTTCCAAAGCAAGGAAAGGGAAGGGGAAGAAAAATCCTTCAAAATTCAGTGCTAAAGGCAAGAAGCAGGATTTGTCCAAAGTGAAGTGTTTTCACTGTCACAAGCATGGACATTTTGCCACTAACTGTCCACTGAAGAAGAAGAATAAATAGGCTATTGGATCTGCAGCTGGAGAGGCCTTAGCCTCGCAATTTGTGCTGGATTTTTCCTTGATCACATGCTTGGTTTCAGGCTGCATGGGATCGGTGTGGTATCTTGATAGTGGTGCGTATTTCGATATGACGGGAGACAAAGAGTTGTTTAGTGACTTGGAGGAGAAGGACCTCCAGATGCATATAGAGATGGGCGATGATGGTCGGTATAGTGAGACTGGCATTGGGACCATTACCTTTGAGAGGGAGTCCGGTAATCCATTCTTGTTGAAGAATGTCATGCATGTTCCAGGTCTGAAGAAGAACATGGTCTCAGTCGCAATGCTGAAAGACAAGGGTTATGATGTTGTTTTCAGTGAGGGAAAAGCCTTCCTTTGACATAAAATAATGGGTCAAATGAAGACGATAGGGGTTCGAATTAAGAATCTCTACAAGCTAGACGTAGATTACTGCACTACAATGGTGGGCAAAGTAGAAGAAGTGGTGAGCCAGGATGAGGGCGAATTATGGCATAGGAGATTGGGCCATCTTCACCATGGCGCTTTGAAGATTTTACTATTGGGTATGTGTTATATTCTTTCCATGACTAGCCCCATGTGCTGTACATTGCACTGGGCGCAGCAGGGGGGTCACAGGGGGGTGGCAGCGCCCCAGAATTTTTTTTTTTTGGTGTGCGGACCCACTCATAGGCGGACCCACCCATGTTTTGTGCATGAGTTTGCACATGGTTTTGGGGTACTATGGTTTTTCGGCCCCTGGTATTTTGTAGATCTGGTCAAGGGAAATACGGTTATGTTCTAATCCAGGGTTAATGGATTGGGGTTTATGTATGCTTTGGCATGTATATATATGTTTTGTAACACTAAAAGGAATATAATGAAAAATCAAGCTGGTCATTCCTATTTTGGATCCAGGGGAAAATATCTGTGTTTATCTGTTTTATGTTTTATGCTCTCACTATTGTTTATTTTATATTATAAGATTTGTGTGTAGATAATTTCTGTTCAGGGTTAAAACCTACATTTGGTATCAAAGCTATTTCGGCTTCAAGGGGACGCCTTTGCTGCTGAGGTTTTTTTTTTTAAATTTTTGCTCGGGCTTGAGGTAGACCATGTTCAGTGGGAGATTTGCAGGATCGATTCTTGTGGTGAAAGACGATGGCGAGCGGTGGAAAGATAGAGATTGAGAAATTTAATGGTCAGAGTTTTGAGTTGTGGAAGCTCAAGATGGAGGATCTGCTGGTGGATAAATATTAGTGGATCGCGGTAGATCCAGGTACTAAACCAACGACAATGTTAGATGAAGACTGGAAGAAACTGGATCGGAAGGCTAAGAGCACAATACGGTTGTGTGTCTCAGATTCAATATTGTTGAATGTATCTGGGGAAGTTACGACGAAGAATTTGTGGGAAAAACTAGGGACTTTGTACCAATCTAAGTCTCTGGTGAATAAGTTGTTCCTACGGAAAAAGATGTATAACCTGAGGATGAAGGATGGAGACTCAGTGGCAGAGCATCTGAATGCCTTAAATACTATGGTAAGTCAGCTGTCATCTGTTGATATTAAAATCTCAGATGAAGATAAGTGCATCAGTTTTTTGTGTTCTCTACCAAACTCGTGGGATAGTCTGGTTATTGCAATAGGTAGCAATACAACTACCTTGAATTTTGATGACATTGTCTCAGCCTTGTTGTCGGAGGAAATCAAACGGAGAAATACGGAGGGCCAGAATGGAGATGCCTTATTTGTACGAGGAAGGTCCCAAAATAGAAACAAGAATAAGGTTTCGAGTGGGAGATCCAAATCTAGAGGGAGATCTAAATCTCCTGGAAAGTTTGTAAAGGTATGCTGGAAAGGCGAAAAGGAAGGGCACTACAAAAGGGAGTGCAAATCTAAAGCTCCTAAGAAAGGAAAGGGATCTGATGATGCTCCTTCCGCAGAGGCCAAAAACCACCTCGGATGAAGGTGGGGTGTGTATTTGGCTTCTTCTTCAAATACACATGTAGATCATGAGTCATGGTTGATTGACTCAGGTGCATCCTTTCACTTCACTCCCCATAGGGAGTGGTTCTGTGAGTATGAGAAATATGATGGTGGTGATGTCTTCCTAGGGGATGACAGGAAGTCCAGAATCATCGGACGTGGAAAAGTCAAGCTGAAGCTGCAAGGTGGAAGGATTAGAACACTTTTTGGTGTTCTTCATATTCCTACATTGGCCCCAAATCTGATTTCTGTAAGCAATATGGATGATGCAGGTGTAAAAACAGTGTTCGAGAAAGATGCCTGCAAGATGGTTCAGGGAGCACTGGTATTAATGCGGGGAGTTTGGATTGGAAATCTGTACAAGCTACAAGGTAGCACTGTTATTGATGGGTGTAACAGTTATGTGGTTCCTAAAAGTGGAGCGGAAAGCCTAGTTGTCTTCGGAGAAAAGACCATGCTATGGCATCAAAGGCTTGGACATATTGGAGAGAAGGGTCTTCGGATACTACATAGAAATGGTATGGTAGAAGGTATGTCTAATTGCTCTCTAGATTTCGATTTCTGTGAAAATTGTGTATACAAGAAGCAGAATCGGGTGAGTTTTCCTTCTGGTGCTAAGAGGGCGAACAAGATATTAGAACTTGTGCACAGTGATGTGTTTGGACCTATGTTAGTTCCATCACTGGGAAATTTTGTGTACTATGTTTCATTCATAGATGACTTCTCAAGGAATACATGGATATATTTATTGAGAAAGAAATATGAAGTCTTTGACAAATTTAAAGAATTTAAGGCTTTGGTGGAAAACCAGATAGAGAAGAAGATAAAGGTGCTAAGGACAGATAATGGTGGGGAGTTCTACAAGAAGGAATTTGAAGAGTTCTGTAAGAAGTGTGGTATAGCATGACAGAAGACTACTCCATACACACCTCAGCAAAATGAAGTTACAAAAAGAATGAACAGAACACTGATGGAAAAGGCAAGAAGCATACTCAGTGGTACCGGGTTAGGACAAGAATTCTGGGCAGAGGCATTGGAGACTACATGTTACTTAGTTAACAGATCACCTTCATTAGCGTTGGAGGATAATACTCCACATGAGGTATGGACTGGTAAGAAACCCTCTCTTTCACATCTAAGGGTATTTGGATGTGATGCATATATACATGTTCCAAAGGAGAAAAGGACCAAGTTGGATAATAAATCTGAAAGGTGCATCTTTATTGGGTATAAGGATGGTTTAAAGGGTTACAAGCTTTGGAACCCATAAACAAGGAAGGTTGTGTACAGCCGAGATGTGGTGTTTAGAGAGGTGAAAGATGTTGTTAAACATGAAGTCCTACCAAAGGAACCTGAGAAGATAGATTTTGAGCTAAAGGAGGATGAATCAGACTCTACAACAGAAGAAGACTCAGAAGAGGAAGAGCCACAAACTCCAGTTGTGAGAAGATCAGTTCAGGAAAGAAGGCAACCAAAAAGGTATATTCCATTTGCTTTCTGTTCAGGTTTTTCCTTAACTATAATTGATGATGATCCCAAAACTGTCAGGGAGGCAGTAGATTCAGAGGATGGAAAACTCTGGATGGAGGACATGGTTGATGAAATGGCATCCTTGCATAAAAATGAGGCATGGGATTTGGTGGAGTTGCCGGCTGGAAGGAAGCCCATCGGGAGAAAATGGGTGTTTAAGAAGAAGATGAATGTAGAAGGCAAGGTGGAAAAATACAAAGCTCGGTTGGTAGCAAAAGGTTATTCCCAGGTGCCGGGAATTGATTTTGGTGATATTTTTTCTCCTGTTGCCAAAGTTACTTCTATTAGATTACTTTTATCTGTTGCTGCCGCATTTGATTTTGAGATAGAACAGATGGATGTGAAGACAACATTTCTTCACGGGGATCTAGAAGAGGAGATCTACATGAAGCAACCTGAAGGCTTTATGGTGAAGGGTAAGAAAGAACTGGTATGCAGGTTGAAGAAGTCTCCGTATGGGTTAAAACAGTCACCAAGGATGTGGTATCAGAAATTTGATACCTATATACGGGGACTTGGCTTCACCAGAAGCAAGGAGGATCACTGTGTTTATTTTAAATTAATTGGTGACCGTGTTATTTATTTGGTCTTGCATGTGGATGATATGTTGTTGATTGGAAATGACAAAGAAATTATCCAAGATTTGAAGACCCAACTGTTCTCCAAATTCGACATGAAGGATCTGGGTGCCGCAAACTATATTTTGGGCATGGAAATTAAGAGAGATCGGGCAAAGAGGAAGCTCTGGTTAAACCAGAGGAAGTATGTCGAGACTATATTGCAAAGGTTCAATATGCAGGATAGTAAACCGGTGAGTGTTCCTATTCCTGTAGGTGCAAAGCTTTCTGCTGAACAGTGTCCCAAGACACAAGAAGAAGAGGAGGATATGTCCCGTGTTCCATATGCAAGTGCAGTGGGTAGTCTGATGTATGCAATGGTCTGTACTAGACCAGACATTGCACATGCAGTGGGAGTATTGAGCAGGTTTATGTAAAATCTAGGTAAGGAGCATTGGACAGCAGTGAAGCGGGTTTTCAGATATTTACGTGGTACTAGTGATTATGGCTTGTGCTACCAGGGAAGACCAGGATTGGAAAGAATGTTGGACATTCGTGGTTTTGTTGATGCAGACTGGGCTGGAGATCTGGACCAAAGAAGATCTACAAGTGGGTATGTGTTTAGCCTATTTGGAGGCGCAGTCAGTTGGATGAGTAAAAGACAGTCTGTAGTGGCTCTTTCAACTACAGAGGAAAAATACATAGCAGCCACTCATGCAAGCAAGGAAGCAATTTGGTTGCAGAGATTGTGTTCAAGTATGGGGTTGGTACAACAAGCTATAAGGATAGAATGTGATAGCCAAAGTGCAATTTTCTTGGCTAAGAACCCTGCTTATCATTCAAAGACAAAGCACATTGATGTTCAATATCACTTTGTTAGAGATATGGTTGAGGCTAAAAGGGTGTTGCTGGTAAAGGTGGACACTTTGAAGAATGTTGCAGATGCATTGAAAAACTTTGTGAGCACTCAGAAGTTCTCTTGGTGTAGAGAAACAATGGGTGTTGAATAATTGGCCCAATGACTAAGCTCTCCTGTGGAAAGAAAACAAAAAGTGGGAGAATGTTGGGTAGTGTTATATTATTTCCATGATTAGCCCCATGCGTTGTACGTTGTGCTAGGCGCAGCAGGGGGGTCACAGGGAGGGTGGCAGCCCCCCCTGTGAGGGTCTGGGGCAGTGCCTCGGAATTTTTTTTTTTGGTGTGTGGACCCACTCATAGGCGGACCCACCCATGTTTTGTGCATGAGTTTGCACATGGTTTTGGGTACTATGGTTTTTCGGCCCCTGGTATTTTGTAGATCTGGTCAAGGGAACTACGGTTATGTTCTAATCCAGGGTTAATGGATTGGGGTTTATGTATGCTTTGGCATGTATATATATGTGTTGTAACACTAAAAAGAATATAATGAAATATCAAGCTGGTCGTCCCAATTTGGGATCCAAGGGAAAATCTCTGTGTTTATCTGTTTTATGTTTTATGCTCTCGCTATTGTTTATTTTATGTTATAAGATTCGTGTGTAGATAATTTCTGTTCAGGGTTAAAACCTACATTTGCAGCAAATTTATACTAGACTTCCCAAGGGTACTCTTGCACAGTCAGATCAGTGCAAGGAATTTACCATGGGTAAGTTTGTGAAGACCACCTTTCATGAGAAGGAGAACTGTGCTTCGGTGATCCTGGAGAGAATTCACACAGATGTGTGTGGACCATTCTTGGTTGCTTCAACAGCAAGACACATGTATTATGTGATATTTATTGATGATTATTCTCATAGATGTTGGATCTTCTTCATGTAGAAGAAGAGTGAAACATTCTCAAAGTTTTGTGAGTTCAAGGCATTGGTGGTGAAGGAGTCGGGGAAGCAGGTGAAATCTCTAAGGAGTGATAATGGTGGTGAATACATCTCGGGAGAATTCAAAGACTTCTGTAGCAAAGAAGGAATTCGAAGAGAATTCATAGCGCCTCATAACCCACAGCAGAATGGGGTCACGGAGAGAAAGAACAGAATGATTGTGGGTGCTGCATGACCAAGGCCTACCGATGCACTTGTGGGCGGAAGCATGCAACATTGCGGTTTATGTGCAAAACCATTGTCCTCATAGAGTACTTGGCATGAGTACACCTGAAGAAGCATTTTCTGGTAAGAAGCCTGATATTTCTCATTTGAATATTTTTGGCTCACTCGTTTACATTCATGTGACAAAGGATGCCAGGAAGAAGCTGGAGCCGATCGCGTGTTGGGATATTTCATCCGCATGTGAACACCCCATAACACTGCTAGTTATTTTCCAAAGATACTTGATGACCGTTGTAAGGACGCGGATATAAAATTCAATGAGGTGAAAGCCATGAAGTTGTCACTTGAGAGGGAGCTACACTTGCATGCAGAAGAGGAACTTCTTGTTCCCAAAGATGAGCCTCTGGATGTGGATTAGCCACAGGAGGAGATTCATGGAGTGGAGGAGTCCATTCATGCAGAACCAAACATCAGACAAGGCAGAAAGCATACCACAGAAGCTGAGAGACTGAAGCTTGATGCGGCACAGAATGTAGGAGTCCCTACATCACAGCGTAGACAGAGACAGTCACCTGACCGATATACTGGATACATGGCTCTTATGAGCAGTGTATTGTGACAGAGCCATCTTATTTTGAAGAAGTAGTGCAGGAGCCCACATAGGTAGATTCCATGGTGGAGGAGTATGACTCCATTGACAGAAACAATGCTTGGGAGATTATTCCAAGGCCGGTGGGAAAATCAGTTGTAGGATCAAGATGGATCTACAAGGTAAAGCATGCTGCTGATGGGAGTGTTGAGAAGTATAAGGCAAGATTTTTTGCCCCGGGCTTCTCACAGATTGAGGGGATTGACTATGAAGAAACCTTTTCTCCTGTCGCACGGTATTCTTCCATACAGACCATCCTTACTCTCTCAGCGCAGATGGGTTGGCACATTCATCAGAAGGATGTGAAGACTGCGTTCCTTAATGGGATCATTGAGGAAGAGGTGTACATTGAGTATCCTGAAGGATTTGAGATCTTCAGCAGCGAGTCGCATGTGTGCAGGCTCAAAAGAGCGTTGTATGGGCTGAAACAAGCACCCCGTGCTTGGTACACTTAGATCGACAGCTATTTCACTGGACTTGGCTTCACCAAGAGTGAGGCGGATGCAAACCTATACCAGATTGTGGTTGAGGGTAATATTTTAATAATTGTACTTTATGTTGATGATTTAATACTAACAGGTGATGAGCAGTTGATACACTCATGCAAGGCAGATCTTGCAAAGGAGTTTGAGATGAAGGATTTGGGCCTCCTTCATTATTTCCTTGGATTGGAAATATGCAGCGGGAAGGTGAATTGTTTGTGTCTCAAGGCAAATATGCTCGGGAGATACTGGAGAAGTTTCACATGCAAGGATGCAAGCCTATCGACACTCCTCTTCCAGGAAATTGGAAGAAAGAGGATGCTACATTGGTAGAGGTAGTGGATGCCACTGTTTATCGACAGTTGGTGCGTTCGATCATGTATTTAGTCAATACAAGACCAGACATATGCTATGTGGTGAATCAGCTTTCACAAGCGATGGTTAAGCCTACCAAGCTCTTTTGGAAGGCAGGAAAGCATGTCCTGAGATATATCAGGGGCACATTTGAGTATGGTTTATGGTACAGACAGACGGATGAGGTGAAGTTGCATGGCTTCACAGATGTAGATTGGGCAGGAAGCCCAACAGACAGAAAGAGCACATCAGGAGGGATTTTCAGTATTGAATCTACGACAGTTTCTTGGTACAGCACGAAACAAAGATCTGTGGCACTTAGTTTAGCGGAAGTGGAATACATGGCAGCAAGTTTAGCTGCATGTGAGGCTATTTGGATGAGGAAGATCCTAGTTGGTTTGTTCGGTTCACATTTAAATCCCACGGTGATTCATTGTGATAATCAAAGTTGCATTAAACTCTCAATTAATCATGTGTTTCATGATAGATTTAAACATATTGATATCTGGTATCATCATATCAAAGATTGTGTGCAGCGGAAGATCATGTTTCTTCAGTACATTCCTATGGAGGATCAGGATGCAGATATTCTGATGAAGGTGCTCAACAGGAGCAAATTCGAATACCGTAGAGGCAGGATTGGGGTGAAAGATAATCCCTATCTTGTTGAGATGGAGTGTTGAGATTCAACAAGATGATGAGCTTAGTGAAAAGAGTCACCTTCACTAAGTGGGCCTGCAGGCTATTTTTGGCGCAAGTCTATTTTTAGACATGATGATCATATTTCAGAAGTTGCAGGATGCTATTTGTGGATGGTTGATCAAGTTGGAAAAAAGATGAAATTATATTTTAGAATATCAAGCTAAGTCTATTTATGACTGCCAATCTAAAAATAGATGCGTCATTATTATTAGCTCTTAATAATAATCAGACTCTAAACAACAACTTATTCTCTTGGAGCACTTTAGTTCAGTGCACAGATGTGGCACATCAGCTGATAGAAGGAATTACGTAATTCCTAAGGGTTTACTAGAGGTAATGCATGGAAGACTCAGTTAGAACTCAAGTGACAGAGTTATGACACAGTTGGAAGAAGTAGTTATGGAGTTGTATTCAGTTTAACTCAATTAGACTCAGTTGAGCTAGTTGTATCTAGTCTAAATGAATGATACACTAGTGAGAGTGGAGTGAATTAATTAGTTAATTAATTCATAAATAATAACTCATTAATCAATTGAAGAATACATCAGTTAACTACAATGCATGGCAGTTTCAGTGGAGACCAATGGAGAGATAGGTGAAAGGGCAAGATAGACTATCTGTTGTGACTATAGTGATGCATTGATTGCATCACACACTCAGTGGAGATGCCAATGAGGATTGCACAGTAAAGGATGGAGTAATTCAAATTCATTTAAAGCTATTCTTCAGCAGAGATTGCACAGTGGAGGCAGGCTAGCAGGTGGCAAAGATCGGTGCATGGATTTGCAAGATTGGGCCTGATTAGTGTATGAAGATTGTACTATACTGAGGGCTTGTGATAAGCTTTGTATTCTTGTATGAGATTGTCATATAATCTCCATGTTACATAATATATGGTTGGGGTTTTCAGCTTCATGCTTTCCCGGTTAAAAACCGTGTTATGTGCGATTGAATATTTTTGTTTATGCTTCACATGTGTGTGCAATTAATTTTTCCACAAAAGATTAACAAGTGGAATAGATTCAGTATCTTCCATAAATTTAAATAGTGTGAGATCAAGTGGATCTTGGAAATATGCATGCTTAGTGCATATAATTTCTACAGATGCTGCTACCCCTTCTAGAAAAAATCCAAAATCTCAGTAAAAAACTCCTAGGGAAGAGAAAGAACCAGAAATAGAACATGTAGTAAAGACATCCACAAGCACAGAGAAAATGATGACTAGAAAATAGAGTAAAGGGAAAGGTAAGTTAGCTGGTATTAAAGAAGCCATTGAACTTGAAGAAAGTCCAGTTTTGCAACCTTTGCAAGTGAAAGAGACAAGAAATTAGAAAAAGAACAAGAGGGATAAGAAACTTGAGTTTACACAAGAGGAACCTAGATTCATTTTTAGACCAATAAAGCCTCTGACAAGATGAATGCAACAAACATAAAAGATTCCAGAAGCGCCCTTAGAAAAAACAAAGCCAACAAAGAGAAGAAAAGGAAAAGAACCTATGAAAGAAAAAATCCGGATAGAATTTTTATAGGAAAAACTGAGAGAGGCTAGAGAAAAAGTTATAGAAGCCAAAATATAAGGTAAGGAGTTGATGGAGCAGATGTCAAAGCAGATAGACTACTATAATGAAGTTGCAAAAAAATCTAGAAGGATGGTGAAGAGGAATCTACCATTGCACATGATGTTAAAGCATACATGTATAAAAGGAACATATCGCTATAGGTAGAGAGATGTAAGTTTCAAAAAAAAGTCATAGGACTGGAAACTCAAGTATAGATGATCAAAAGTGAACTCTCAAAAAGAAATCTTAAGCTTTTAGCTGAAGTAGCAAGCACCTCATGAGTGTGGTAATTTTCTTACATTTTTTCCCATACTATGCTAAATGATAGTTTCAGAAATAAACATGGTTAGACAGGCTATAAGGAGTAATAAGAAGGTCGAATAAGTCATAAAAAATAAAAATAAAATCAGAGAATTCAAAATTTCCTAGGAACTCCCCATAGTTAAGCTGAAAATTTGCTATGAAACTACTATAGCATATCATTAATGAAAATGAAAATGAAAATTTGAGATGAAGGAGTTCTAACATTATGAATTTAGATAAAATGCATAAGATAAGACTTCAAAACTTACAGAAATATTAGAGAAAAACCAGAAGAATGTTTTTTTGGATTGCTACCAAATTTTGCTACGAAATTGTCAAATTAATTTTTTTGTGTTATATATTTTGATTTTTCATGAGACAAAAGAGAAATTAGATGGGTTACAGGTTATAGGGATTTCCACATCATCATAAAAATAACTCCCATTTTCCAACAACACAAGTCAACAAAGTCAATAATGTCAGCATATCCATGTGGTAGGAGCACATCAGCAGACTTAGCATTTGGTTGGATTCGATAAGGTTCAGCAACAGAAATTTTGAGGGCTCATAAATGAATTGAATCCTATTTGAATTCAAATTCTATCAAAACAGAAATCCCCAAAAAATCTCAATATGTTTTTAAATTCAAATAGGATTAGGTCTCTCAACATGATGATAGAATCTAGCCTCAGGTGGCAGATTTTGTAATACATGGAAAATGGAGATGTTTCTCTATATATTTGTAGTTTTTTTACCATGCCAGGGACCAATAATGTGAGAAAGTCCATATTTGTGCATTTTTATCCAATTAATATATATTTGCAGCAATACTTTGTTTTCAACCTGAGATTCATTTTTTAGTTTCATTCTATCACATCATGTTTTTATGCTATTACTAGTTTTCATAGCTTGTTTGGTTACTTGGAATTCAATGCAATATTGCTCCAAATTCCTTCAAATTTGCTGTGATTGATTGTAAATTTTTACTTCACATAATTTAAACAAAAAATGCCTTAACTTCCACAATATATATATATATATATATGTATATATTTCTGTAATTGAGTTATCTTTTAACTAACTCCATGCCCAATGGTGGTTATTATCACACTTTATTTCACCTGAAAAATCATACAAAAATCCAGAGTTAACCATTTATAATTGAACTTATTCAAAATATTACCCAATATTTCTTGAGAGATCCCTCTCCTGTTAGAAGGGCTAACTTCTAGCTATAAGTGGTTTGAAATAGTTACTTTTGGTTGGATGTTGACATAGCCCAGCCTATCATATCAAGTGATCAAAACTACGATATAAATTCAATAAGAGACCAAAGAGTATGCTTCACCATGCATATCATAATTGGGAAGATTATATGGAAATTCCGAGCCAACAAAGTCCCCGCAACAGTAGTTTCATTGGTTGCGTAGTGCAACAATAGGGTCTTGTACAAATGGGCTAGGTATATGTGCAGGGATTTTTTGGAGGATTGTCGGGAAGCTCAAGAGAAAGCTACAAATTTTCACTATGCCTAGCTGTTTTTCATCATCGCACTGTTGGCATGGAAGGAGCTGAAGGAATCACAATTTCCTCAAGTAGAAGAAGATGTATGTGAAGCAGCGCAGTATGCTTTGCTATGGTATACCAACGAGAAGTCACGATCACTGGAAAAATGATTATTCTTTGTATTGTATCACATGGATTTACATATGTTGGTGAATCCTAGGATGTCACCAAGCTTGTTCAAGAAATACAACGCAATTGGGAGGTTCAAAACACACTTCCATAGAATATATGTACATGCCCGAAAATATGTGATGAAGACATGGCATCCTATGCCATACTTGGTCGCCAAATATGATCTTGCTACATTAATACAGTAGTGACCTACAAAATGGATGACTGCGGTGGAGGAAGAGGCGAGGATAATGAGATAGGTGAAAAAACATCAGAACATGGAGCTCCGAGTGGAAAATATAAGGACAAGGAGAAATAGGAGAATGATCAGGAGTAAGAGCATGATGAGGGTCATAAGGATCCTCTTGATGGCGATGAATAGGACAAGAAGAATACCGGTGACCAAAAAATGCAAAAGGAAGATACACAACGAAGCTTAATCGAGAAGTAAGAAGAAGAAGAAGGTGGAGAAGTCGAAGGGCATAATGCCATTTGTCCTTATTGATGGGGAGATGGATGAAATTGGGGAAAAATTTCAAGAAGTGGCAGAGGAATCACGGGGAAAGATCAAGAATCGCTATGGTGCACATTTGACTAGTGTTGAGTAGAGCATTATAGAGCTAAAGCTGTTAGCGTGGGAAACTAGATAGTCAGTGTTGATAAGCCAAGGAATCCAACAAGAAATATTGATAGATACAATGTTTGGGATGATGATCATGCAGATACATGTTAGATCTCTACAAATCGATGCATCTGAAGTAAAGAAACTAGAAAAAAATTGGGACAAGGTCATGAACATCACAGTGTTGCCAATTTCGGTATGACATGACCTGCATCAAGGTATTCTAAATGAGCTAAAGGAGCGGGAGAAGTGCACATCACAAATAAATATCCATTTATAAAAATAGCAAGCTACATTGAAGAAACAACTCGAACAGGCCATTAAGAAAAAGGATCAGGAAGAAAAACAACAATAGAAATTGAAATTGGTGGTTGAAGCCACTTGCAGAGAAGTTCTGGACATGGATGTCCGCGAGGAGGAACCGGTAGAAGACAAGGTCACGAAGCTCGAACTTGCAGTCAAGAAGTCATAGAAAAATATCAAGGATGTTTGGTTCAAATATGAGATTAAAATCATTGAGATGTAAATGAAGCTACATCTAGCTACACCACCCGAAGTGCGCGATCAGAGGGAGATCAACCTAAAAGCTGCAGTAACATGAATCTTCGGGATAGTGGCAGAGTATGGAAATCTACTAGATGAGGCCTTGCTGATTTGGACTGCACTGTAGGAAGATCCAAATATCTAAAATATAGAGGAAGAAGCTTGCAAGGATCAGTGAAGGCAAGGCGCTTCAAAAAAATATCGAAGAACTAAGAAGGGAAGAACAATGTTTGATGGAGAGAACTCAACCATGGTAGGATGAGGCTCTCTAGTTATCACAATAGGTGGACATGAAACTTTAGGAGCTTCGACAACAGGAAGAGGAAACATTGAATAAGGTTGCAGGACCAATCACTGAGGCAGTGTTGTAAGAAGTCTGTAGTAGGGATAAGCAGGTTGTAGAGGTGTTGCAGAAGTTCAACAGTGCATACAACAACATAACATCAAAAATCAAGGATAAAAGTAGCTGAGTGACTAAGGACGAGCGTTGGGGGCCTGTTGAGCGCAACCCAAATTCACCTAGATTTTGGCTAAGTCTCTGCATTTTGAGGAGAAGAGAAAACTGCACAGCAAATAATATTAATATACGACGTGGTAGCATAGGGACTCACGGTGGGTCAAATCCCCTCCTTTCTGTAACGAGTTTCAAGTTAGATTTTCTTGTTTTTGGGATTCCATGGTATTTGGACCATGGCATTTTGTCAATGTAATTCTATAAAAAGATGTAGAACCAGAGAAAAATATGTAATCAAATGGTTAAGGGCTAGTTAGTATCTGTATTTTTTAGCAAAGGGAAGGCTTTGTATCTGAGTGCACAGAGAAATTAGAAGAGTCTACAACTTAGTGTGCAGACCACCTGCAGTTGTGTGTGCAAGTCAGAGAGTTGATTGTACTTAAAAGATCCATCTAATAAAGAAGAAATTTTTTTGGAATATATTATGTGTTCTTATATATTTCTTATCTATTTTATTAATACCAATTGTTGCTAAGTAGTTGTTACAGTTCTACATTATCACAATATAGTTTATGATATTGTATAATATGATCTATTGAATGTGTCTAAGTAAGTGAAGGGTTTTATACATCGCAACCATTTTATGTATTTTAAAAGCTAATAAGATTGCAATAACGCCACATCATGCAGTCTCTCAAGGCTATAGAAACCTCGCTCTGCAACTACCCATAATCACCTCGGGTAAGACTCTGATTTGCTTGCAGGTCATTGTCGAAAGGGCCGATGATTAAGGGTTTTTTTGGTGTGCAACATAGTTCGAAGCTGGGTCAAGCCCAAGCAAACCACATGCGCATTGGTGAGTGGATTGGGAAATTTGACTTCACAAATGTGTGGATGGACGATTATGAAGAAGTTCCGGGGATATAATTTATGAAACAATATGAATCTATGATGGTACTACATATGAAGAAGTCATATATTTATGATGGATGGGAGGACGAACCATTGGGTATTCCTACCATGGCATCCATGACAACTAGATGTAACTTGAAAACAATGAATGTGGGGGACATAAAACGAGATGAACAAGTCTATGATAGGTTCAACCATGTGGAGGAAAAAAATCATAGAGAATGAAGAAATTCTACGAGCATTGTTTGATAGTTTTCCGGACCCAACATACAAACTCGAGGAAGTGGAGGATAACAAGGATGTGAAAGCAGGGACTCATCAATAAGAGAGATGGAAAACATACATGCATAGGCTGGAATAGGAGGATCCTGAAATATGGATTGAGATGTTGGAGAAGGAGGATGGAAGTCCTTCAACTTTCCCATCTCCTCCCTCTTTCTAGACTTAGCATGGGGATGAGGCTCATTATTTTCTAATCTTGGCAGTGAGTCCTCTTTGACATAATGAGCATGCATTGGAGGAGAGATAGATGTGATTAACAACAAGATGTGATGACAATCATGATGATGTGAGATTCATGCGTTCTTATGGAGGAGATGTTACAGTTGGATTAGCTACACAACTAGTCACCATCATAGGGGGATCCAACACATGGTATTCTTGCAGAGTTATGAAGAGATTTGGACATGGAGCACATCATTGATAGAGCTATCTCGATACCAATATGGAGATATTGATCTTAGTGATGGATTTTGTCGCGATGGTGGTTGTTGAGGATGAAACCATTTTTAAAGTAGGGGAGGATGTTAGGACTTCCATTTGGGAGCGCCCAAGGAGAGTCAAAAAACCGAAGTCGTGATATGAGCATGTCTATGATGTGTGATGGGTTCCCATGTTTGGTTAAAGGAAACTCACTTCGGTTAAAGGTGACTTAGGTGGAGACATTCAGTTAAAGGAGACTCAGGTGGATTTGTTCGATTATGCGTGACCCCATCATCAGTTAAATTCTATGGGTGAGAGAGCACATGTAGTAGGAGCGACATGTTGGGAAGGCACCTGCCCATCATGACGAGCGACCGATATAGTGGGGGTGCATGGGAAACACGGGTGTGATGCGTTGATCGAGTCACCAAGTAGTGGACGAATTAGGTGACACGAGTCGAGCGCCTGGGTGGATGAGTAACCATGCAGATGGACGAATCAATCGGGTTGACCAGGAGAACAAAATCTCGATGGGCAAGTCGACCTAGTTGAGTAAAATTATGAAGGGGTGCATGTTGGTGTTTTGCACAGATTGGTCAGGTGCACATGGGCAGGCTGGCCCATGGCCATCCTAAGAGATGCAACGATTAGATAAGGACTGCCAACGGGTGGAAACCATATATATATATGGCATGGATAATTCATTGGAGGGGATCATCATCAATCATCGAAGAGGCAGAAAAAATAACGAAAAACAGAAATAATGAATCTCAAACAAGCAGGTAGGGTGAGGTCAAGTAGACGAAGGGACTGTGGCAAAATTTGTGGGCAAGCCGAATTCTGGGTTTTCATAGGTCGAGTTGTAGTGAAGTGTCAGTCATGTAAATTGTGGTGCGGTTCCACATTACATCAGGTTGGGCCAGTCAGTACATGACTCTGTACAATGGAATGACCAACGGGTTGAATGGTGGACTATGCACGAAGGACATTGCAGTCGTTCCCTGCACGACTATGCGGGAAGGCTACTGCGGTGAATACATTATAGTGCTACATGATGATGACATGGGATGGGTGAATGTTTGAACCGTAACACAACTATGCCGAGTGGAATAACGAACAGAAAAATTGGTCATGGGTTACTCTGGATGAATGGTGGGCCGTAGGTAGTGACAGAATGAGTGCAGGCCATAGGCAAAGGTTGCACGAGACAACAAACAAGAATAACGTGTAAGGGCTACACGATAACAGTTTTGGTTGAACAATGCATGGTTTGGTGCATGAACTTGGCTGTAGTGTGCAGGTTGTTCACAGGTTGCACAGATTTGTAAATAATATGATTTTGCAAAATTATAATTGCAAAATTGTTATTAGAGTGGGAAGACTTGATTTGGGAGTTGCCCCTCCCATGTATGATATGTGCGTACACTATTAATTTATGATTTATTCTATTTCATAAATAATATAAGTAATTGAAAATAATTCAAGTAATATTCGTTTCATGATAACACTTAGGAGAAAAATTGGTTAAGTATTTAGTAGGCATAGTCCCTAAGCTCAAGTAGTGGGGAATGAAAGAGTTCAACAGTGCCGCACCCCACCTATGTGTGATTGGAAGAAAATACTAGCATATGGGCATGACATGGAGGGAGCTACATGCACAAAATATAGATCATACATATGGAGAGTTTTCTTCATGAATATAGGATGGCTCATGGAAAATATTCAATTGTTCATTGGATCAGGGAGGGAGACTATGATTGATATAGATCCCATATATGGTGTCTCTCGAAAACATACCCTTCTAGCTCAGATCATTGATCATCTTCATGATAGAGGGATCCTTCACATTTCCCAAATTTTGAAGGGTTAGTATACAACGATTTCCCATATGGATGGATGCAACGAACATAGGTATCGATGATAATTTCTCTGATATATGGAATAGACATATTTTTCAATTGGGAATGTAAAGTATATCGCTCAACAATAAGGATCATCAAATTTTCCAGAATGGTGATATTGTATTGTCTCATATCATTATTAGAGGTATTTACAATCATATTTCTTCCTCACTTAGTGGGCGAGATGGTAGATGTTGGTTTAGCAAGGTTTGGATATGGCATATTCCAAAAAATATTAAGTTATTTGGTTGGCTTGTATGGAAGATTCAAGTACTCACTTAAGAAAATTTATGTAGGTGGCAGTTTCAGAGCCCTGGGAAGTGCATCTTATGTCATGGTGCATAGGAGGATATATTAACTTTATTTATCAAGTTCCCTTATGTTGTATCTACATGAACATATGTTTTACAGAGGTGGCCGATGAACACTAGCTAGTGATTCTCATTTGTTGACCATGCTTCAGGTATTGATTTTCTTTATAGGAGGAGCTATGTACACTTAATTTTTCAATTGTTGGGGGATTTGGTGGGTGTGGAATGACTATATATTTGAAGGTTTCTTGTATAAAAATGGCACCATGGAACATAAATATGTTCCTATTACAGGGAATATCAACGAGCACCTTTCCACAAGATTTGAAGGAGTTTTTGTTACATGGATCAAAACATATCCTTTTTGATTGGATATTTTGATGGGGCGGGACAAGATTTCATTTGCTGATGTGGTGCCAAGATTTCTATTGAAGTAGATTTTTTTTTCAACTTCAACTTGAATGGGGGATTTGGAACTAACAATTGAGCATTGATATTATTTCGTTATGGATTATCTAGTTATGTGCTAGATGGAGAAATCTTAATGAGATTCATATTAATGACTCTAAAATGCCTATAGATTGGATTAACAAAGATAATTGTTTTTCATGTCCTCTCCTTGGTCACTTGATGCAAAGGATTCAAAAGATAAAGGAATTATTCAATACATATTTTTTGATCCACCTACACCAAGACCTCAACATGGTAGCTAACACTTTTTCAAAGGATGGGATGGTTATATTCCCTGAGCTCATCGAACTCTCGGGTTTTCGACAGGTTTTGCAACTTAGAGAAGGATACTTTCAATAGTGCGAACGACCGAATCTATTGGGTTTTTGAGGCAGAAGACCACTCGACTATTCTAGTCTATACACTCGAGGATGGTGTGTTTTCTTTTGTCTATGTGTATTTTAGCTTAAATTCACCGATTCTTATTTTTTTAGTTTTTTTTCTCGTTTGGATCATGGTTATGTGGTTATTAAATGGTGTTCATAAGTAGATTAGAGAATGATTTCTGTCCTTTAATTTTTTATGAAGGAATTTGGATTTCCGACACATAGGTTTCATTGAATCTTGACTTTTTTGGTACATGATCATGAGAATTCTATATGTAAACATGCTTTTCTATATGAATATATGTTCGATTTTTTCTTTCTTGGAAAAAAAAGTTTGGTTATTGGTGTGATTTGTAATCCATCTTCTATTGAGCATTGAATGCCTATAACTAAGCTTATATTTCTTCATATTAACTACAATAATTTTATATAATAATTAGCTTATAAAAAGCTAGTTCTCAATTTAAAAAAAAAATGATTTTACAAATAATAATAATAATAATAATAATAATATTTTTTATTCTTTATTATAAAATTACTCAAAAATATTTTTAAAATAATAATTAATTTCCAAAAAATTAGAATTATATAAAAAAAATAAAACAACATTAAAAATAAAACATTTTTATTATAAAATCATTTAATGCTCATCCTAAAATAATTAAATAAAACAAAATTAAATGCTAATTTTAAAATTTAACATATCTTTTAACCATTTTGTAATAATCATTTTAAATATTTACATAAATAAGATAACTTAAGAATATTTATATATTTAAAATTAAATTAAATTTATTTTTAACCTAAATTTATTATTAAAGATATCGATTAAGTTTTTATTTAAATTTAATTCATATAATATATTCACACATTTAAACCCCTAGAAATATAATAATTGTTATTAGTAATTAATAAATCATAATTTAAGATAGCTTATGTGATTCAGAATCTAAGGTGATGGGCTTATTCTTAAGTCTAAGTTTGTGCGTTTGAAATTCATTAAGCTAAAATCCAACCATGTTAAGAACAAGGTCAGATGCAATATTCGATGATTTTGATGGCTTAGATGCCCGTTGGTCACTATTTCTCAAACTACAAATCAAGTCTAATATATTCTTTGCAAAAATTTAACACACAAACAAAAAAATAATATCATAATTTTAGATAAATTTTACTTAACTTATTTTTTCAATATAAAATTTAACAATCCCTCTCTCCCATACTTAAATGTGAAATGCCATCTAATTATTTTGTATTTAATGATATTAATGATATATGACAATATTAGCATATTATAATTAATATTAAAATAACTAGCATTTCTCATATTAAAGAACTTCTATACTTAAATGTGAAATGCCGTCTAATTATTTTGTATTTAATAATATTAATGATATTTGACAATATTAGCATATTATAATTAATATTAAAATAACTAGTATTTCGTATATTAAAGAACTTTTTATGTAGTTTTGAGGGTTAACTTAATTTGTTGGTCTTTGTCATTAAAGCACTTTAGGTTATTGAGAGGTCACGGTTCAATTCTTCTAGTGAGACTTTATGGTTGAACCAATGGTGGTGAATCTCCTTATTTAGTGAAATAAGGAAAAATAGAAAAAAATGACAACATAGGAAAAAAAAGGAAAACAACTCTTCTGTTATTAATATAATACAATCACCCATTAATCTTCAGAGTAAAGATTAATACCATAAACGAAAAAAATAAAAGAAGAAAAAAAATGTAATACCATCACCAATTTTCAAAGTAAACCACGAAAAGAAGAAAAAAAGAAGATAGAGGAAGAAAGAAAAAGAACAACCACTCTTCTCTCATTAATGTAATATACAGAATTTAAAATGCTTCCTTATGTTGAATCAACATACATTACATTTAAATTCTAAATTGTCATCTAAAGGGTTTAATTAACATCATGAAAATGTAGTTCAATGTATTATATTGATTATCCTAGTCTAGGGCAAAACTTATTTCCTAGTTTATTGGTCATTAAATATCACTGGGTATATGGATATATATTAAATGTGACTGGGTATATATTGTGATGAGCACTAGCCACCTATGGATTTATCCATGAAATTAAGACCCTAGGAGTTCTATTATCCAGCCGATTTGGATGGGGCAGCACAAAGGTCTTCTTGTGGCTATGGGACCTGGCTTTTGCTTTTGCCCACATGTCAGTACAAGATATACTGGAATGGAGAAGAAGGTACGAACATGAGGGTAGAAGTTATTGTTTTATGGGGGCTTTTATGGTTTGCAAACCATTTATATGTAGAACAATTATGGGTTCACCAGGATTCCAAAATTCTTATTGATCATATGAATTGGAAGTCCTCCCTAAATCCTGTTATGTTATCACATTGGCTTGAGAGAATTTATACCCTAAAAAGCACTTTCACTTTTATCTCTTTTTGTCATGTAAACAAGGAGAAAAATACTGAAGCTGATAGGTTATCAAAAAGAGGCTTGGAGAGCACTTTTGGAGCAATGAACTATGAATTTTCAAGCGGTGGGAAAGGTTAATTTTTTGTAATATTTGGGGTGCTGTTTTGTCGTACTGGACAGATACATATGTGAGTAGTACTATTACTGATATTACTGAGATGGTTTAGACCCTGTAAAGGCGGGATGATTATGTTTAGACTTTCTGGTTTTTGTAACCTTGGGATATGTGTTGAAAATCATGTTTTTTGCCCAGTTTAAAATGGGCATTATGTGTTTTTGAAAGTAGATGGAGAAAACAGGAGGTAATATCTCAAAACTTGATATAGATAAATGTAAAAAAATTTTTGTGGACTTGAATAGTCTTTGTTCTGGTACATTATGTAAACCAGTCGTATTTTTCATGCTAGAAAAAAATATATACCCAATCACATTTAATAGCCAATAAACAGAAAATAAAACTAGCTGTAATCTAGAGTTTTAAGAATGATGGTTACATGTCCATACCATATTTTACGAGCAAATTTTTGTGTGTATAGATATAGGTTATCCGTAAGGAATTTAGTTTCGATAAATAGATGTATTGGTGAGTCCAGGTGCATTGTTGCTAAATTTAAATAGGCTACTAATAGCAATACTTGTTTGACCGGTTGCGTACATGCGTTGTCCAATAAATATTCTGCGGATTACGAGCTGGTCTCTCCAAATTTAATTTACTATATAAATAGAAAGTGTTCTCTTATATGTTTTGTTGGAAGATCTAATGGATCTAATGGATGAATTTTACTGTCACCAAGGTATTGGCGGTCATTTTGGTAGCTGCTATTGCAGAATAATTTAACACAAACTTATATATATTTTTTATTGTAGTATTTTCTGATTTTTTTTTTTATATTTTTGGTATTGTGATTGTGATGTTTGTTTTTCGTATTTTAGTTTTCTTTGTGATGCTTCAGTCGATTACTACAGTCTTACAGTCTTGAATAGAAGAGTGACATATTCTGATTTATATGAATTTCATTCCATATTAATATTCTCTCTCAAAGCTTTTGTATCCTGTTATTGGCTTTTGTTTTACATCTATGGTATTATTATCTCATCATCTATGGTATTAAGGTGTTATTTTCTCAACCTATGGTATTATTATCTCATCATCTATGGTATCAAGGTGTTATTTTCTCAACATATGCAACACCCCCCTTGCTTTCAATATCATTTTCCTCCGCCTCAATATTAGCTATTATCCCTAGCCTCCTAATTTCCTTTCCTGCATTTTTAGTTGGGTGACCAGGAAATATATATATAAGTGTTTGCAGCGGAGATATGGTTGCGCAATTGGCCGCTTTATCTGCTGGTGCCAGCAAATGCGTAGTTATTACTTTGACGTTGTTGCTGTCAGTGTTTCGTTTGATGCAATGCAGGGATGTAGCCAATTTATCAGTTGTTGGTGCAAGATTACCTCACGAACCCGAACCCGAAGCCCCTCTTGGATTGAGAGTAGATCTTGTGCATAGAGATTCTCTTCTCTCTCCATTATACCCACGTAATCTTACAGCAATCGAGCGCTTGAAACGAGCAATAAAACGCGGTGAAGCAAGACAGAAATTTCTGACGTCGTCTGTTGGTGACGAGAAGTTCAATGCACGGGCTCCACTAAACGGAGGAAACGGAGAATATTTGTTGGAGGTGGGCATTGGCACTCCTCCTAAACCCTATATTTTAAGTCTAGACACGGGCAGTGGCCTAATATGGACGCAGTGCGAGCCCTGCACACAATGCTACGAGCAGACAAATCCAATATATGATCCCTCCCTGTCTTCCACTTACGCTAGGGTTCCGTGCGCAAACCGTCTGTGCGCGGATCTTGAGGCGTATACTTGCATTTCAAACGAATGCCACTACATGTACGAGTACGATGACGGAGCCTCCACGCGGGGTACCCTTTCGTTCGAGACCTTGAGACTTTCTTCTCAACGATTGCCCCGTATTGTAATTGGTTGCTCCAAGATTCAGGAAGGTCACTTCAGTGCGTCCGATCGATGGAATTATTGGGATAGGCCGAGATTCTCAATCACTAATCTCACAGCTTGGCCGGTGGGGGGCTAAAAAGTTTTCTTACTGTCTGGTTTCTATGGATATTTCTGATACCAAAACCAGTCCTTTGCTTATAGGCACCACTGCTAAGTTAAAATCCAAGAAGTTCGGTTCGACTCCTCTTATTCGCAACCCTTATGAACCAGGTTTCTATTATGTTTCGTTGAAGGGAATCAGCGTTGGCGGTAAATTGTTGAATATCCCTTCTGGTGTTTTCGATCTCACACCGGATTTCGCCGGTGGAGTTTTCATAGACTCCGGAACGACGCTCACAGTCCTGAAAGACGTTGGATATGATGCTCTGATTGACGCACTCACCTCAGTGATTGGTCTCCCGTTGATCGCCTCTCCTGCCCCAGAACTGGACGCTTCTTTTGAACAACCGCCTCATACTTCAGATGTAAAGGCTCCGGTTGTAATATTCCACTTCGATGGAGCAGATTGGGTGGTGCTACCACGCAACTACTTAGTCGGTGATGGGAGTGGCTTAATCTGCCTTAGCTACCAACGGAGCCTATCGCGATCAATAATTGGTAATATTCAGCAGCAGAACTTCCAAGTGCTCTTTGATAACGAGAAGAACTTGCCGGCCTTTGCGCCCACACAATATGATACGCTGTAAGAGAAAAAGGATGGTTCTAGGCTATGGTATGGATGTTATATATGATTCTTATTATGTAGTTTCCTATTATTGCGGTAAGGATTTGGATGCTACAATATATGTGTATTTTATTTTATTTTAATTAGTATAGATTTATCTAACATGAGTTTAGAGGGATCAAATATTTTTTGTTGCAAATTTATTTTAGAGTGCAAGTGAAATTGAAATATTGAATTTATTATTTAGAAGAGTGAAATTTTGTTAATAAAATTTTAATTGTTTATTTAATTTATGTTTTTTTGTTTGGCTACATAAGTAAAAAAAATTATTATTATTTTTTTGCTCATACTAGATTGTAAAATGAACATCTTGACTCAATAAACCTCTATATATATATTTTCATTATACAAATCTACAAAGAAAAAACGATTTGATTAAATAAATAAAAGAAAAAATAACAAAGAAAAGAGCCAATCAGTTACTAACTTTGTAATTTATTTGATTAATTAGTTCTAAATATTTTTAATTATTTGAAGTAATTTTGTTTTTTGTTTTTAAGAATTACATCATTCATTATCTCACTTCATAGGCAATGCTTTAATACAGCACTACCACTCACTCTCTTTGATAAAGCATTACAGCTCACCCTTTCCAAATATATAAAATTATTTAATTATTTTAAATTGATTTATGTGAATTATAATTTTATTTACATAAATAAAATCAAAATTACTTTAAAAAAAAAAACTACCACTCACTCTATATTAACTTCACATCGGGGATTGCTTTAATAAAGCATTACAGCTCACCTTTTTTAAATATATAAAATTATTTATTTATTTTAAATTGATTTATGTGAATTATAATTTTATTTACATAAATAAAATCAAAATTACTTTTAAAAAAACATTATTATCTATAAACATAAAGTTATTTAATTATTTAAAATTGATTTAGGTTTAATCATGTCTCTCTTGCTTTGAAAGTTTCCTATGCATGGCTATCTTCTTCCAACATTTTGAAATATTATGGTTATCCAAACCACAAAAAGAACATGCAAACTTTCTCCAAATCTTATGTGAAGATTTACCATGTTTATCATAATAAAAAACAACTTGATTAAAAGCGGATTTATACCTTGAACTTTCACCTTAGTCACTTTCTTGAGGAGGTGAATTTGATGAAGTAGTGGCTCTCTTCGGAATACCATCAATACATTCAATGAATTTAGATCTTTCAACATCCTCTTGTTTGCAATTCTAATTAGCTGCATGCTTATGATCACCTTCTTGCAAAGTGGGTGTAAAACTTTTGCATTCCTCATGAACACAATCTTCACAAGCTTGAGGTAATGAAAATGAAATGAAAGTCTTTAGAACACCTTCATGTGCCTCCTTGGCTTTAGAGCTTTCTCCATCATGTGTTAGGACTTTCCTCAACAACAATTGGCTCAACTATGCCTTGTGCATGTTTTCTAATCCTTTACCTTCATATCCCATCTTCATCAATAATTTGGACCCTATTCCTCTAGTGTGTCTTTCAAAAGAACCTACACATTCATTTTGAGAGGAAATTGAAGGTAAATTTGAATTGCATACCTCTTTTTCATGCACATACATGGCTAAGGCTTCCTTAGCATCATGGAGCTGAGTCTCCATCTCATGCATCTTTTCAAGAAGCTCTTGCTTCTCCTCCTTCATGGCAATCAATTGCTCTTGAAGTATAATTCTCTCCCTCTTATCTTCATACTTATCTTGCATCAGATCAATCATGATGTAGAGCTTCTATAACATCTCTTTATCAAAGATTTTTTCAAAGGAAGATGTATTAGAAGCATTGCTTAATGAAGTTGCCATCAAACCTCCAATGCATACAAAGCTTCTTTGCTGTGATTTGAGAACTGAGTTCTCAATCTTGAATTCTTCTGAGGAGAAGGTATACACATACACTTGCACACAGTTAAATTCTCCTTGCACAAATTCAAAAAAACCAATAGCTAATTATTCTAGCTAAACTTGGATAAAATGAGCTAAACTTTGCTATAATACCTACTTGATCTGAATATGGGAAAACTAGTTATTGTTATGCTAGCTCCCTCATCAATATTAAAAATGTGTTTTTAGAATCTTCTCAAGTTAACCATTTGTGAAGGGGTTTATGTGTTAATTTTTATATGTCTTTGATGATCAAATTGTGATTTAATTAAATTTTAAAAACTCATATACAATAAATGAAATACAAAGAAATAACTCATAACAATCACATAATACCATGGTTGATAACAGAGTTCACCCCTCCTAGGCTACATCTCCATGGACCTACCTTAACTAACTAGGCCCTCTTGTGATTAAGAGTCAAATGTTTGATTACATGTACTTTAAGTACTCCATGGGCTTTGAAACCTGCTCCAGGGGCTTTAGAAGACCCAAATACCCCTAAAATGACTATTCAATCTCTAAAATTAGTTTCCAGCTGATCTAGGCTTGACCTCCCATCCTGGTGGCCATGCGCTTGTTTATTATCCAAAGTGACAAAAACACTTTCAGAAGTGCTCCAACGCCTCTGCAAACTGTAACACTATGTTCAGAGCATAAAATACATCTAAAACTGACTCTTCTTGAGCCAATATTGGTCTTCAGCTGATCTGGGCATATCCTTCCCTCCTAATGGCCCTGGGCTTCAATTTTCTTCAAAGTGTCAAAAACACCTGTAAAATTTCTCCTCTGCCTCTGCAATTTGTTCCAATGGATCCAGAGCATGCCAATCTACTAGGAATGACTATATTATTAAAAATGAAAAAAAAACACCTTCAGAAGTGCTCCAACGCCTTTGTAAACTATACCACTATGTTCAGAGCATCAAATACATCTAAAAATGACCCTTCTTGAGCCAAAATTGGTCTTCAGATGATCTAGGCATAGTCTTCCCTCCTAGTGGCCCTAGGCTTCAATTTTATTCAAAGTGCCAAAAACACCTGCAAAATTTCTCCTCTGTCTCTGTAAGATATTCCAATGGATTAAGAGCATGCCAATTTGCTAGGAATGACTCTTCCTGAGCCAAAACTGGTCTTCAATTGATCTAGGCATGGCCTTCCTTCTTGGTGGCCCTGCGCTTCAAAATTATTCAAGTGATAAAAAACACCTGTAGAATTTCTCCTACGCCTTTGCAAGCTGTTCCAATGGATTCATAGCATGCCAATATGCTAATAATGACTCTTCCTGAGCCAAAATTGTTCGAAAATTTCTCAAGATATGGTCCATCAAATTTTCCCCTAGATTCCTCCTCCAAATCTGGAGAGGACTCCACATATAATTCCGCCAAATTTGGAGTAGTTCGCTAAAAATCCTCCATAATAATTGGGATTAATTAACTATTATCTGCGGTGATAAGCATGGATTAATGCGCACTAAGTGCGTTTAGTGGGAGCGTTGGTCGACGGTTCTGTGGAGTGGTCACATGAGGAGGAGGGTTGGCCCCTTCCCTTCCACTATCAGTGATTCACGTACTCTTTAAATAATTTTTGGGTGCTTAGCCTTTCAAGGAATAAGGATGCGACCTATTGGTAAGGCACGGTAGTGGTTGGGGGGAGGTCACGGGGTCGAATGCCAACCTCCGCCCCTCCATACATATGTTTTACACCATATAAGAATACGCCCCAGACCTTTGTAAACAGACTTTACACCATTTAATAATACACCCCGAAACTTTGTAAACAGACTTTAGCATATAAAAAAATATGCGCCTCCACCATATGATAATTTGGAGTAAGGTTTAACCAAACCATATGCTCCAATATATAACCGCTCCACCAATGTTTAATAAACTTAGACTTTGGATTGCCACCATACCATAGGTTTAATAATATGTCACCATATATATATACATAACCCATATTTTCGACCTTAGGAGATATGAAAAATATGCCACTATAAAAATAATCCAACCACTTTAGGATAATTAAAATTAATCCAACCTTACCATTGAAATTCAAACCTTAGGAGCAGATTTCCATAATAATAATAAAAAAAATCGAATTCAAGCTTAGGAGGACATTGGGCAATTTCAACTTCTCAAACCCAAACTGGCGAATCTTGCAGTAAAAATTGTCACAGTCCCATTGGGAAAAAACTGAAGAAGAATTCCTGCATGCTGACTAGGTTTCCATGTCATTAGTCTGTACCTTTTCTGCAACTGTTTTAAAAAAATTGCGTGTTTTGAATGGCGATCAACATACTACAACTTCTTAATCCGAACTTTGTTTTTGACGAAACAAGTTGCATTGGATTCCAGGCGACGGGTCGGTCGCTGTCATTTTGTTTTGGTGCAATTATGAGCACTTTGAATTTTGGGTAAATTTTTGCCCCTAATCTAGATTCCAATCACAAATATTGACTTGATATCAGGATATTTTCAGGTACGTGTCAAAGAAGAGGACATATACAGAACCAAATTCTATACCAGGTATGGGAATTATGAGTTTTTTGTAGTTCCTTTTGGTCTTACTAATGATCCAACTACTTTCATGTGTTTGATGAATAATGTGTTGCATCCTTATCTGGGAAAGTTTGTGATAGTATTCATTGATGATATATTGATATATTCTAAGAATGAGGAAGAGCATGTAGAGCACCTAGAAACACTGTTAATATTGTTGAGAGAGCATCAATTGTATGCCAAATTTAGTAAGTTTAGTTTATTTCAGACATAATCTCATTACTCGAGACATGTTGTTTCCAGGGAAGGTATAGCAGTGGACCCATAAAATATTAGAGTTATCATGGAATGGGTAGCTCCTAGGAATGTGGATGAGGTTAGATCATTCATGGGAGTAGAAGGTTATTATAGGTAGTTCATCGGGAACTTCTCATATATTTCCTATTCTATTACATATTTGCAGTGAAAAGGGGAAAATTTTGAAAGGATTGAGGAGTGTGCACCTAGTTTTGAGAAGTTGAAGAATTTGCTTACAAATTCTCCAGTTTGGAAGATTATGGATCTAGACAAAGAGTTTTTGTTATGTAAATATGCTTTCAAGAGAGGACTTGGTGGAGTATTTATGTAGGAAGGACAAGTGGTATATTATGAGTCAAGGAAGTTGAATGAGCACGAGCATAACTATGTGACGCGTGATCTTAAGTAGAAAGCTATCATTCATGCCTTGAAGATGTGGATACATTATCTCCTTGGAAGGAGGTTTATTATGATGAGTGATCATAGTGGATTGAGTTAATTTTTTGACCAACCTAATCTGGATGGCAAGAAATCTAAATGGTTGGCTACTCTCAACGATTTTAACTCCGAGATCAGGGACATTAAGGGCAAGGATAACAGGGTTGCATATGCTCTCAGTAGAAGAGTGCATGTGAATCACATTGTTGAAATTTTCAACAAAAAACAATGAAATTGGCAACCAAAAAGGACAAAAAATGTACCCACACTGGTGAGGAATTTTGATGCACCAAGAGTGAGGAATGTGGAATGTGGGGTGTCTAATTTATTTTTCCCTTAAATAAATTGGACAATAAATTGTAATCTCATCTCATAACAACTTGTATCTGTTAACTAAGTCATGATGACTAGGTTAGCTTTAAATTCAAGTTGAGGGTATACGATGAGGCATGTAGAGGTATTCTAATATTTTGGGGTTCTAGTTGTAGTTGATGCATCAATGGGGTGCAAGTGTGAATTAGTTAACTCAATTAATTGAGTTAAAATCAATTTAACTAGTTCTAATTGAGTGATGAGCTAGTGATAGGTCCAGCGAATTAAATTAGATTTAATTCACAACAAGTGATCAATCAGATACTTGATAGTTCACTATTAATATCCATATGCATGTCAATTCTGAGGAAGACCCAGTTCAGACAGAGGCTAAAGGGAACATAACTATCAGTTGTATTTTTAGAAAATTTCCCATGTGAAATTATAAAATCATTGGGATGCCATGATGGATTGTGCAATCAAGGAAGGCTATTTTTCCTATTTAATAAGGAGCCAATTCCCTAGGAATTGCATGAGCAAGGAAGGCTAAAGGAAGGCCGAGAATTGGCTAAGTAAGAGACTGATTTTTCCTGGATCAATGTGAGACAATTGGTGGAGTGATGGAGAATATCATGAGAGATTAAGCATTATATTGTTTCATGATTCATTGAATTAATACACAATATAGATAGAGGGGTTTTTAGTAGTTGTTTTCCCCATATAAATCTTGTGTTGGGCGATTGATAATTTCTTTCTCTTGCGTATATGTGAAAGTGTGATCGTGTTTTGTTTCTGCAAATCGTAGGAAGGATTCGATATCTTATTTTAGTACAACATAAGATCAAATTGAATCTCGTTGGTAGATTTTCTACATGGTATAATAGCACAAGGAATCACAATAGAAGAAAATAAATTGATTTTGTCTTGAATAGGTTCAAATTTGCAGATTTATTCTTCAGGATCCAACAATAGATCAAGATGTCTTTCAATGGCTTGAGACTCGAATATGCTCTTGAGGGAAATTCGAATTACATAGAATGGAAGGACAAGATGGAGGCAGTGTTGGAGGACAACAGGTTGAAGGAATTCATAAATACTAATATTCCAAAGCACACAGCAACAAATGCCCAACTTCTTGATGCATGGAAAAAGAAGGTATCAAAGGTGAGAAGGATCTTGTTAGAGGGAGTTCGAGATCATATTGTATGGGAAGGAGACTTCATATGTTATGTGGAAGGCCTTGATAGATTCGTTTCAAAATAGCAATGACCACAAGAACTTGGTGCTGAAGGACAAGCTCAGAAATATCAAGATGGAGAAGGGTGAGACGATACCAAAATACTTTTAGAAGTTCACTAAATGTCGAGATGAGCTTGGAAGTGTTGGTGTGGCTGTAGCCCAAGATGATTTGGTGATCCTAGATCTTCTATGCCTTCCCAAGAGATTTCATAGTTACCAGGAATCTGTGAATGGGAGGGAGAAGCTACCAGGATGGGAGCATTTGTGGTCTGACTCGGTAATAGAAGAAATAACGTAGAGCACCAGAGACGAGACCTCCAACACTGACAAAGACGAAGATTGTGCATTAGTTGGAAAAGGAAAGAAAGCTAAGGGAAAGAAGTCTCGAGGCGAAGAGGGAAATAGAGACTTTCCCAAGATCAAGTGTTTTCACTGTCACGAGAATGGGCACTATGCCACAAATTGTCCACAGAAGAAGGCAAGAAAGAAAGAGCCTGTGGTTGCAGCAGGTGAAGTGTTGGCTTCATAGTTCGAGCTTGATTTTACTCCCATTGCATGCATGGAAAACACTGTAATGGGATGAATGTGGTACATATATATAGTGGTGCCTCATTCCATATGACGGAGAATAGAGATCTCTTCAGTGAATTGGAGGAGAAGGACCTCCAACAGAACATAGTGTTTGGAGATGATGGGAGGTATAGCGCGACCAAAATAGGTACAATTACATTTCAAAGGGAGTTTGGATCCCCTCTCAGACTAACAAATGTTTTGTATGTTCCAGGCCTAAGGAAGAATCTTGTCTCTATAGAGGTATTGGAAGAATGTGGTTATGATGTCATATTTAGAAAAGGAAAGGTGTTCCTTAGACACATCGCCATAGGACATGTGAAACAAATTGATGTAAGAGTCAAGAACATGTATGCTCTCGAGGTCGAGGATGCTTGCAAATATTTGAGGAGAAAAGCAATGGTTAGTGACTTGGTGGTTGAGAGGGAGTAATTATCTCTCAACATTTAGCCTCAGAAGCAATCTCAGAAGGTTGTGGAGCAGTCACAATTGGAGAAGCAGAGAGTAGACCGAGTGGAAGAGTCTGTTAGCACAAGGAGTCACTTCTTGACTGCATAAGGAGTAAGCCTTACACATAATAATTCATTTCAAATTTAAAGGGGTTGTTTGAGTGGTGGGATGACTTCTCAAAGATTTTGAAATGATTTTTTTAGATTTTTTAAAACTTTCATGCATTTGGTAAGCTGTGGCAAGTATAAATTGTATGGGTAAATTGGTAGTATAGGGAGCATAGTGTAAATAATGGAGGAAATGGATAGCTGGTACTTATTCTAGGAAATATTCCTATCCTAAATCAGTCACACAACTATGATGATGGCTCTTTACACAAAATATGTTTATGTAAAGTAAACAACATTCAGAAAATAGATTTCATGTATAAAGTATTCCACAAATCCTTTATGAAATCTTCACTAACATGTTCTATAACACACATAATTTGCAGAAAACTGAAAGCAAATAATTTACTATTAAATCCTTTAACAATTACTCACTCACACCTTACTGGTTGTTGCAATTCATATTTTAGGAGAAATTAACAAAGAAAGAAGACACACCATATAGTAGATGACCCTTGAGTCACAAAATCCTCCAACATGAAGTAAAAAAGGCTTTTTTATTATATTCAGTCTTCAGGTAGACTAAAATCCAACCTGTAAATGGTATATATAGCAAGAGAGGCACCAACTCCATCTCTTCTAAAAAGAAGGAAACATTACTACTAACATTACATAGGTGTCAAAATACATTACAACCATATCCCATCGAAATCTAATTGAAAGGACAGATGTATAATAAAGAATAGAAGAAATATGGGCTGAAATGTTGAGTGTGTTGTCAGGTGCCCCTTTTTCTATTGATTTGTCTCCTTTTTTCTTTGGTCTTTAAATAACCATGTATCTCCATTTAATAATACTTCCAACAACCTCATAATGACCTTTCACCATCACTTGTTATATCCATTCAGTTATGGGTTCTTATATTTTCTTAACAGTTCATGGAGATTTGCATGGACCAATTTAAAAAAAATATTATGCTATCCTAGCTCCTGGGTTGGGCTGCTGGAGCTGTAGGTCATTATTAGGTCAATTATTAAGTGAAGGCACATAGTGGAGGGATAACGTCCCTTACCTGACCGTACCAACAAATAAAGAATTTGCTAACAAGCATCAAAATTCAGTTAAAACAGGTGCTACCAAAAATTCCCGTAAAAACCTATAACTGCCCAAAAACTAGAATGCTACCGAAATTTCTGGTAGTGGCTTGTTTCTTTTTAAAAAATACACAGAAAATGTTGAAAATCTTGTGAAAACTTATATTCCTTGACATCTAAGCTGATGTTCAAAATTGTGGTTGACAAGAGAAAAGGTATTTGTATCAAAAAACCTCTTTACCTTCATTCGATGTGGGCTATAGCTTCAACAAGCTTATCCAAGCCTGTTTTGTTGTCAGTAGCTGATCTGGATCTCATTTTTCTTTTGGCTACTTCCTTGACAGTGCCTTTCTCCTCCTTAGAACCCTTTTGTATCTTTCTTCTTTTTGAGGGCTCTGAGTGCTACTCTGAAGGGGTTTTGTTTTTGTTTTTCTTCATGGATTTTTCTGTGCTTGACTCTTCAGATTTAACTTCAATATCAATGACCTCTGTCATTAAGATTGGATTGTGTAGAGCCTTGGACTTAAGCCTAAACTTGTTGCTATCTCTGATATGCATCTTTCTGGTACCAGCAATAGGTTTGGCTTCTTCTTTCTTCTTCTTATTGTTGATGTCATATCTAACATCCTTGAGGAGTTCTTCATCGAATTTTGTAGGCTGATACTCTTTCTTCATATTCTGTTGAATATGTGCTTCCGGAATTTCCGCTAGCATCTGCACTTTTGATTTATTTTTAGTTGTAGACCTTCCTATTCGGGCTCTGGTGTAGAAATTAGGAAAAGGAGTAACACAGGGCACCATTTTCATAGATTTGGGTTTACTTGCTGAGGATCTCTCTCCATTTTCCAACTTTCTCTTAGCCTTGATTGCAGAAACCTTTTCTTTCTTGCCCTTGGCCTTCTTATGGATATTTTCTTTTTTGGCCTTTCTCTTTGTTATTCTTTTTGTAAGCCGAGGGTGTGGTTGTGAAACTAGAGGTGTAGGTGAAGGTTGGCCTTCCCTATAAAAGAAAAAGTGATCCCAAGTTTGATTTCTCTTCCCTAACTCTTCTTTAACTAGAATCTTTATTAGAGCTTGATGATACAAGCTATATTTTGAAAAAGCAGTGTGAGTTTGAACCCTTGCTGACATCTTTGTCAGAATCTTCAGTAAGAAGTATGGAAGATTTAATGTCTTCATACCTGCAACATGAAAAATAAACCTCATATGATAAAGAAACACAACTGTATACCTCCTTTCACAAGTGAGGTATATCTTGATAAGTTTAACAGCTTCTACCCAGTCATTTTTAATATAGCTGGTTGGAATTATGTTGGCCCAATTTGGATCTCTATGTGCATCCTTGAGGAAACTATTGAGGTCTCCTCTTGTGATAACCTGACCTTTAAATGACCTCTCTCCTTCCTCTGGAAGGTTAAATGCTTAAAAAATGGAGTCTTCTGAAACCTGCAAAGTAAGACCATAAACTGTGGCTTCTTGTCCATTGAAAGAGTTTGCAAACTCTTGAGCTACTCCGACATGAGAGCTCCATAACCTAGTACACAGAGAATACCACCTTGCTTGGATAAACATGCTTCTTACCCTAAAATTTTTATCCACTAGATTTGCACCCTGTGGCTCAATTCGATTTATTTTCCCACCTATTTTAGTCATCTTCAGAAACGATTGAATCTGTCTCTTGAAACTAATAGGTGGCAGGGTTGGAGGAGTTTCACCTTACAAGTGTTGCTTTTATTCTCCTTTGAAATCTTGTCTAAAATCCAGACTCCTCCTCAAACTACAACTCTAAGCAATTCAATCTCCAACAGTTAAACTATCAAATGACAATGCTCCTAATTTTTCAGTGGTTTTAAAACAGAAACTATGGTTCATCACCCCATGCAAATCAATGGAAAATATTACTCATTGTAGTGTGCACCATGTGATAGCCAATATTACCTTCAGTTGGTTGCGTATATTTGTATGGAAAGCTCCAGGTATCTTGAGACAAGTGGATCTGTGACTGGCATTCACCTCCGCTATCTTGTTGATTATTGGCCAAAATTTCTGGCAGCGCTGCTGTGCGACCAACCAAACGGTCATTGCGTTAAGTTTGATGACCACAATCTCCTTCGTTCGGAAAACACATACTCTGACATAAGATTAACTGACTTGGGGTGACAAACAGGACGAGATTAATGGTTAAGGGTATTACTAGGGGTGGACACCTAAGCATTAACGTAAACCATGACTTGAATTCAACTAAACTGACCGCATACAACTCCTACATGAGATATAAAACATTTAAAAAAAAAAATTGAAACGTATTTACACTACAACACTTGGCTTCACAAAAGCAGCTGTGCTTTTTTGTTTATTTTTAAAAACAGATTATGCTTCCGGAATTTCTGTCAGCATCGGAGTAAAAGGAAAAAAGACAGAAACATGAATATAACATATTGTTTGAAAAGACTAAAACAAGAGCTTCTGAAAATTCTGAAAGAGATGATGTCCTTATACTAGCTGCATTAAGAAATCTTTACATCCATTGCCATCCTATCTAGAGGTTCAAAATTTTTCCCTTCAAAATTTTCATTCATGAAATTCAAGCCCAAAACTTTACAATTTTCTTTAGCTAGTAGTTTGGCTAATCCTTGACCTTTGATTATTTTAGTAGGCTTTATTTCTAATTCAAACTCCAGAACTTTAGTCACCCACTTACTTCTTTTTACATAAATACCAGCCTGAAATAATATCTCTCTAATAGCAGATGAAGGTACATAGGCAATAGCTTGAGCATGCAGAATATAAACTATAAAAGCTTTCAGAGCTTTGACTAATGCATATACATGCTTTCCCAACCTTTCATACTTCAGTTATGCATCTCTAAGAGCTCTGCTTAAAAATGATATGGGAGCTTCCTTATTTTCTGAATCTTTCTGTAACAAAACAATAACAATAGTATATTGGGAGGCAAATGAGAAGATCAAGAAAGGCTTTGAGTATTTAGGGCTTACCAGCTGAGGTGCTTAAATGATAGCTTTTTAGATCATCTCAAATGAATTTCTGGATTCAATAGTCCACTTGAATTCTTTGTCCTTCTTCATCATGAAAGTAATGTGCTTCACCACTTTAGCAAAATTTGGAATGGACCTTCTTAATAAATTGATCTTACCAAGGAAATATTGAACCTGTTTCTTGTATCTTGGAATTGTTAAATCCTAAATTGCAATCACTCTTTTAGGATCAATTTTCACTCCATCTTTATAAACTATGTGACCCAGCATCTTACCTTCCTTGAGAGAAAAATGAGACTTCTTGGATTCAATGATATACCATATTTTCCGCATTTAACAAATACTGGTCTCAAGTGCTAATGGTGTTCTTGATCTGAAGCTCAAAAAACAGTAATATCATCCAAATAGATGACCAAGAATTTTCATTTTTCTCCAATGAATGTAAAGTCCATAGCACACTAAAAAGTAGCTCCAACATTCATAAGCCCAAATGGCATATTTGCATACATGAATGTTCCCCAAGGAGTAGTGAATTTTGTCTTCTCTCAGTCTTCTTGCCAAATAGAAACTTGATTGTACCCGAAGAACCCATATAACATAGAAATTTTGTTTGAACCAATTACCTTTTGAAGAATATGCTCCATCTTTGGCAATGGATAATTATCTTTCTTGGAACATTGGTTAAGATTTCTGAAATCTACACATAGTCTGACTTCACCACTCTTCTTCCTTACTGGAACTAGATTAGCAACCCAATATGAGCATCTCAATGGAATGATAATTTTGGCATCCAAAATTTTCTTAACTTCCTTCTCCATCATTGGTAACAGTAGTGGATTAATTTGTCTTAATTTTTTCCTGAATGGCTTAGTATCGTCCTTCAATTGTATCCTATGCTCAATGATAGTTGTATCATATGTCTTAAGATCTCTCTATTTCCAGGAAAAAACATCAAAATCTCACAAAACAACTTGTGGTATTCAACCTTTATTTCTTCTGATAAAGATTTTGACAATTTCACATACCTCGGTTGTTTTTCTGTGCCCAAATTGAAATCTTCCAATTTTGCATCTTTTTCAGCCAACTGTGGTTTGATTGAGACATCATTGTGATCAAAGAGATTCTCAAGTGGGATTAAACCCTTGGAAATCTGATTGGTAGGCATATGAATGATAGGTGGATCAACAATCTGTTTTTGCATATTTTTGTGTTTTTCAAATCCGCATCATCCTTCATGAGATCTTCATATTGATCAATGTTTAGGACAAAAAACTCTTCAGCAACTTCAATGAATCTTCTAATTTCCTCATCATCTTCAAAAAATTTCCAATACTTGACATTATCAGGAATGCTAGGTCTGAACCTAACTTCCACTTGATATTTCAGCTTCATAGGTATTGGAATCTTGAATGAGCTTGCTGAAATAGAAAGTGAGTCAGCCAAAATATTACTTTCTCTTGGAACAAAATAAATGTTAAAGTCCAAAAATGAGTCTTCTAAAATACTCCATACTACATTCCGGTAATCTCTGAGTTTGGGATTCTTAGTTTGATAAACATTTCTAATTTACTGAATAATAAGTTCAGCATCTCCAAAAACATAAATTTCTGAAATATTCATGTCTTTTTTTGTTTTTAAACCAATCAAAAAAGCTTCATACTCAGCCACATTGTTAGTTGATTCAAATTCAAGTTTGAAAGAAAAATTGGAGCTCTCTTTCAAAGGATAAATGAGAACTATTCTTGCACCAACTCCTTCTTTAGAACATGAGCCATCAAAATACATTTTCCATAGCTGGGAACCTTCATGACTGATTTTTTTTTTAGCAGGCTTAGAAATCTGATTTTTTTTGCATATATGAAAACATTATCCATGTGTAAAATCCTTGAACCAACATCAGTTGTTCTAGCATAAATTGGATTATTAGTGGGGTATTTGTTGTCACTAATGATATATGCCGGTTGAGCTTCTCTATAAAGTCTTCTTTGTTCTCCTCCAAAAATAGGGATAATAACATAAGTGAGATCCATTTGCAATGTTCCTCCCAACCTTCTAATCCATGACCTAGAAAATGACATGCCAAATCTAGGAGGAATGTGAGGTACAACAATTTCCATCATCATCCCTCTCATGGGTAATTGAAAGAGGCTTACTGCAAGGTCTTTGATGACACCAAAGAATTGAATTTTTCGGGAATCAAAGGAGTAGATATATTGGTATTCTCTAGTGACTTCAAGACGTATTTCATCCATGACTACCTTGGGCATTGAATTATTTGAGGCTCCAGAGTTCATTAGGAAATTATGCAAGATCTTATCATGAATATTCAAATATAAATAGAAGGGAGGGGTAGAGTCATCTCTGTCTTCTACCAATGGACCTAAAATAACAATGGGCTTGTCATCTTGAAGGTTAAAAAAATCAGAAGTTGCTTCGAGAGGTGGGGTTGAAGAGCTTTCATAAAGGTATATTTGAAATCATAATTTTTCATGAGGTCTACAAGAGGAACAAAAATCTTTATCTTTTGTATTTCATTCTCAAAATTGAAAATAGGGGGTAGCTTGTGAGAAATTTTTACCTCAAGTGAAGGAGTATTAACTGCTACTGGAATTTCCGGTCTGCTTGGTTCAACAACTTGTTTTTCTGCTGGAATTTTAAATGCGTCCCTATTCTTCTTGGGTTGTGCAACAGGCTTTGGATTATCATCAATCTTATTTGATATGAGATTATATCCGCTTTTATGATCAACTACAGTCATGGAATGATCAGGAACCACTTCATTATTCTGAGTATATGACAAGAAATATTCATACTCTGCTTGTGTAAGATGAATCAACCCTTCTTTATCTCTTAGAAAATCGATATCAACAAATTTCTCTAACCTTTCAGCTTCCTCTTCATCTTCAAATATAACATTTTGCAAAGGAGGCTGCACTTTTTTATCATCAACATATCTCCTTTCTCGCTGCAAAATTTGAGGAACATTAGGTCTTCTAAATGGCTGTCTGTTAGGTTGTTCAAATGAAACATTTCTGGTAGTAGCTAGTCTTGCTTCCATCTTGAGCTTGGAAATATCAGTAATCAATGACTTGATCATTTTGGTCAGCTCATCTAACTTAGGATCTATGTCTAAAGTTCCTGAAGTTGAAACTTCAATTTTTTTCTTTCTTTTTTCTCTATCAATCCTTCCTCTGAGCCTATCAGCTGCTCACACATTGGATTCTAGCTCTAGTACATTATCCTGCATTTGTGTTAGTACTGTAGATCTTCTTTCTCTCAATATTAATAAAAAAATGAGGATCAAAGGCACCAGTATAAGTGATTTTGGTTGAATCTTCACTAGGCTTGTTTTCAATAGGTATTTTGCTATACATCTTATTGAATCTCTTAGAAAAATTAGAAACTAATTCTCCTTCTTTTCTTTTTATTGCAAGGTGTTCTTAAGCTATTACCTCTCCCTCACCGCTAAACTTAGGCATGTATTTTAGATAATCTTCTACAGGTAATGCATTCACAGGCTGAGGTAAAACCAAAGGGGCATACCTTCCAGCAACAATTGCATCCATTCAGTTCGGGGGTGGGTTTGGACCTTCCATGGTGTGAGTTTTTGGGATTTTTGGAACAATAATTGGTGGATTGTGAACAACAGATGATGAAGCACCAACTTGTGATGTAGAGATTGTTTATTGGTTGGAAAACAAGGAAGGTACATAATTTTCTGCAAAATCAGGGGATAAAGTTTGCAGAACTTCTTTAGGGAAAACCTTTGAGAAAACATTATCAGAGGCAACAAAATTTTGTTTACTCTTTTTATTGATTAGATTTTTAGGGTTAGAAACTGGGATTCTTAAAGCGGAATATGGGTTAGCCCTGTTTTTAGTCCTTTTAGGAGCTAGAACCTCAACGATGGAGTCATCAGGTGTAAAGCAGTCTAAAAATATAGTTGGAAATATACACTTCAGAACCAGACTTAGAAATTTTTCATTCACCTCCCTAGCTATGGTGCCAAATATGTTAGTGCAAGGATTCACAAGTTGATTGCACAAGGAGTAAGGCTTACACATCATAGTTCATTTCAAATTTTAAAGGGGTTGTTTGAGTGGTGGGATAACTTCTCAAATATTTTGAAAATATTTTTTTTAGATTCTTTAAAACATTCATGCATTTGGCAAGTTGTGGCACGTATAAATTGTATGGGTGAATTGGTAGTATAGGGAGAAGAGTGTAACAAATGGAGAATATGAATAGCTGGTACTTATTCTAGGAAATATTCCTAATCGTAAATTAGTCACACAATTATGATGATGGCTCTTTACACAAACTTTGTTTATGCAAAGTAAACAATATTCAAAAAATATATTGCATGTATAAAGTATTCCACAAATCCTTTATGAAATCTTCACTAACATGTATTTGAATAAAATTGAAAACAGATAATTTACTGTTAAATCCTTTAAAAATTTCTCACTCACACCTTACTAGTTGCTTCAATTCATATTTTAGAAGAAATTAACAAAGAAAGAAGACACACCATACATTAGATGGTCCTTGAGTAACAAAATCCTCCAGCATGACGTAAAAAAGGATTTTTTATTATGTTCAATCTTCAGGTAGACCAACATCCAACTTGGAAATGGTATTTACAAATGGTATATATAGCAAGAGAGGCACCAACTCCATCTCTTCTAAAAATAAGGAAACATTACTCCTAACATTACATAGGTGTCAAAATACATTACAACCGTATCCCATCGAAATATAACTGAAAGGACAAATGTAGAAGAAAGAAGAGAAGACATTTGGGCCGAAATGTTGAGTGTGCTATCATGCTGCCTATTTTTCTGTTGATTTGTCTCCTTTTATATTTGGTCTTTAAATAACCATGTATCTCTATTTAATAAGACCTCCAACAACCTCATAACTACCTTTCACTATTACTTGTTATATCCATTTGGTTATGGGTTCTTATCCCTTCTTAACCGACTCAGAAAATTTGTTGACAGGTGTCAAAATTAAGTTAAAACAGGTGCTACCAGAAATTCTAGTAAAAACTTGTAACTGCACAAAAATTGGAATGCTACCGGAATTTCCGGTAGCACTCTGTTTCTTTTTCAAAAATACACAGAAAATGTTGAAAATCCTTTGCAGACTTATATTCCTTGACATGTAAGCTGTTGTTCAAAATTTTGATTGATAAGCAAACAGGTATTTGTATCAAAAAACCTTTGTACCTTCCTTCCATGTGAACTACAGTTTCAGCAAGCTTATCCAACTATGTTTTGCTATCAGAAACTGATCTGGATCTGGTTGTTCTTGTGGCTACTTCCTTGACAATGGATTTCTCCTCCTTAGAAACATTTTATATATTTCTTCTTTTTGAGAAATTTGAGTGCTTCTCTGAAGGGTTTTTGTTTTTGTTCTTCTTCATGGATATCTTTGTCTTTGACCCTTCAGATTTACCTTCAATATCAATGATTTCTTTCATTAAGCTTGGATTCTGTAGAGCCTTGGACTTAAGCCTAAACTTGTTGTTGTCTTTGGTATGCCTCTTTCTGGTACCAGCAATAGGTTTGGCTTATTCTTTCTTCTTCTTACTATTGATGTCATATCCAACATCCTTGAGGAGTTATTCATCAGATTTTGTAGGTTGATACTCTTTCTGCATCTTCTGCTGAATATGTGCTTCCAGAATTTCCGATGGAATCTGCACTTTTGATTTATCTGCAATTGCAAACCTTCCTCTTTGGGCTCTGGTGTAGACATTAGGAAAAGAAGGAACACGGGGTACCATTTTCATAGATTTGAGTCTACTTGCTGAGGATCTCTCTCCTTTTTCCAACTTTCTCTCAACCTTGACTGCAGAAACCTTTTCTTTCTTTCCCTTGGCCTTCTTATGGATATTTTATTTTTTGGACTTTCTCTTTGTTCTTATTTTTGCAGGCTAAGGGCGTGGTTGTGAAATGGGAGGTGTAGGTGCAGGTTGGCTTGCCTTGTAAAACAAAAAAGTGATCCTAAGTTTGATTTCTCTTCACTTACTCTTCTTCAACTAGAACCTTGATTAGAGCCTGATGATACAAGCTATATTCTAAAACAACAGTGTGAGTTTGGACCCTTGCTGACATATTTGTCAAACTCTTCAGCAAGAAGTTTGGAAGATATAATGTCTTCATACCTGCGACATGAAAAATAAGCCTAATATGATAAAGAAACACAATTGTATACCTCCTTTGACAAGTGAGGTATATCTTGATAAGTTTAACAACATCTGTGCATTCATTTTTAAGATAGATACTTGGAATTCCGTTGGCCCAATTTGGATATGTGTGTGCATCCTTGAGGAAACTATTAAGGTCTCCTCCTATGATAACCTGACCTTTAAACCACCTCTCTCCTTCCTGTGGAAGGTTAAATGCTTCAGAAATGGAGTCTTCTAAAACCTGCAATGTAAGACCATAAATTTTGGCTTCTTTTCCATTGAAAGAGTTTGCAAACTCTTGAGCTACTCTTGAGTGAGAGCTCCCTAACCTGGTACACAAAGAATACCACCCTGCCTAGATAAACAAGCTTCTTACCCTCAAATTTTCATCCACTAGGTATGCACCCTGTGGCTCAATTCGATTTATTTTCCCACTTGTTTTAGACATTTTCAAAAATTAATGACTCTGTCTCTTGAAATAATAGGTGCCAGAGTTGGAGGAGTTTCACCTTACAAGTGTTGCTTGTATTCTGCTTTGAAATCTTATCTGAAATCTAGACTCCTCCTTAAAATACAACTCAACAATTTGATCTCAAATAGATAAACTCTCAAATGAAAATGCTCCTACTTTTTCGGTGGCTTTAAAACATAAACAATGGTTCATCACCCAATGCAAATCGACTTTCATTATGGAAAATATTCCTCACTGTAGTGTGCACCATGTGATAGCCTTTATTACCTTCAGTTGGCTGCGTATCTTCGTATGGAAAGCCCCAGATGGCTTGAGACAAGCGGATCTGTGACTTGCAGTCACCTCTGCTGTCTTGCTGATTATTGGCCGAAATTTTCGGAAGAACTGCTATGCAACCAACCAAACAGTCACTTCGTTAAGTTTTATGACCACAATCTCCTCCGTTTAGAAAATACATACTTTGACATAATATTAACTGACTTGGGGTGACAGACGGGATGGGATTAACAGTTAAGTGTATTAATGTGGATTGACACCTAAGAATTAACATATACCATGACTTGACTTCAACTAAGTTGACAGTTTACGACTCCTATCATGAGATATAAAATATTTAAAAAAAATTTTGAAACGTATTTACACTACAAAACATGGCTTGACAAAAGCGGATGCACTTTTTTGTTTATTTTTAAAAATAGAGTATGCTTCCAGAATTTTCAGCAACATCGAAATAAAAGGGAAAAAGACATAAACATGAATATAACGGACCGCCAAAAAAGACTAAAATAGGTGCTTCCAGAAATTTTAGTAGCGACCATTTTTTTTTGAAATTTTCAAAGTCTAATCCTAAAAACAAAAAATTAAAATGGATTCATGACTTAGCAAAGAACTGTGCTAACAGAGTCCACTCAAGCAGAGTCCTCCAGAAGGGGAAATTTCGAGCCAGATGGGCAGAGGGAGTACATGCAGCCATACCTCTAGGTGAGAGGTGGGGTGATGTGCAGACATAATCCCAAGAGAAGAAATTTGGGAAGGATCCATTGAGATGGTGTGTCTCATGGATCGAACCTAGCTACAAGGACCCCATCGTGAAATAGTAGCAGGAAGGATCGGTTAGATTAATGCAGTCAGATGTCAGGAATATGACGGATGTCAGATACTGGAGCACAGATCAGAGTTGGAAATAGTGCAGAGGACATGGATGCAAATGTCAGCGGGAGCGCAAAGGGTCGAGTAGACAGGTGAAATATCTAGCAACAATCATAAGACTCTGATGACAGATGCATTATATTGATTCAGTTGTTCGGAGGCTATTCAGTTTCAGGAGTTGTAGATGAAAAGAACACTAGAGAAGTGTTGCATGCAGAACATTCCAAAGGTACTAGATCAGGATAGATTTAATTCCTTTCTTGTAGAGAGGGAGTGGTTAGATTTGAAACAAGAAATAGTGAAATTAGCAACCAAAAAGGACAAAAAATGCACCCACACTAGTGAGGAATTTTGATGCACCAGGAGTGAGGAATATGGGGTGTCTAATTTATTTTTCCCTTAAATAAATTGGACAATAAATTGTAATTTCATTTCATCACAACTTGTATCAGTTAACTAAGTCATGATGACTGAGTTAGCTCAAGAAATTTGAGTTGAGGATCTAAGATGAGGCATGTAGAGGGATTCTAATATTTTGGGGGTCCATTTGCAGTTGATGCATCAGTGGGATGCATGTGTGAATTAGTTAACTCAATTAATTGAGTTAAAATTAGTTTAACTAGTTCTAACTAAGTGATGAGCTAGTGAGAGGTTTGGTGAATTAAATTAGATTTAATTCACAATGAGTGGTCAATCAGATAATTGATAATTCGCTATTAATAGCTGCATTCATGTAAGTTCTAAGGAAGACCTAGTTTAGACATAGGTTAAAGGGAGCATAACTATCATTTGTATTTTTAGAAAATTTCCCATGTGCATTCATAAAGTCATTGGGCTGCCATGATGGAATGCGCAATAAAGGAAGGATATTTTTCCTATTTAATAGGGAGATAATTCCCTAGGAATTGTGTGAGCAAGGCAGGTTGAAGGAAGGCTAAGAATTGGCTAATTACTAGATCGATTTTCCTAGATCAGTGTGAGACAGTTGGAAGACTGCTGCTTAATCTCATGAGAGATTAAGCATTGTATTGTTTCACGATTCCTTGACCTAATGCACAATATAGATAGAGGATTTTTTAGTAGTTTATTTTCCCATATACATCTTCTGTTGTGTGATTGATAATTTCTTTCTCTTGCTTATATGTGATTGTGCGATCGTGTTTTGTTTCCGCAAATTGTAGGAAAGATTCAATAACTTATTTTAGTACATAATAAGATCAGATTGATTCTCATTGGTAGATTTTCTACACACATTGCAATAGTGAGTTCTTATGGGATAAATTTGCAGGAGCAGATCTTACAGGTAAGACAACATAATGAAAAGTATCAACAGTTGAGGGACATGTTACAACATCAGGGTGAAGGTGATAGGGATGAGGAGTATCACCACACGGTACATGACTTGGTGTGATTCAGGAACAAGATTTATGTAATAGACGATCGTGATCTCAATAAGCTTATATTAGGGGAATTTCATGTTAATTCATATTCAGGTCACCCAAGATATAGAAAGACATTGACAATAGTGAAAAAATTCTATCATTCACTGAATTTGAAGAAACAAGTGGTTGTGTTTGTTGCAAGATGTTTGGATTTGCAGCAGGTAAAATTAGAGTGTAAGCATCCATGTGGTTTATTGTAGTTGATTTTGATTCTAGAGTAGAAATGGAAGGTAATTTCCATGGAATTGATTATAGGAGTTCCGAGGACATCAAAGCAGCATGATTCCATCATGGTTTTGGTTTAACGCTTAATCAAGGTAGCTCACTTCATTGCAGTTAAGTCTATGGATTCAACTAGTGAGGTAGCTCAGATTTTCATTGGGGAGATAGTGAGGTTTCATGGTGTTCCTAAGAAGATCACATTAGAAAAATATTCCAAGTTCACTTTCAGGTTTCAGAAATAGTTGTTTTTAGGTTTGGGGACAAATTTAGCTTTCAGTACAGTTATCATATGTAGATATATGGACCGACGGAGAGGGTTAACATGATTCTTGAAGACATATTGAGGATGTATGTCATGCATAAATAATGGAAGTGGGAAGAGTATCTTCCACTGGTAGAGTTTGTGTATAATAATGGGTACTAGGAGTCCTTTAAGATGAGTCCGTTGAGGTTCTTTATGGGCAGATTTGTAATACTCCTATAAACTGGAGTGATCCAATGAATATGGTGTTGATTGGACCAGACATGTTGGCAGAGATGGAATAATAAATTAAGGTTATTAAGAGGAATATGAAGGAATAATAAGATATACAAAAGAGTTATGCAGATAAACACAAGGTATTTAAGGAGTCTCAGGTTTTGGAGCATGTGTATTTGCACATAAAGCCCAAGAGGAGCTCCTTGAGAATCGGGCCATGCGCCAAGATGACACCTCGGTATTGCGGGCCTTTTGAGATCCTTGAGAGGATTGGATTAGTGGTCTACTAACTTTCACTTCCTCTGACAATGAAATTCCATGATGTTTTCCATGTTTCAGTGCTTAATAGGTATGTCCAGGATGTTGATCATGTGATTGAATGATCTATATTGCAAGTGGAACCATATGGAGAATTTCATCCAAAAACATAATGCATATTGTTGCAGAGGTAACTCATGCTAGAAAACCAAGAAATTGAGTAAGTTAAAGTGTCGTGGAATCACTTTGGACCCAATGACGGTATATGGGAGATGGTGGATTAGATGCATGATTTGTATCCTTCATTATTTGTTGGGTCTAGCAAATGAGTTTTGGTATATGTGTGTATGGTTGTAGATACTACAATGTGTTGTGTTATAAAGCTCCAATAAACAGTATGATTGCCATGTTTTTCATGTTGGTAATGGTTTGTATTAGTTTTTCATTGTAAATACTCTATTTAGCTATGTTATAAAGCTCCATAAGTGATCAGGTGATCATGTCCAAGAGGAAAAAAATGCTCAAAATTGGAACTGCTCAGAATTGGTTACAAACTGAACGGCCGGATACGCCTCGTTGCTGCGATTCTGGCACCATGAATGGGACCAAAATCCGATGTCATATGAGGAAGATATTGAAGTTTTAAAATGCCTAATAACCTTCAAAAAAGGACCTTTGAACTCAGAAATTTTGTCATATTCAGAAAAAATTTATGGGAAAAATTTTCATTTTTTTATGATTTTATGGTGGCCTATCAGAGGGTGCCACATGGCCTGCCCGGAAGCTGCCACGTGGCCCCAGACCAAAGGTTCAAGATTGTTTGAAAAATGGTGTTGGTTGGAAAACCAACTCAAGCTGAACGTGTTCGGGTCATTCGGGCACGACCCGACCCAAAATTTCATGGGTTACCATGAACACAACCCCATGCAGTGGATGAATGAGTGTGGGTCATGTTGAATGGGTCTTGTGCAAGATGAACGCAGAGTTGGGTCATTGGATGAAAGGGCGAGTCGAGCGAGATATAAATAGAGGCTCGGGTCACCTCGTGCAGAGATTGAATGACCAGTCAGGTCATGAAGAAACGGGCGGAAGTTTAGGTTAAAGCTCTTAGGGCTAAGCTCCGAGGCCATACGCCCAGGAGCTCAAAACCACAGGCTAGCATTTTATTAAGGTGGAGTTTTGAAGGGGGCTAGCCCAAAACTAAGCACTCGACTTCATGTGCCCTCATGTAGTGACCAGGGGGCTTAAATAATTCAGACATGCAGTTAAAATAGTTGGCAGTTAAGGGCAGAGCCCATGTGGCCAACGTAACACAAAATTTAATGCCACGATTTTTTTTACCACTTATTCTGTTGGTGGTTCGACTTCACATGTGACCATACACTCAGCATTTAATTTAACTGTCTGTGGTTCTGCCAGACCTGGGGCACATTCCACAAAAACTGGAGATTTTCCCATTTTTAGTCGGCTTAACTGCAGTCCTCCCACATTTAGTGGGGTTTTCACTTGACATTGGGCAGAATATTGTTTTAATCATAAATTCTTCAATATTGATCCAATTGGGAAACAAATTTGGTCAATTTTGGGTATTTTGAGCATTATGGAGCCATTGGAACAGGTTATAGAGCCAAAATAGGTTTGTTTCAGCCATTTATGCATCAGGGAAGCTTGGAGAGCCATCAGGGCCATGAGGGAAATGGAGTTGCATTGGGCTACACTTCACTGTTTGAGGTGAAATAAAAGCCATAATTAGCTTATTTATGTCTTCTGAATTCATTTCCACAGCTGTTTCAGCCTGTTTAGTCTTCTTTATCACAATAAAACCAATTTGAGCATCATAATATATCAAGGACATGCCCATTGGGAGCCTTGGACCCGACAGATGTAGCCCAGGAGGGGTGAGCTGCCTCATCATGTTGTTGTGTGTTTATGGTGAAGTTATTTTTCTGTGTATTTCAGATTCAAGATGTTATACAGTAAATTTAATTAACATTCCCTCACACTTAAACCCATAAACAGTTACCAAAAACACTTTGTTTTACTTGCAAGACATTACAAACACTTTGCACAATTAATTTAACGGAAATGAATACTTTGAACAGAAGTAAAAATACTTTTATTTTCAGATTAGATGGTATCAAAGCGAAGGATTTGAGCCTTAGGAGCTAGAGTTTTACTTATAATTTTTTTTTTGCAAAGATATAGTTGATTGTTTGCAAGTTTTGATGCTTACTAGGCTTAAATTCAAGAGAGGTGAAGGACACTTGGTTGGTGAAAAAAGTAATCACAACCAAGAAGGGTCAGGGAGCCACCTCCAAGAGCCATAGAAGCAGCTTCAAGCATGTCTTCAAGAGAGGGAGAAGCTCCTGAAGATATGGATCCCAAAGAAGAGGAACGGGTGTTCCGAAAGGCTTTCTTGGATATGACTGAGATGGTGAGGATACTCTACCAAGAAAGGAATGAGAGGCTTGTTGGAGAAGGGTCTAAAAACTAGAAAGAAGAAGAGGGTTCTTCAGGACGAAAGACAAGTGATGACAAGTCAAAGAAAGGACACGGAGGAAATGGTGATCCACCATCCCCATCTTCATCCTCTTCCTCTACATCGTCATCCTCAACTTTTTTGAATCAATCTAACAAGTCTAAAACCACTGGTAAAAGTCCATTTTTAAAGCTTCATGTCAAATTTGAGTTGCCTATGTTTAATGGTCAAGTCAATTCAGAGAAACTTGACAATTGGATTAGATAGTAGGAAGTTTACTTGAGGATACAGAACCTTCATGATGACAACACCAAGATATAGTTAGCCTCGTTGAGAATGGATGGAGCAACATTGGTATGGTGGGAAGCCAAGACCAAGGATGAAATTAAAAAACACGGTAAGATCACTTTATCATGGGATGAATTTATTACTGCAATTAAAAAGAAATTTTATCCATTAGCTCATTTACAAAAGGCTATCATGAACTGGAAAAACTTCAGACAGCTTAAGGGACAAAATGTACAAGACTACACCCAAGAGTTTAGGAGAAGAGCACTCTTATTAGGGGTAGACTTACAAATTCAAGATACTTTGCTGAAATATATAGGTGGTTTGCACAACTACCTTAAACATACTATTCTTATGTTCAATCCTACTAGTCTAGATGAAATTTGTGTACAAGCTACACATTTAGAGGCTAGAGGGAAAAACACTTTTGATGAGAGTAGAAACAAGCCTTTTAAGGGGAAAAACAAAGATAAAACCTTTAAGGGAAAAGGAAAAAAGAATGCATCTGTCAAACAAGAGGGTGAGAAAGTGATATGTAAACACTGTTCAAGAGAAGGCCATGAAGAGAAAAACTGTTGGAAATTACATCCTGAAAAAAGAACTCAGTTTAACAAAAGCAAAGGAAAGAATAAAACTGCAGCTACTACAACTACACCACAAGACTTAGGTGATGATTCAGGTGACGAAACCAAAATTTCAGCCATGGGTTTGAAAAGTATGAAAGGAAAGGTAATTGAAACTAAGCCAAGCACTAGTACTTCAAATTGTCATGTACAACCTCCAAATGAGGAAGAAATAATTTAATTGTTCCATGTGAGGGTAGTCTCAAAACATACAAAAATCGACACACTGTTTGACAGTGGGTCACAAGAAAATCTCATATTAGAAGACTTGGTCAAACATCTTAAACTTGAGACCATTCTACATCCAAATCCTTATCCACTTGGGTGGATATGCAAGGATGCAAACTTACAAGTCTCAAGAAAGTGCATATTGCGATTCACGATTACTGCACACTTTATTGACACAGTTGAACTTGATGTAGTACCGCTTGATATATCAAGAATTGTTTTGGAAAGTCCTTACTTATTTGACAGGAAAGCGATCTTCCGTTGCCATGAAAATAAGTATCATCTCTTTAAATATGGCAAGGAGTTCATTGTCAGAGCACATCGCAAGAAGGCAAATATAGCGATGGTAAATGCGGGACAGGTAAAAAGGCTAGTGAATTCTAGTAAGAGTTTTGTACTTATTATGGTTAAGCCCAAGGTTGATGTGAATCATGAGTCATTTGAAAATTGTGATTCCAAGCTTAAATCAAATTTATATGATGTAGTTGATGCACATCATGAGATGTTTCAAGAACTGACAGGTTTACCTCCTAAAAGGGAGATTCAACATGAAATCCATTTACATCAATATTGTCCTCTTCCTAACATAGGCATGTACCGCATGTCTATCATGGAGAATGCTGAAATCAAGAGGCAAATTAAAGACTTGTTGGATAGAGGATTCATAAGACCAAGCACTTCACCATGTGCGTCATCGATAGTGTTGATTCTAAAGAAAGGTGGAACTTGGCGCATGTGTGTGGACTTCAGGGCATTGAAAAAGATAACGGTAAAGAATCGTTACCCACTCCCAAGGATAAATGATTTGTTAGATCAGCTGAAAGATGCTAAATATTTCACTAAGTTATACTTATGTAGTGGTTATCATCAAGTTAGAATTGCAAAAAGTGACATTTGGAAGACAACATTTAAAACCAAACAGGGACTCTTTGAGTGGCTTGTTATGCCGTTTGGCTTATGCAATGTACCTACAACTTTCATGAGGGTAATGGATGATGTATTACGTCCTTTTCTTGATGATTTCATTATTGTCTACTTAGATGACATCCTAATTTTCAGCAAGACTAGAGAAGAGCATGTCATGCATGTTAAGAAAGTACTTGATATTTTGAAGAAAAATCAGTTGTTTCTTAAAATGTCAAAGTGTGAATTTGGAAAGACTTCTTTGGTTTATTTGGGACACATAGTAGGAGGAGGTGCTTTGAGAATTTATCCTTCTAAGGTAGAAGCCATTGTGAATTGGCCTACTCCCAAATCCATTACAGAGGTAAGAAGTTTTTTGGGTGCAGCTCAGTATTGGAGGAAGTTTATTTCTAACTTCTCTACCATAGCAGCTCCTATGCATGCATTGACAAGTGTGAAGTGTGCTTTCCAATGGGGAGGCAAGCAACAAAAAGCTTTCGAGTCTTTGAAAGAGAAGATAAGTTCAACTCCAGTCTTTGCATTACCAGACTTGAGACAACCATTCGAGATTCAGACCGATGCTAGTGATTACACCATGGGTGCAGTTCTCTTACAGCATGGTAAGCCTATCACATTTCATTCTGAGACATTTAATGGTGCTGTTGTGAATTATCCTACATATGATAAGGAGTTGTATGCGTTGGTACAAAGCGTCAAAAAGTGGAAACACTATTTGATGGGCAAAGAAACAGTTGTTCATACCGACCATCAGCCTTTACAGTACTTGCAATCTCAAAGTAAATTGCAGTAGTCACGACAATTCAGATGGATGGGCTTCCTACAACAATTTCACTTGGTAATAAGGTACAAGAAAGGTATTTAAATTAAATTTTTTGATATGCTTTCAAGGCCTATTATTAGTGCTACTACTTTACTTGAGAATGATTCTATTGTACATGAGAGCTACATAGAACAATATGCATCAGATGTTGATTTTAAGGATGTGTATGCTAACTTGAGTGAAGGGAATCATGTTGAGGAGAATGATTATCATTTGCATAATAATTTTCTGTTTCATATGGGCAAGTTATGTATACCACAGGGGGAGAGACTAAGCATCATGAGAGAAGCTCATTCTTCTCTTATTGTTGGACATTTCGCGATAAGCAAAATGGTGGCACATTTACAGAGGTATTGTTATTGGCCTCGCATGGTAGATAGTGTTTCACGTTTCATTAGAGGTTGTTCATTATGTGCTACAAGCAAGCCTAGCAATAGGAAGCTTGGTATATATATGCCATTTCCGGTACCTTCTAGACCATGGGAAAGTTTTTCTATGGATTTTGTTGGAGGTCTACCATTATCTAGAAAGAAACATGATTATCTTTATGTAGTAGTTGATATATTCAACAAGATGTGTATTCTTATGCCATGTAAGAAATCTATAATTTCTGAACAAACTGTTGATTTATATTTTCAACATGTATGGGTTCATTATGGCTTGCCTACTTCTATTGTTAGTGACAGGTATTCCAAATTTGTTGGGAATTTTTGGTCCAATCTATGGAAGATGATGGACACCAAGTTGAAGAAGAGTACTACTTTCCATCCGCAAACAGATGGAAAAATAGAGGTAGTGAACAAAACCATTGTACATATTTTGAGAGGTTATTGCAGCAAGCATCCCAAGCTTTGAGATCAACACTTGCATTACATTAAGCATGCTTACAATCGAGCCAAGCACTCTTCTACAAATACTTCACCTTTTGAAGCTTTCTTTGGGTATTATCCTAAGTCACCTTTAGATTTCATTCTTGAGGAGGATGTGGCCATTGATGGGAATAGTGACATTGAAAAAGCTCACATGTTCATTGAAATAATTCAGCTCATACATCAGCAGGTTCAAGAACAACTTGAAAAAAGTCAAGGCAAGTACAAGGAGAAGCATGATAAACATAGAGTTGATCATAAGTTTCAAGAAGGAGATGAGGTATGGTTACATATTAGTAAGGAAAGAATGAAAGGAGAATGTAAAAAGCTGAAGCCTATTTGTTATGGTCCATTCAAGATCCTTAAACAAGTTGGAAATAATGCTTTTCAACTAGACTTGCCTTCATATATGCAAATGTATTCCGTTGTGAATGTGGAAAATTTACGTTTGTATGAACCTCCTTTAATTGTTGATTATGAAAGTGACATTCAGCTGCCATCCATAGAGGATTTCTTGCCAGAATTTTTGGATGATTTGAAAGAGGATGCTATCCTTGATAGAAGGACACGCACTTCGAGGAGGGGAAATGTCGATTATCTTCGAGTTGGTCTTAAAGGTAGCAAACCGAGTAAGGAAAAGTGGATTGAGGTGGAAAAGGTGAGGGATCTATACCCTCATCTTCTTAACAAGCAATTTAAGGATCTTGGGGTCCAAAATCTTCCCAATGGGGAGGTGTGATTGGGTGATCATGTCCAAGAGGAAAAAAATGCTCAAAATTGGAACTTCTTATAATTGGTTACAAAATGAACGATCGGATAGGCCTCGTCGCTGCGATTCTAGCACCATGAACGGGACCCAAATCCGATGTCATATGAGGAAGATATTGAAGTTTTAAAACGCCCAATAACCTTCAAAACAAGACCTTTGAACTCAGAAATTTTGTCATCTTTAGAAAAAAAATTATGGCAAAAAATTTCATTTTTTATGATTTTATGATGGCCTATCAGAGGGTGCCACGTGGCCTGCCCGGAGGCTGCCACGTGGCCCCATGCCAAAGGTTCAATACTATTTGAAAAATGGTGTTGGTTGGCAAACCAACCCGAGCTGAATGTGTTCGGGTCAATCGGGCACAACCTGACCCGAACGTTCATGGGTCACCCTAAACGCAACCCCGTGCAGCGGATGAACGAGTGTGGGTCACGTTGAACGGGTCTCGTGCAAGCTGAATGTAGAGTCGGGTCATTGGATGAACGGGCGAGTCGGGCAGCATATAAACAAAGGCTTGGGTCACCTCGTGCAGAGATTGAATGACCAATCATGTCGTGAAGAAATGGGCAGAAGTTCAGGTTAAAGCCCTTAGGGATAAGCTCTGAGGCCATATGCCCAGGAGCTCAAAACCATAGGCTAGCATTTTGTTATAGCGGAGTTTTGAAGGGGGTTAGCCCAACACTAACTGCTCGACTTCATGTGCCCTCATGTAGTGACCAGGGGGCTTAAATAATTTAGACGGGTAGTTAAAATAGCTGGCAGTTAAGGGCGGAGCCCATGTGGCCAACGTAACACAAAATTTAGTGCCATGTTTTTTAGTTACCACTTATTCTGCCGGTGGTTCGACTTCACATGTGACCATACACTCAGCATTTAATTTAACTGTCTATGGTTTTGCCAGACCTAGGGTGCATTCCACCAAAACTGGAGATTTCCCCATTTTTAGTCGGCTTAACTGCAGTCCTCCCACATTTAGTGGGGTTTTCACTTGACATTGGGCAAAATCTTGTTTTAATCATAACTTCTTCAATATTAATCCAATTGGGACAAAATTTTGGTCAATTTTGGGTAATCTAAGCATTCTGGAGCCATTGGAATAGGTTTCAGAGCTAATAGAGGTGTTTTTCAGCCATTTGTGCTTTAGGGAAGCTTGGAGAGCCATTAGGGCCATGAGGGAAATGGAGCTGCATTGAGCTACACTTCACTGTTTGAGGTGAAATAAAAGCCATACTTATCTTATTTCTGTCTTCTGAATTCATTTCCACAACTTTTTCAGTCTGTTTAGGCTTCTTTCTCACTATAAAACCAATTTTAGCATCATAATATATCAAGTACATGCCCATTGGGAGCCTTGGACCCGGCAAATGTAGCCCAGGAGGGGTGAACTGCCTCATCATGTTGCTATGTGTTTATGGTGAAGTTATTCTGCTGTGTATTTCAGATTCAAGATGTTAAATAGTAAATTTAATTAACATTCCCTCACACTTAAAACTCATAAATAGTTACCAAAAACACTTTGTTTTACTTGCAAGACATTACAAACACTTTGCACACTTAATTTAATGGAAATGAATACTTTGAACAGTAGTACAAATACTTTAATTTTCAGATCAATAAGCAATATGTTTTGTTTTCAACGGGTTTTTGGTCATAGGTGTCATAAAAAACTGATGACGGTGTTCCCCTAAGGGTGATGGGTTTGTAACAACCCTAGGTTAAAATTTCATGTAATAAAAGTTAATAAAGGCAAAATAAGACCAAGGTCACGAGACATTTATTCCAAGATGAATGTTGGGCAAAGCACTATAGTGGCAATCACTTTTGATTTATTTGTGGCTAAGGAAATTGGCAAAGGAATTAGTAAATGAAAAGAGGCATTAATTGGAATTTACTTATGAGAAATAATGGAACATAAAAGAAAATAAAGATGAAGAGACACATATTTGCATGAGAGGGAAATTAGAATGAAAATTAAGGAAAATGAATAAAATAGCGACATCAATAATAAAAAGGCTTCAGAGAACTATTTCATAAATTTTGTTAGTTTGGGATTTGGAATTAGTTTTAGAGAGAGATAGAGAGTACCAAGAGGAGAGAGTAAGAAATAAAATTAAGGAAAAGGAAAGGAAGTGACAAGCAAGGAAAGCAAGATGAAGGCTGGATTAAAAAACTTCAGCAGGAAGATTTTGTAGATAACATGTTGCATGTGTGATTTCCTAGTTGAGGTGTGAATGCATGGTTCATGCATTTGTGTATTTGGTTCATTTGTTGTCATTAGCATGGGTTCAATTGAGTTTGATAGTGATCTTAGCCTTGTCTTGCCATTTCCTAGATAGTCATGGTGTGATGGGATTCAATTATTGGTTGAGCTTTGGATTATTGGAAGGTTTTGGAACTAGGTGAAGTGGTATCAGGAAAATTCCCAAGGGTTGGGGGTGGAGATGGTTTTATTTGAGAAATCCTCGATAGGTGGGTGGAGACAGGAAAATTCCTCAAGGTATGGTGAAAAGATTATGAGGCATCCAAGATTTTTTTGGTTTTGTGATCTCTTGACTGGTTTTGGAAAGATCGCGATAGTTTGAATGCGGAGGTGATTTAAACTATGGATTCCACTGGATTTTTATTTCTTGTTTTATACCATGAGATCCCACATTCATGCTTAGAATACGACATGGGGGTGATTGGCTGAAAGAAATATTTGGTTCAGCTCAATCTATGGTTGAGCGATATGTGGACGTTTGTGACTTGGTTGGATTTTGCATAAGTTAATAAAATATATTTTACTATTGTGATTTATGAGTATTTACACTATTTATTATGTTGATATGATGGTTTTTATGTCATGGCTCATATTTTGATTATATGTTGGTTATAAGCATGGTTCTATAATACGTTCTAGTTATGGCTCTTGTTCATGATTTGATAATTAATGAAGGGTTGATGAATGCAAGGGTTAACAAGTTTTGTTGTAGCTACTTGAGAGAAAATTATAAATTCTTAGTGATTTTCAGCTAAAGAACAACTATTTACACACAGATATGCATTTATGACCTATAACTTACCTTTTTACCATGTGTTTGAAAATTTGTCTATTGTGTTCCAGTCAGTCTAGGTCAATTTTTTCATTCGATATTGAATGTTTAGATTTTTCATCATGTTAATAATGGTTTTAAAAATTATTTGGAAATTCTAGGCAACGGTCTGGAGGTTGGCCTGAAAATATGGCATAAATCTCGGGACCACATGCTTAGAACTTAGGATTTTAGGCCTTCACCGCATGGAGGTAAGCTCGTGAGTGTGGTTATAACCTCATAATTGCATGGAAGTAGTATCAAGGGCACAGTTGTGGGTCTAGATCAATGAAACAAGGTTCCAAGTCAGGGATTGGCCACTTGGGCATTTTCCTCAGCTCTTGGGTGATCTCTAGTCCTTATACAATGTCAGTTTGTGGTTAGTATGTAGGCCCCACTTTCTTAACTGGAACTAGGATATTGGGGCATGTAATAGTGGAAATCTACTTCACATCTACCTAGAGAGATTGTAAAAGAGGGTAAATGTGTGGGAGGAGTTGTTACAAAAAAAAAAAAATTCCACGCATAAAATTGTCATTTAGAGCCTCAAATAGGGTACAAAAAATCATATATTCCAAATCACCAAAGTGGGACATACCCATAACATAGGCCCTACAAACCAATACATTTAATTTTTCCACCTATAAACTACCAAAATATATGGAGTATTATTAGATGATCCATTTTGAATCATACCTCCTATTTAGGGATACTTTTGGTTTCCAAAACCTTTTAATGAAGGGAGACAGGGAAGTTTCACTTTTCCTTTTTCATGGAGTACCATTTGGCCTTAAATGGAAGTTTTCCTTTTAGCCCAACCTACTAGAGTTTATGTTGCACCTATATTTGTTCTTGAATTATTTTTCAAAACTATATATTCTGCTAATTTTTCTTGAGCTTCTAGTGTTATGTCCTCTATGGTACATAAAACCTACTCTTCAATTTCCTAGTTCGACATGGAAGGTTCATAGTGGTTAAAATTTTCCACATCCTCAACTAAGTAAATATGTGTATATGGGATTATAATAAGTTTGTGGAAATTATCACCTACCTTTTATAACACTTCAAAAGGACCATACTACAAATCCTTTATATTCTTACTAGGATCTTATAACCTTTCTTTGTTTAGATACAACTAAACTATATCTCCCACCTTGAATGATTTATTAATTATAAGTTGATCATGTTAGGCCTTTCACTTTTATCGTGACTTCATCAATGTATCTCATAATTGCAAATGAATATGTGCGATCTTACAAATAAAATTTCCAACATTCAATTATTTTCATATGGTGTCTCCCATCATTCCTCTTTTTGTACACATAGTAACAAAATTAAGGGGTAAACAATGGTAAATACCCAAATAAAGTTTCAAAAGAGGAATATATCAAAATATAAACCATTTCCCTATGCATTGCATCTATCTACCTATCTACTTGTGGATGGAAAAAGTATAGATCTCTTCAAAGTTTTATCCATATTCTCCTAAAGTGTAGTCCAAAAGGCACTGAAAATTTTAGTATAGCTAGATAAGATGATGTCTTTAGAGTGCACCTATACATTTTCAATTTTTTTTTTTGATTCATCTTATCCTTTATGGTCCTTTTGTAAATCATGAGAATGCACATCTCATTGAATTTCTTAAAAACTACGATTAGATAATTATGTCCCTTCCTGGTTCTTAGCGAACCACCTATGAAATCATGGAGATGTTGTAAATTTTAACCCTATATAATTAATTATTACAAGAATTTTCTTAATAAAATATGAAAATTCAATGGAAAGCACACACATTAGCACAAATAATTTATCTTGGAAACCCAAATCAGGAAAATAAGCCATATATTTTTCAATATATATTCTTTTGTACAATATTACAATACAATATATATCACATGACATCCATTAACTACCAATGTGTTTACCCTATATTATAATACCACCATATTTCCCTAATTGAAACTACAAAACAATGAGAAAAACCATCATACACCACAAAACCACTTTTAACAATATTGTATGCCATAAACTGCCAAAAACGAACACAAAAACCACCCAATGTTGTTTTCATGGACACTTCCCCTGTACCACCCTGTAAGGTTTCTTTTGTCACCACTTCACATCACACATTTTATAGCACGTGGGGATATTCATGCAAAGAATATAACACATACCCATCATTCTCCCACTTTTTGTTTCTTTGCGCACAGGGGGTCACAAGAGTACATGATCAACAATATAGGGCAATAATTCCCATTTCTCTCTACACCAAGAGAACTTCTTAGTACTCACAAATTTTGTTAATGAATATACAACATTCTTCAGAGTATCCACTTTTTCCAACAACACCTTCTTATCTTCAATCATATCTCTAACGAAGTGACACTAAAAATCAATATTATTTGTCTTCGAATGATGCTTTGGGTTCTTTGCTAAGAAGATTTCACTCTAACTATCATAAGCTATCCTTACAACTTGATGTACCAACCCAATACTTGAACACAATATATGTAACCATATTACTTCTTTGCTTAAATGAGTAGTTTCCATATATTAAGCTTCTATAGTGGAGAGTACCACTATAAATTTTCTTTTTCTCATTTAACTAATTTCTCCTCCAAATAGAACACATACCCACTTATAGATATTTTGTGATCCACATATCCAACCTAATCTGCATAAAAAACCATGTATACCCAACACTCTATCCAATCATGGTTTTCCTTGGTAGCACAATCGATAGCCGATAATTCCACACAAATATATAGAAAACCCTCTTTATTATTTTCTAATGCTCATTCCCTAGTTTCAACATATACTTGCTTAATAGTCCCACTACACGATCAATTTCTAGTCTAGTACAAACCATTGCATACGTCAAGCTTCCAACCACACTGGCATGTGGAAAATGGTACATGTTCTCTTCCTCTTCTTATTTGTTGGGACACCAATCTACAAATAATTTTATAGCTACATGAATATGCATCTTTATTAGCTTACATTCCTACATATTAAACCTCTTCAATATTTTATTTGCATACTTCCTTTGAATTTTTGACATTTCATGTTTTCCCAATATATGTTAAGTTCCATTCCCAAGATGAAATTTGCAGCACTAAGATCTTTCATGTCAAATTTAGAAGATAATTGTGTCTTCATTTCCTAGATGATTTCCTTATCATTTCCAATAAAAAACATATCATCCACATATAAGACCAATTAACTATCATGATCACCAACTTATTTGAAATATGCACAATGATATGCTTTTCTCCTTGTGAATCTAAGTCCCATGATATCAATATCATTTTTTTGGTACTACATCCTCCGTGATCGTTTAACCCATACATGGACTTTTTAAACATGTATACTAGCTCTTTATTTCCTTTCATAGCCAAGAATTATAGATACTTAATGTATATTTATTCTTCCATATCCCCATGTAGGAATGTTGTCTTCATGTCCATCTATTCAACTTCAAGATAAAAAGTAGCAACAACAAATAAAATAAATGTAATAGAATTTAACTTACCAATAGGGGGAAAATATAACCAAAGACAATTCCCTCTACCTAGGAATAACCCTTTGCTACTAATGGACCTTTATATTTCGCCACTCTAGTTTTTGCATTCAACTTCTTCTTAAATACCCATTTGTTTCTAATGGGATTTATTCTAGGAGGAAATTCCACTAGGTCCCAAGCCTCCTCCTTGTCCAAGGCTCCCATTTCTTCAACCATGGAATTTTTCTATAATTTTCCATCTTCTGAATCCACTACCTCCCTCAAAATTTCTATGATAACTTCTATGATAATCATCCATAATAAACAAAGAAAATTTTGAATAGAAATCAAGTGGATTATAACTTTCTGGTTTCCTTCTTTCCGAAATTGATTTCCTGAGGTCTGAGTATATAGCTCTTTTTCTTCTGATTCATGTTCTTCTATAGAGTTCGATTCACTGAACTTCAATTCAAACTCTATATTTTCTATTTCTTTCTCACTTGGTAGGACTTACTATATAACACCATCTTTGAATTCTCTAAATACCACATATTTACTAAACATGACCTTGTTAGTTTATGGGTTCCAAAGCTTATAACCTTTAAAACCATTTTTATATCCAATGAATATACAATTTTCAAGTTTCTTATCTAGCTTACTTATTTTCTCCTTTGGAACGTTACATAAGATTCACAACCAAATACCATAAGATGCTTAAGAGAAGGTTTCTTACCAGTTCATATATCATGTGGAGAATTTTCATTCAATATTGACGAGGATGATCTATTTACCCAATAATGTGCAATTTCCAATGCCTCTACCTAGAATTCTGATCCTAACTCAACACCATTAATCATGCTTCTTACTTTCTCCATCAACATTATATTCATCCTTTCTACAACTCCATTTTTCTAAGATGTGTAGAGTGTTATTCTACCTTTCTATACCACACTTATTACATAATTCTTTGAAGTCATTCTGACATAATTCTCCTTAGCACCTTAGATTTCTTCTTTGTTTGATTTTACATAAGAGCCTTAAACTCTTTAAACTTGTTAAAGAATTTATATTTTTTCTCGAGGAAATAAATCCATGTATTCCTTGAGAAGTCATATATACATGATACATAGTACACAAATTTATCAAATGATGGAACCAACACACGTCCAAACACAACATTGTGCACCAACTGTTTTTCTCCCTTTGACATCATAGGAAGAGAGAAGAATCTTACCCAATTATGTTTCCCATATAAAAAATGTTCACAAAAATAAAATTCCAAGGAGCAATTAAACATACCTTCTACCATACCATTATTTTATAGTACTCTAAGGTCTTTCTCTTCAATATATACTAGTTTTTAATGACTCAACATGGCATTTTCTCAAAAAGTTGTATAAGTTTTTCCTTCTTTTGCTCCACTCTCAAGAACAATGGAATTGTTGCACTCATCACTAATAGTGCTTCCAAACAAATTATATAGATTTATAATGTGAAATCACCTCATTGATATCATTTATCCTCAACCATCTGATTGGTGTCCTTTTCAAACATTGTTTGTACACTTGCATCGCTCATCTTGTTTATAAAAATAAAATTTTGGCTAATCCTAGGATGTGTAGAACACAAGGGAGTTTTATAATCCTTCCACCCATGAGCTTCAAATTTAATTTTCCTCTTTCTATGATTGTGGATATTGAGTCATCTCCTAAGATAACATCACCACCATCAAATATTTCATACTTGTAAAACCACTCCCTGTGAGGATTCATATGAGAGGATGATCTTGAGTCAAGTAACCATGCCTCATTACAAAAATTTTGAGGTCCAAAATGGGCCTCCTAAGGAATATTATAAAATAATAGTGGAAATAATAAAATAAGATTAGATTACATCATCAAATTTTAGAGGGAAAAAGAAAAAACTATGTTTTCAACTCGTATTTCAACTTATATCCCTATGGTTTTACTCAAATTTAGATTGGGAGCACTCATTGGATGCATAATTTAATTCCTCATATAAGGAGTACCCATGTTGCATACTTTCAATTGACCTTGTTACACAAAAAATGAGAAATAAATGAAAAAATGTTATTGCAATCACTTTTTTCCATGTAGCAGGGTCCATAGAAAGTATGCAACATGGGTAATCCTCGGATTAGGAATTAAATTCCACATACAACAAGTGCCTCCCCTCGAAATTTGAGTAAAACCGTAGGGAGATCAGTTGAAGTACGAGTTGAAATATTTTTTTTTATTATTTTTTTTAATCTTTATACTTTTTACTCCAAAAATGGTGAATCATCCCCCATCATTGACATCATCATATTGAATCATATTGGTTCTTATAAAGTTGATTTTGGTTGTACATTTTTTTTCAGGCCCATTTTTTACCTCAAAATTTCAAAAATGTGTGATCTAATATGTACTTGAAGAAGACAAGTACACATCCCCTCCTTCATTAGAGGAGCCTTTTTCTTCTGCAAAAGGAGTATCTTCAAATCCCTTCCCTTTCTCATGAATTTTAGGTCTGCACTATTTCTTTTAATGCCCTTCTTTTCCACATATCTAACATGCCTTTACAAACATTCCTAGAGATTTAGATCTTCCTCTAGATTAAGATCTCCCATTTAAGAAATGATTTTTATTTTTATTCTGGCAACATCCTTTTATAGACAAGGCATCATCATTCTATATTTCCATGATTTTCCAAAATAATGAGACTAATTCATTAAAATTTAAATTAGCTACATTACTGCATATGGAAACAACCAATTATCCTGTGAAAATGGTAAAGAACATGACCAATGGATGCCTTAATCTTCATCTAAAATCATAATACCAATTGATAATAGATGTCTTACCATATTTTTGAAGGCATTCATATGCTTTCCAATAAGTCTCCATCCCTCATCGTCGTGTTATAAAACTTATTTTGCAAGAATTATTTGTTCACCATGGACTTAGATTGATTTAAAGCCCCTAACTTGTCCCAAAAATCCTTTGTTGTAGTTTCCCATGAAGAATTCAATAATTTTGAATCTAAGAGACATAACCATATTGCATTTTTTTTCCTTTAGATCTAACTTCGTCCAGTCTTTTGCTGACACCCCATTTGATGCAGTACCCAGATCCATAATGATCAATTGATCTCTGTCCGTTGACAAATTTTCCTTTTTGAGGTTCCATAACTTAAAAATCTGCCCATTGAATTTTTCAACCTCTATCTTTAAACTACTCCCCATTTCCTTTTCATCATAAGAATCACTTTCACATATCTCCACTATAATAAAGGTCTACCACAGGCTTGATCCAAACCCCTTAGCCATAATTATGTCCCCTTGAAACCAAAAATGATCTGACACCAAGTGTAGGTTTTAACTCTATACAATTAATTTATGCAAATAGATTCTTAATAGTAATTAAAAAAATATGAAATTGTGAACATATCCATTAACATAGATATTTTATCCTACAAACCAAACCGGGAAAAAATAACAAGATTTTTTTCAATATATATTTTCTATACAATATTACAATACAATCTCTATCACACGACATCCATGAACCACCAATCCAATTACCCTATATTAGAATAAAATTGTAGTTCCTTAATCAAAACTACAAAACCTTGGGCAAAATCACCATGTGCTGGAAAATCACTTTTAGCAAAAACCATGTAGCAAAAATTGCAAAAAAAATGCTATTTTTTTTTTAAAGGGGTCTTATGCCCCACTACAAGCCCCTCAAATAAGGGGGGCTATTATCCCACCATTGTGCATCATGCATTTTACAACATGTGGGGATAGTCGTGCAAACAATATAACACATACCCAACATGTGTTCTCCGATGATCTAGTAGATACAAGTAACGGATGGTATAAACCTTGTTTTCAATTGTTAGGTTTGATAATACACTAGAGTACGCATCCTCTAATAAATTGAGCTCCATTTTTTATTATTGTCTAGCACACATGCCTATGTAAATTGGTGATTGTCTTCCTAACACCAAAATGCCTTGCAATTTTGGAGGGGTGAACCTCTCTAAAAAGCTATAGTATTTCAACTTTAGGAACACACAACTTGTATAGGTTGTAGAGTAACTAATCTGAGAGTGCATCCTTACCCTCACCTTCTTCTACAATAATTTAACCTTTTATTTATTGAAACACCTCATTAATGTCCTCTTCTTCTACACAACCCATTTGTACGTATTATGGTTGAAAGGATCCATGTGAAAATGGGTCGAAAATGTTTTAATTTTGAATGTACGTGGCCTTATTACATTTGTGTTGAACCTTATTTATACAATATAGATGAAGGGATGTGCCCCTTAATAATTTATTGACTTTTAATAACATCTTTTAGTATTTGCAATGAATAATATATGAATCAATCCTCAATTACCATATAATTAAGTATAGACACTAGGTGGAATTGAATATACAACTTTTTATCAGTAGATATAGATCCTTAATTAAAACACTCCTTAACTAAAAGACCATATGTGAATATAAAAAGTATCTATATCAATAAAACATCATTATTTTGTATATAGAGAGATGAAATAATGCAACAACACCCAAAGATATTGGAATTCAATATCAATTAGCTATGGATAATCTTTCTAGTCTCTTAAAGTCACATAAAGGGTGGTATTAATTCCATCATTATGTTTAACCATTTTTAGATGTAGATGTTGCACAACTTGATTAGGCCTAATCGTTAATATCATGTGTTTCCTCCTAAGAGGTCACAAGTTTAAATCTAGAGGGGAAAAAGTATGTATGCCTTTGTAGAATTTAGCATTCAAATAGCTACATGGAGGTGGGTTCTTTGTCCCACAAACAAGGGGGTATCATATAACAATTTGGTGTTTGATATGGCCATGGCCTTAAAATTGGATTATTATTATTAAACCTAGGAGATACATGATGGTTTGATGCTTTAATGATAAAGATATATTATTGTAGTATCTCAATCATCATAATCACTCACTAATATACATCAATAAATGTGATGGTTTAATGCATTAATGAGAGAATAATTTTATCTCATATATGATTGCAACATCATAATCATCTTGATCACCTAATAATAACAGTTGTGTCTCCCTCCCCAAGGAGAATGTGCATATAGAGGGGAAACCTTCATGATTTCATATGAGTGCAAATCATTTAAAGGAAAGAGGTAGAGTCGCCACCAAATGGCACTATGCATGTTCAACAATACACCTATGACTGCAACTGGACATGTGTTGTGCATGGGAGAGGTTAGAGGTGATGGTTCTAGATGCATGGGAGTTTGGAGAAGGACAACTCATCCTGCACATAATTTTGGAGGTGAGAAGTGATAACCATTATAGAGTTTAGGTGGATAATGGTGTATTATGATATTGGTTGGCTAAGGATGTCAAGGGAGGAAAAATTTCTCCACCAACACAGATCCTATGGGAAATTTTTCTCTTTTACAGACATATCATTCCTAGAAACATAAAGTTTATTAACATGGTAAACCAATGCCAATTAGAGCCCCTTGGGTGAAGCTCAATTTGCAAGTGCTGTGAAAATTAAGTGTTATGTACCAAGATATTCGAGGTTCAAATCCCCCTGACTTACCTATTTATGTGGAAGGGGCATACATAGGCACCTAGGTTTTATAGTGGTAGCAGTCAGAATTGACCCCGTTTCACATGAGTACGAAACTGGCACAATTGCTAATTACTCTAGTCACACACAAAAAAAGAAATTTTGATTGGGGGATGGAGATAGCATTACATGCAAGTTTACAAATCCTTATTAGCTAGAATTTGGTCAGCCTGTAATGTGAAAATTCAGACGTACTACAATCATAGAGGAGGACTATCAGGTTCATACTATTTTTCATCTCGATCCTAAACTTTTCCTCAGTGGTGGATGATATGGTATAAATGTTTTTTAGGAACTTTGGTTTCATTTCATTCTAGTTATATGTTCCCTCTCTAGGCCTATTAATATTGGGTTGGGTTTTCCTACATGGTGCTCTGAGTTGGTCTTTAAGCCTTTGTGTAGCTTCCTTACCCTCTAGCCTCTCTCTTTGGGTTCTTGACTTACTAGTTTATCTTTGGTCTTTTACCTGGTTTTTCTTCCTCTTTTGAAATATCCTCCTCTGTGTTCAGTCCCTTTATACCCTAACTCTCCCCCCTATTTATGTTGATTCGTGTTATTCCTCCTTTCCATGTGTTTCCTTTCCCGAGAGTAAGTGGCTCTAGGTCATTCGACCTGATAGTTAGGTGTTGGCTTTCATCCTCACATAATGAAGGGAGGAGGGGATGATTAGGTCCCTCCCTGACCTCCAAATCCCTCATCCTATTAATGTCAAACATGAGCCCAATCAATTTATTTTGTTGTCATGGATAGTTATAAAACCATAATTCTTGAAATGGTTCATAGAGTTATCTCTGAAGTGGAAGAATATATCTAGTAGGGTAGAAGCTTTATCCCTGACATGAATGTTGAAATAGAAACTAGGAATTGGATTCCTGATGTAGGAAGCTCCACCAGGGCATGCTCCTCGTCATACATGTAAATGATCAATCTATACTAGCATACCAAAATTATCATGAGCATGTTTCTTATTGACAAAGTTGAAACTGAGCAGAAGCTGTTAATTTTCATGGATGAAGTTGTGGAAAAATTTGACAGGCTTAATTGGAAAGTCACAAAGCTTGCAAAAGCATTGGGAAATAATGATATTTCTTCCTTTGGCAATGATAGTGAACAACAACCACCTCTCCAAGTGGACTCTCCTCTTAAAGTATGATCATGCCAACTAGTTATCTAATGAGAAACACATCTCATGTGGTAATTATGTTTTTTGTTAGCTTAGTTTTAATTATATTTCGAAAGACAGGATGGTTATTCGCAATACTTTTAACAATTTTTTTTTGAATTTATGCTGCTAGTCTGGTTTCCCAAGTGGAAAATCAATAGCTAAAAGTATTTTGTTGTGTATATTTGCTTAGTCGTAATATAAAAGGCTGAAATTTACCAAAAAAAAAAAAAACAATTTAGCCTCCCTGACATAAGACATTAATAATTTCATCATTACTTTGTGGTTGTTTCACCATTGCAAATTTCTTTGTATTATTATTTTATGTGGTTCACAAACCCCAGACAATGGTGCCCGCTACGTCCATAGAATATTTGTACTCGGTAGATCCACCCGAAGGATCACTTCTTGTTGATTCAACCACAAAACCTAACCCCGAGTGTGTCGAGAGAATTGAACCTATGACCTCTCAATCGAAAACATGCTTTAACAATGGGGACTTGACCGATTGAGCTAATCCTCAAGTATATTATTATTATTGTATCTAGAGGAATCATCCACTGGGCTAGTCTCATACTCGCTTAAAATAGGGTCAATTTCAACCACTACCCATTATAACCTCTAGGTGCCTATATATGCCCCTTCTACAAGCACATGTGAATCGAGAGATTTAAACCTTAAACCTCCTCACACATAATACTTCATTTTCACAACCATCACCAATTAAACTACCCCAAAGACTAAATTATATTGAAATTTAATACTAGTGTTGTAAAAATATACTTTTATTATAAATTTAATTATTTTATTTTTATTAATAAATTTAAAATTCCCATTTTATATTAGTATATAATTGTTTGTGGTTTTTTTTCTTATCATTTTATATATGTAATTCATCCTTAATGACACAAGCCATTATTTTTCTTGATTTTATTCTATTGTTTTTATTTTATTTTATTTTATCTTTATTTATATTTTTATATTTTTAGTATCTCTAATTTCCATAATTATAATATAGTTATAATTAGTAAATATTTTTAAAAAGAAAAAGAGAACACTTCTCTCACCATATCTAGAACTACAACTCTACTCCTACAATTACACTCCAATCCTAGAACGAAACCTAAGAATGGGATAGATCTTCCATAATAACAATAAAGGATAAGACTATTGGCTGGTAAAATATTTCAGAAAACGTAGGAGGAATTTTTTTACAATATTTATGGAGTTATAAATCCATTAATGTATGTGATAATATATGCTACTTATTGGATTTAGTATTTGGTTAAATTCAAGGGTTGACATATATTTTCCTATGTATTAATAGAGATATAGTTTCACAAATATTGTAGCCTTTCTCAATGGTATTATTAATATTGATATTAGTTTAACTCTATGGGATTAGTATTGGGAATTCTTAATATTGGGTACTAGGAAATTGGTAAATATTTTTAATTGGAATTATGTTTTATTAATATATTTTTTTGAGATTATATTTTTTATTATTTAAATTGTATTTTTAAATGTATAAATAAATTTAATAAATTTATGGCGGCGCAACATAATTGTTTATCTAAATACAATTTTTTATTATTTAATTTGTATTTTTAAATGTATAAATGGATATAGCATATTTAACACTGGATATATTTTATTTATTTATTTAATTTTTTTTCTTCTAGAAGTGCTTCTCTCTAGCCCACTATGGTAGCAATGTTATAATGTCAACATAAACGTTTTGAGTTGGCAAAAAATAAAATAAAATAAAATAAATAAAAATAAAAAAGAAAAGGAGCTCCATAATTAAAATTATTAAAATAAAAAATAAAATTAATAATTATAATTTTAACTATAAATTTATAAATTTAAATTAAACTATAAAATTATCATGCTTTACAAGCTCATGGTATTGAATTACCCTTATTTAAAAGCTCGAAGAAATCTATTTTAGAACATAAGAGTACCAACTTAGATCTATTTTAACTCCGCACTTACCCCTCTAAGCTTTTGATAGATCCAGATTTAAAATGAATATAGGTGAATAGTTATAATTTGATATATATATATATCTATGTGTGTGTGTGTGTGTCAAGTGTAAATGTTTAACATTTAACATTTATATGTCGGCTTAATTAAAAATAACCAACCTAGATCCATCTTAACCTTGTATTTATCAAGTGCTGAGAGGGATCAAGTCTCTTTTGGGATAAAATCTCTTGAGATACAAACCTATTTTAAAGTGAAAATTTATTTGATCCCTCTCAGTGCTTGATAGATCCAGGGTTAAGATGGATCTAGGATTATTTTTATATACACACATACCATATTTAGGCTAGATCCATCTCTCCCTCTCTCTCTTTCCTCATGCTCTACTCTCTCCCTCCATCTCTCCTTCTCTCTCTCTATCAAATCCTCTTTCTCCATTTCGTTCCCACCTCCCTCTCCACCCATCTCTCTCTCTACTTTCCAACTCTATCACTATCTCCCTCTCTCCTTCCTTCTCTCTCCGCCCCCCTCTCCCCCTCCATCACTATTTCTCTCTCTCTCTCTCCCTCTCTCTCCCTCTCTCTTCCCTTAATCTCCCTCTCTTTCTCATCTCTACCTCTCTCTCTCTCCATCTCTCCCTTGTCACTCCCTCTCTCCCTGCCTCTATCTCTTTTTTTCATTTTTCTTCCTTCCCTCTCTCCCCCCCTCCAACACCATCTCTCTCTCCTCTCCCTCCCCTCCTCTCTCTCTCTTTATTACTCTATCTCTCTTTATTTTACACTTCTCTCTCTCTCCCTGCCTCTCTCTCTCTCTCTCTTCCAAATTTTTCACTATCTCCCTCCCTCTGTCCTTCTCTCTCCAACCCCCCCCCCTTTCTCTCTCCCTCTCTCTCCCCCACTTTACCATGGATATTATTAACTTGTAAATAATTTTTGTTAGAATAACATGGGTCGATACCATGACTTACCAATACTACATGTAATAAAAACCATAACTCATTTTACAATAAAAAAATAAAAAACAAAATATTTTATACATTATTTATAACATTGATTGCATAGAGTGAAAATTCTCCACCATATGGATGGATAGGGGAGAACGGGGGTGGGGGGGAGAGAGAAGGAGAGAGGGAGGGAGATAGTGAAAAATCCAGAAGATAGAGATGATGGGGAGGAGAGAGAGGGGGGGAGTGTAAAAGAGAGGGATATAGAAGAATGAAGAGATAGAGGAGGGGAGGGAGAGGAGAGGGAGAGAGGGAGGGAGAGAGATATGGAGTTGGGGGGGGGGAGAGAGGGAAGCAAGAAAAATGATAAAAATAAAAAGAGGCAGAGAGAGAGGGAGTGACAAGGGAGGGATGGAAAGAGACGGAGAGAGGAGAGATAGAGAGAGAGAAAGGGAAGAGAGAGAGGGAGACAAAGAGATTGAGGAGGAGGGGGGGGGGGGATAGAAGGAAAAAGGGAGGGAGATAGTCATAGAGTTGGAGGGTAGAGAAAGAGATGGGCGGAGAGACAGAGGGAGGTGAGAGAGAGAGAGAGAGAGAGAGAGAGAGAGAGAGCATGAGTGTTTTACAGAAATCAAACCTATGGATAGATAAGTTTCCCTAAGTGTGGTGGACACACTTAGAACAACAAATGAAATACACTTGACCTTTTCCTTAAGATAAGTAGATAAGAGAAGAACACCTAGTTGTGATCCTTCATTATTCTTCGTCTCCCTTTTGTCACTTCCGTCGCTACCAATCAAACTGAACTCGTTTGATTGGTACCTACAATTACTAATAGAAGACAGAAAATGAAATAAAGGCATATGATCTATTCATCTTAATCAAACTGAATCGATTGCATTTGAAAATACATATATAAAATCACGAACACACGTATTGGGAAAAGAAAAAATCTCTTTATTATAATATAGAAGGAGAAGTTACAACCAGTTGGATCGATTCGATGTCAACTCACTCCAGCTTAAGTCCATCCTCATCAGATAAAAAACAATACTCCAGTAGCATAACATTACTTGCAAACAATATCTCAAAGAGCTATAATCTTACTAGCATAACACTACAAAATTCAAGCTCTTGCTCCCTTTTTCACTATGATCCGTGCTCAATTTATAGGAAATGAGGGTAGTTTGGCATTAATTGGTCATTGAATGGATTCACCATAAATGGATGAGGGAGTTTCCTTGTTCAATGGGATAAAAGGACAAGTGATTTAATGGCTCCATGGTGTTCATATTCGAGATTATCAGATAGCATAATAGCTAGAACCACTTCTAGAGGCCATTAGAAAGTGGGAGATTCCTGGAATCATTTGAAAAATTCACTCAAAGTCGACCAACGAATTGTTAAGTGGGCCTAGGTTCTCTGCAATGCTACTTTGCATGGGATTAAGTGCTCTGCAAAGCACTTACTGCAATCTAGGGGTGTGTTTGTGGCTCAATGGAGCATTTCAGCTGGAATTCAAGCAGTGAAACTTTCATGAATAAAAATCAGCAATGGGATGACTTGTTTAAGGCAAGTAGCAACTGATTTAGAGTATGATAGGCCCTGTTTGTACTGATCTGAGTTTCGGGAGTGATGCCCAAATTGACCTATAAAAGCTGCCCCCTAAAGCATGAAGCTAAAAATGATAATGTTGAGTGATATGCTTTAAGATATGATGAGTAGGATCTGAAACGAACGATGACCTGCATCAATTACAATACATTAAATCATGATATATTTTACATTTTGGACAGGAATTTTTGAGGGAGGAATACCCATACTCAGCACATAAACTATCATAACATGTATATAGATCATAAATTCATCTACATATATAGACCGATGATAGGATGAACATCTATGTAAAGACATCATACAGATGATGTGTTAATGCTCCTGAAATTGCAACCCGAATGGATGAATCTAGATCCAGGGTCTTCTATATTGTTCACTTGATCGCTCAAGTATGAGTCTAACTATGTGAATATGTGATCTGAAGTCAAACATGGGAAGACACCATTTGATTACCATCCAATGATGTAAGCCGTTAAGAGATGCGAGAGAAACCACCGATGATGATAATGGTTCTCAAGGTACTGCAATACAGTCTACATGGTGTGAATAGATTATTCAATATCGAACACCATACAAAGTCTTTCGATCGAAGGCCAGTGATGTCATCCTGTCGCCAAAAGCGAGAAACTTTCCATTGATGCATGCAAGCTCCAAGGTACTCGAAGTGTGTTTCTAAGTCAACTTCCTGGATGATGAGTTGATGTCGACAGGAAGCGACTCATCACATGAGGGCCTTGATGTATTTCCCATCAATGACATTAAATGGGAGTAATTATTTCAAAGATAAAATGTAACTGATGAAGCAATTCAGGGATGGCGGTCATGAAATGAAAGTTTATGAGTATTGCAAAGGATGAGGAATAACTGAGTGACTTTTCTTGTACATATCGGCGACACTGAATGAGTTGGTAGAATTGACCCAAAATCAAAGTGATGGATGGTATGATAGACCATAGGTATGATAGACCATAAAGCATAAAACCCAACCCTACAGCCATGGAGATGAAGTGAATGGGTGTCATGTGCAAGAGAGACTTGTTACCATAAAGTGATTTATCCCTTTCCCATTTTCCCTAGTCATTGCTGACTAGTACCTCTTTATTTTTTAACAAGATTGAGGAGGATAACATATGCTTGATGTATAATTCCACCCTTCAGGTGAATCCATCGCTATGTGATGTTTTACGAGTCTAGCGAAAGTGAAACTCGATCTTGTCACGCTGAACAATTCCATCGCTATTTGATGTTTTAACGAGTCTAATGACAGTGAAAACTCTATCATTTTTCATATTTAGAGAGTTTGAAAAAAGGGACAAAAAGAAAACTCCACAAGTTCTTTTTCGTAAATTTTTCCCTCAGGTCCGAAAAAGCGTAAAATAATACCTGTGAGAATCTCCTAGCCATGTTCAACTAGGGCATTCCTTTTTCGTAAATAATCTATCCCAGTCTGAAAAAGGGTTAAAATTATACTGTTTAGATGTCATTTCAGTTCCTTTTACGAGCTCGAAAGGACAAGTGCTCAACAATATTTTCATGTTTTTGGAGTCTGAAAAGAGTTGAAAGAGGACTCCAGGGGGTTCATTTTTCGATGTTTATCAGAGCTTGAAAAAGAGATAAAAGTGTGCTCTGTGGTCAAAGTTCATTTCAAGATCATACCTGTCAAATTTGTTGTACTTGTTGTAAACCTGCTCAAAGAACCATCAAATAGATTAAACATACCTATGTAATAGTAAAAATAGGTAAAAACTATAGTCGATTAATTAAATATGCATGAAATAATCGGAAAGACCATTTAAATGAGAATTTACCATATTATTTTACCATTTCACATTTACCATTCAGTTTTGAGCGCTCTGAGCTATTTTTTACCCTCAAACTCCAGCACTTGATTGTGATAGATTTTGTGGACCATTTCTCGTGTCGTCAGGACTAGGTAAGAGATCTGACCTTTCTCTTTCTATTTGTATCATTCTTTTGAATTTTCAGGCAAATATTTTAGGGTTTTGGGGTTACTATGGAAAATATACAACTCCCTAGGATAAACACACCATTGAATGTCGAAATGTGTGTTACAGAGGAACTAGATAGAAGCTTAGGTGTTTTGTAATGCCCTGTCTAGGGAATAGGGGTGCGTTGGGAACAATTGATGAATTTTCTTTATGTTTTATGCCCAAAATATCTTTAGTTTTTTTCATGAAATGGATCCTAACTAAGATTATGGTTTGATTGCAGGCTTTGATCTGATCAGAATGTCAATTACATGGCGAGAAAGAGAACATGGGGAAAATGATATGGTTGCCATAAATGATCTTGGCACTGTGAGAGCCCTTAGAGACTGCGGGTTACTCAAGTACTTTAAACTATCAGGGATGAGGAAACATTTGGAACTATTTCAGTTCTTGATCCACTCATCGGATCCGACAAAGCATGCATTTCACATTGGGGACAAAGTGCTCCCAATATTGGTTGATGATATTTACTTTCTAACGAGTTTGTTGAGATGCGATGCCACCATTTCCCTTGCAGGTTCCTTCTGTGGAGGTGAGACAGTGAAGGATTACATTCGACAGTTGTGTCAGCCAGGTATAAAGCCTAGAAAGGATGAAAAGATAAATATTAGGGATGTGCGCGACATGGAAAATTTTTAGGGGCTAATATTCGCAGGTGGGCTAATTTTCCATGATTTTTCCAAAAAAAAATATTCGCCAATTTCCATTTTTTTATAAAAATGATTCGCCAAAATTTTACAATATAAAATTATTTTACCTTAAAAATAGTCAACATTATATAGAGACTATATATAAAATCATTATAAATTTGTATAATTTTATAAACATATCAATAAAATTCTATAGTTCACATATTGGGGACTACTGAAATTCTCCAACATTTTAAAATTCAAGGTAATTTTCCATCCTTAAAATTATCCCTGGTGCGCGATATGCCTTTGTGAATGCTCCTATTCACCATTGCAAAGTTCGTTGGCAGTGTGACACTTTAGGTTGTGAATATATCATACATGTAGTATGCACTTGAGTGTCTCAAGTCGACCGTGTTCAACTGGGCTAAAGTAGTACTCTCTCAGATGAAAGAACAACTGACCAAAGTGAAACATGGCAGGACGAATTATTTTAGTTATGAATTGATCCTGATCACTTTCATTCTAGAGTGAATTCCATTGATGCAACCACAACATGTAACGTTGGGTGTAGTTGGTCCTAGCGATCCGTGGATGCAGCAGTGGGTAGAATTAATGGCTAGACATGTTGGCCAGTCATTGATCTCATTCTATACTGCATTCTTTACTTGGCTCTGACGACATCATATCATCATATAGGAGTATCCATACGCAGGGGTGGATTTTTATGGAGACCCCGATTTGATGTTACCAATAAGCGCTCAATGGGGTGCTATAGGCGAAATGTTTTGACCATGTTTTTTGATGTTTTTGGGTTTTTTACATATTTTTGTGTTTTTAATGTTTCCAAGACTAAAATAAAGATGTTTTATGTATACATATGTGGGTAGTGTTCGACTAATGGGTCTTCCACAGTAGGCGGATGAACCAGCAGAGAGGACTGTTGGTAGAGCAGTCCTTCTAGATTTGGATTTGACCGAGACTCTAGCTGAGTTACAATAGCATGTAGAGGGGTTGAATCTTGGGATACTGTATATCCAGATCGATGAGTTACCAATGAGGCTGCAATGCCATACTATTGGTGTACCTAGCCGATGGATGAGGCTATTGTGCATGATAGCCCAATCTATGACTTGTTATCATGAGCACCACTAGATCTACTTAGGATATGATATGTCTACAAACATTTTTAGGTCATGTGACCAACGTGTCTTGGACAAAATTTTTTGTAAAAAACTCGATTATCTATATATTTTACTTTTAGTGTTTTCCTATGGTTATGTGAAATCCTATTCAATTATGTGATGTGAATTGAAAATCTATCTTTACATATGTTGCAAATGTCTGTTTAACACGTAATTCACTAATAATCAGTCAAGGTGTTAAAGGTTCTGGAAATGTGTTGATATTGGATGTAAACAAAATATCTTTCCAAAATACAAACTCTAAGGAACATTCAATGAATAGATGGATTTTGGGCAATATAAATAATAGTAAGTTGTAGTACGACAAGCTGTGAGTCTAGCCTGATGATGATGCGATGAATGCCAATTGAAATGGCATCAGAGAGGAGTTCGATCAATGCGCTATACTCAACGATATTTTTGGTGGATAGACCGATACAAATCCCTTGGAAACTCACTAACTCACCACTTGGAGAAAATATGGCCCATGCTACAGAAGATAGATTCTGCATACTACGACTAGCACCATCGGCATAACCAACAAATGGTTCCAAAGATTCTGAAATCTGCAGCAAAATTCAAAGTGGATTAATAAGCACATGAAAACTCTTAAAAGATACACTATGGCACACACACACTCAAATCATACATACAATATCATACAATGTTTACTATGCAGAATCAACCATAGTAACGTTTAAGATACAACCCATTCCAAGGCTTTGATAATGGAATCCCATCATAATCTACCAACTCATTGCGCCCTTTTCCAAAACACGCTTGAAAATATAGGGGCCATTCCATAATGGTTTGAATTTTCCTGTTCTTATATTATCATCTTCCTGATCATAAATCAAGACCAGGTCTCCTTCCAAGAAGGTGTGAGGCTTGACATTGTGGTCATATTGTGCCTTGATTTTTCTCTTATGTGCTTCATTGTCCAATGCAGCTTCACGACACATTTCATCTAGATGTATGAGATCTAAAAAATTTTCTTCTTCATCATAAGTGTTAGATAAAAGGTAAATTGCGATTTTCAATGATGGAATTTCACATTGAATCGGTAAGATAGCTTCTAGACCGTAAACTAGCTGAAAGGGAGTAAATATGGTTGCATTTCTCACCAAGGTTCGGTAAGCCCACAAAGCTGAGTACAATATTAAATGCCAATTTCGTTTATGAACCCCAATCATTCATTGAAGCCTATGCTTAATAATTTTGTTGATGACTTCAACTTGTCCATTAGCTTGCAGATAATAAGGGGTAGAACTATCATGCGACATTCCTAACTTGGTATTCAACTCAGTCATCATGTAGTTGTGAAAGTGCTTTCCATGATTTGTAACTATGGCTTGCGGCACACCAAACTGAGTAACCACATGGTTAAAGAAAAACAATGCAGTTTCCTTGCTCGTGTTGTTAAATGTAGGCATCGCCTCAGCCCACTTGGTAAAATAGTCAATGTCGACAATAATATAGCCATGCCCCCCGCCCGAGCCCTCATTTGGAAAATGGTCCCACAACAATGATAGGATGCATTTATGCTCACGGAAAATGGGTTTTAAGATCAACTATATGGCAAGCATGATAACTTATGACCGCAAGAATGTAGTCATGAAATATGGTAGGCCAGAAGTAACCAGTGCGGAGAGTATTACGGTAGAAAAACAAGACAAATGTCCACCATAGGTACCAGCGTGACAATCATTTAAAACTCTCTCGGCCTCCTCATGAGTGAGGCACCTACATAAAATCGTATCGACACCATGACGATAAAGCGTATCGTCGACGATCAGATAATCTTTGGCTTGGTATCAAATATGTTGCTATTGTGAGTGAGAGGTATTGGGTCGGAATGTTTGAGTCTGGAGATAGATCAGATAATCTCCATACCATGGGTCAGATTACGCAATCAAAACAAAGACTCATCTAGAATGGATGGTTCTGATGTAGACTCAGTTCTACTCGAGGGAAGGTCACAGAAAAGCTCAGCGAAAACCAAAGACTTCTTTGACTTGGATTTCATGAATTCTAAATCAAATTCCCGCAAATGACTATCCATTTTGAGTATTTTCCCCCCAACATTTGACATGACAAAATGCATGTCACAGGGTTTCAATCCGAAATGATAATGGTCTTCCAGAGCAGGATATAGTAGCGAAATATTTGTACAGTTTGAATGGCTTCCAAGGCGAGCTTCTCAACATAAGTGTACTTAACTTATCAATCATTGATATTGCGACTCAAATAATAGATCGTATGTTCAATCCCATCTTCTTCCTGGACTAAAACCACGGTGATGGTAGTACCTGCAGCAACGAGATACAGGAAATAATCACTTTGATAATTTGGGTAATACATTAATGATGCTCGAATCAGGGTATCTTTAAAAGCACAAAATGAAGCTTGCACAACCTCATCCTAATGGAAGGGAGTCCCCTTTTTCAAGAGTCGAGTAAATTCTTTAGCCATTTCGACATTGTTGGGAATGAATCTCCTTAGAAAGATAGCCTTACCTTGGATTCTCTGTAACTGAAGTAGGTTAGAAGGCACATGAAAATTTAGAATGGCCTGTATTTTCAAGGGATCAATTCAAATTCCATATTTCGACATGAAGAAACCAAGAAAATGACTAGAACCAACACAAAACACACATTTGTGTGGATTAAGGCGTATTTTGTAGTGACGACATCGTAAAAAGATGGCTCTCAAATGTACCGGGTGGTCAGCCCATTTCCGTGAATGAGCAGGTAAGTCATCCATATAAGGTTGAACAATGTGTTTGATGTCATGGAAGGCATAATTCATTTCCCTCTGAAAGTTTTCCCCAATGTTCTTTAAACCAAAAGGGAGTTTTTGATAAGAAAATGTGCCCCAGGGAGAGATAAAATTTGTTTTATATTGGTTCTATGGGAGAATATTGATCTAATTGTAACCGGAAAAAACATCCATGAAGGAAAATATTTCACATCCAACACATTCGTTAATGATTTGGTCAATAAAGGGAGTGGGATATGTTATCACTCTAGTAAATTCTTAAGTTGTGTGATTTTGGTTTTTAGTCAAAGAATACTAGAGGTAACCACAAACCTACTTCAAACTCTAGGATCTAGCCTTCCTAGGGGTTAGAGAGGGCTCTCTCTTTAAAGTTTAACTTTGTTTTAACTTGTGAATATTACGCTAGCTATGACAGTGCAATTTTGGTTTTGGTTTTGTTGGATTTGGTGGGAAAATTTCACTTGGAGGGATAGATAGAGGGAAATATATTTTTCCATTGGACTATGGAGTTTAAGTCAAGCTAACAAAACTAGGATCAAGGCCTAAAAGGTCAAATGTTTTCAGGGCAAGATAGATAACCCTTGGAGATCTTGGAAAATTGGTTTTGTGAGGTGGTATGATCAGGATAAAGGGCACTTAAGGATCCGTTGATCCAGAAAAGGGAAGTAGTAGATAGAGGTCAAACGGGAGAGGGAGAAATTAAGGGTTCCCTACACCAGAAATTAGAAGAAAACAAAGAAATGATAACTAGTTAAAAATAGGGTGCTATTAACATGTCCTGTAGTAATACTCCTAGATGTAATACATTCAGATTTTAGAATTAAAACACAGATGTATGCATGTAACAAAGAAAGATAACAATGACAAGTTTTAGAGAGTACTTCAATCCAGATAGCTTATCACAGGGATCCTGAAGTATGATGCAAAATAGTTGATCCAGTCTGCTACTCAAAATCGAAACACAAAGCCTTCAAGTCAACAAAATATCTATAGTAATCTCCAAAAATTTTATTCCACACAAAAAACTTCAAAAGAATGAAGTATTTATACATAATGTTTTACAAAATATCCTAGATGACTTCTAGGAATTAACTTAGGAAAATAAAATATCTTACAACAATAATAGCGACAACTGCTTAACAAACAACAAGATGTCCTATTTTATTCAAATAAATAGAAACTGTTTTAGGATAAGAAGCAATTGGCTGCCTATGTGTCCTCTTTTCTAGCTCTTAGATATTTTGTTTTTGGAATCTAACATGCCTTCACTGATACTCTTTCATTTTGGATACTCTTTAACCTTTAGTCAAACTGCTTTATTGCTGTAAAATATGTTTTGACTGTGAAATCAACAAACATATTTTTTCTTTTTGATTTGTTTGTCTTTCATTCTTCATAATAAATCAGTAAGTGCTTGCCAATCCTCATTTTTAGGAATTTGAATATTTTTTAGTTTCCTAAAATTCTCATCAGCTTCATTATACCTAGCAAAGGTTGGCTTAATGACAAATAAGTGTTTGATCTCATACTGTAAATAAAATAAATCTTCGAAACTTTTCAGTAACACCTTTCCTGTGGGGATGCCTTGGCCTGTTGGCTTATTCACCTATTCCTTGGCATATTCTCTTATCTTCTTGTCATAATCATTTTGAGGCATTAACTTATCATTAATAACCATGATATCAGGAAGTCCTTTTTTCCTTAAATTGGTGAACTTAACCATGAATCTAGTTATAGCAGTATTCATACCTTCACATTTTTCTTCAAGCTGCCTCATCAAATTTCTTTTGGTGGAAACTTTCCTAATTTCTAGGATAGTTGTTGTCCTGTCATTGATTTTTAGTTCTTCCAATTCCTGTCTATTCTTGCTGTTGAGGAAATTGATTAATATTACGGCCTGTTCTGGTTTATCAACCAAATCAATTTGTGTCTTTTGGATTTATGCTTGGGCTACCAATAATAACTCTCTTTGCTCAAAAACTACCTGAATTGAAGGCCAAACATCATGGATGGCTTCAATTACATTATTTCATAGGTAATTTTTTATGTATGATATCTGATCCTTGAGAGTTAATTCTTTTTGTAACTTCTTTACCTCTTCACTCAATCTATTGGCATTTTGTTCATGTATTTTAGCATTTACTTGAGTTGATTTATTTGTATTCTCAAGATTTTCAATCATCTTTGTCAACCTGTTAATTTCATTTGTCTTCAAAGACATCTCTTCCATTTCTTTCACTAGTTGACTACTTTCATCTGTAGGTTGCAACGTTGTTGTAGAGGATTCAGTAGCTGAAGTTGTTGAAGAAGTCACTGGCATTGCAGTGGCCAGTGGCTCTTTGGGTGCCAAATTTTATCCTAAATTTGAAGGAAATTCTACATTGATGACTGTAGGAATCATTGGTTCTTTGACTGTCTCCTTTTCTTGGACAAGTTGGTCCATCTGTAATTCCTTTTCCTTAATTTGAGCTATCAGCTGAAGAATTAAACTCATTATTTCATCTTTTTCCTTTTGTTCTTGTAATACTTCCTTTGTCTGAGGATTCTCATTTTGAGGAAGTTTGAGTTGTTTCCTCAAGGCTGCTATATCCTCATTTTTCTTCTTTACCAATGCTTCTGCTGCTTTGATATTTGTAGGATCATGTCCTACCTGCAATACTAGTTCTTCTAAGGCTTTAATCCTTAGATATTTGGCATATAATGAAGCTTTATCCATCTTCATTTTATCTTAGATATTAGAGATGGTGTTTTGAAGCTTATGAGCACTCATAGCTTTTGTTGTAACTGTGGAATACAACATCTCTGAGGTTTGTCTATGAAACTCTGTTTGATCTAATTCATGGATTTTGTCTGTAGCTACTTCTAGATCAACTTTATTATAGTCAACAACTGTCTTTGGCACTGATACTATGGGCTATAATACTGACATAATCAATTTTTTACTTGAGTAATCAAATGCCGATAGGAATATGTTTTGATTACCTGGCTTCTGTTTCAAAAACTGAGAATATATTTCAGTTTTGATTTCCTCATTCTTCAACATGATTTTCTTGTATCTCTCCTTAATATCCAAATCCTTTTCCTCAGCTGAATGTGAGGAAGAATCCTATATACTTAGCTGCCTTTCCATCATCTGTGTATCTTCATTATTCAGTTGTTCTTCATTTTTATTTGGCTCACTAATAAATACAGTAGCTACATTTGTCTCTGGAAAATCAGTGTTAGTATTCAAAAGCTCTACTTCTTCAACATCTATTGTTACTTTACCTTTACCTGTTGTATCTAATTTTCGCCTTTTGTTGTAAATGATCTTGAACTTTGTTTCTATTGTAGTCTCTACAGTATAAGCTCCCTCTTCTCTGATTCTCTTAGTGGATGTCTCTAGCTGTTTGGAAATTTCCAAAGTGTGACTATTATCCCTTTGGTTTACTGCCTCTACTAAAGTGTTTTCAACCCACTCAATTTGATTAGCAAACTTCACTATTTCTGGTTTATATTCATGGATAAAGGGTGTCAATTTACATTTTACCCTTAGTTTACTTAAGATCCCCTGTGGATCATAGTTCCAAGGGAAACTTTCTTCCAATTTATATTCCAATAGTTGATTTGCTGCTTCATTTTCTGCATCTCTTTGATTACATATGAATGGCCCAATTTGATTTTTAAGTTTGAATTGGGTCTTCTTCTTGGCTGCCATAAAATTGATTGAATCAAAGTTTAGGATCTTCTTGATATACTCCAAGGAAAAGATCCTCATTGATGGATGTTTGGGTAACTTGTATGGCAACAAGTTTGACCCAAAAACTCTAATTTCAGTATATTTCTCATACAAATACCAGTCACCAACTTTGCTCTGCTCTGATAACTGCAATATTTTCTTCATTTCCTCACTTATTCTAGGCTGATCTGTTTTGGTCAACATGGTGATTACTGGATGTAAAAACAACTCTGAATGTACCTTCCTTTCTGAGTATGGATGTCCAAAAGATGACAGATAAAGGTTTTCCCTCTATGTCCAGCTTTTGAAGTGAAATTGGAAATGTATCTGATTGGAAGTAAAGAAACATGTGGAAAAGATATGAGGTATATATGAATACTCCTTCAAGCTGTAAATTAGTCAATTGATAGTGAATACTATCAACAACGAAACCAACATAGTCAAAGAAAACTGAGGGCAGTTGAACTGGACAAAAGGTGGATAAAAATCCCAAGATAGACTCATCAGTGTGCTCATCAGTGAAATACCCAAGGATGAAGGAAAGCATGGAGATTACATGCCTTGAACCTTCATTAAATTTAGTAGTTGAATATGGAGGATTTAACTTGGGAATTTCAACATGCAGGGGCATAAAATTCTGAAAAATCATGAACCTCTTAGGAAAATCAAAGCCAATGTATAGCTTGGTGAGGGCCTCAATAGATAAAGGGACTGCTTGGGGGTCTGGTTGAAGTTGCAACATTTGGTTTATTAAATCTACAGTGATGGTAAATAGGAATTATTTACTAGCATTCACAATATCTCTTTGTTCAGGAATATAGTATTTGTGACATAATCTAATAATCTCTTGACAAGGGTGAGTCAGAGGGACTACATATTTGGGCAGATTGGATTCCCAAATATGAACTTATTCATGATCATCTAAAGACTTTTCAAAACACTAGTTATGGATATCTAATAGATTGAATTCAACTATGGGATCAGTTATTTTGTAGTCAATATCAGCAAGGGGAATGTGTTCAATATCAACAACTAGGGGTTGTAATGGATTGAACACAATTGCAGTATTTGGAGTCGTGGCAGGAGTAGGTTTAGGAGCTTTAGAACCTTCAGGCTTGCTTGCACTCTAGTTTTTAGGCATCTTGGTTTGCTTCTGCAAGTTTAAACAATTTGCAAAGGAAATTTTATTATAACAGAGGCTTAATTAGGTAAATTTAGCAAAATAGAGTTTCTTTTGGGTTTTCTGCTCAATTAGGTTTATCAAAGAAGTTCTAAGGCTTTAAAACTGGTCTAAAACAGAAAACATGGGTTTTCTAAGTTTTTTGACTGAGAAATGGGCTAAAACCTTTTTGAAATGATCACAGAAGATTAAGGAACCTGCAGAGGATTTCTGGCTTATTTCAGAGCTTGAAATGGACTATTCAACTCTGAAAAATTGATAAATTTCCTTGAAAAAGCATGCAACAAACAATAGGGTTTCGGGGGAAAATTTGCCAAAGTTTGGCCTGTTTTTTGGGACTTTTAGGCAGTTTTCTTAATTGATTTTTTAATTTAAATGTATCTGCTTTCTTTAAAAAAGGTTTTTTTAACTTGGTTGCAGGTTTAAATCTCAGAAAAATGCCTGGTATGATGCAGGTATCCGCTTCTGGAAGGGTTTTTCAGTTTCTGGTCGAATTGATGGCTTCAACAGTTTACCTGGAGCAAGGCGCAGCTCCCTCAACAACCTTCACGGGTGTACTTTGGTAAATTTAGGAGGTTTCAGGCATAAAAATGGCAACCAGGGATTTTAACATAGTTTATACAGTCAGGAGAAGCAATGCAGAGGTTAAACGTGAAAGATAAATGAATAAAAGCTTTACCAAAGGTTTTATTAAAACATATCAATTTCATTGAATGCAGGTCTTATCCAGCGGGAGAGTGGTTTCAGAATACAAAGGGTTTTTAAAGCCGGTGGTTATCGCACAGGTTTCTGGTGGTAAGTTGTTTTAACCTTAACGAATGCGATCGAATGAGGGAAGGCCATGTGGAGGAGAGAGAAATGGGCGAAACCACCCATTTCGCGTGGCTTTGGCATTTGAAAGGTCAAGCATCTTTTTCACGCGTTATCAAGTTCTATCTGTCAGATCTAGAGGTTGAACGCGAACGGCCGAGATTGTTTCAGGAGTTGCATCGGAATGGAAAGGTGGGAGTGGGCCTTTGCCTAGGCGGAAGGGTTAAGATATGGCGGGGCTTATATGGTTTAAAACATATATTTAAGGTTTTAATCAATACATATGGGTGCGGGCGTGATTTATTATATTATATAGTTTTAACCCTTTGAATGTTTTTTTTAAAACTATAGGGGAGGGGTATTCGAATAAAAATAGTTTTTAGACCAAAGGGTTTATAATTTGGGGTTTTTATTTGCACACATGGGATAATAGACTTTGGTATAAATGTTATAATAGTGGTTTTTTTTTTGGGGGTATTTTAAATATAAGGGAATTAATAATTGCGGGAGGGTATTTTTAGTGATTTAATAAAAATAGATTAAAAGTTAATACGAAAGGGTAGTGAAATGTAAAAATAAAACACATGTTATTTCTAATTAAAGCGTATATGATAGACAAAATAAAGGAGTGTTGTCTTTTTTAATATTTTACACTTTAACTTAGGACAAATTGTATTTTTGGGGTTTTATGAATGCTTTTGAAGGAATGAAGTTAATTATTTTAGGGTTACAATTTTACTAAGTAAGAATGTGTCTTTACTTAGGAAAAAGGGGTTTTAATGTATGAATGAAGGGTTAATGATGATAAATGTGGGTTTAACATAAGAACTCAATATTTTTAACTAACCTGTCATCGAGCCTTGGGTCCGGTCCCAAAAAAAGTTAGAGAAATGCTTTGAGCCTTTTTGACTGATAGTTTAGAATACTGAATACTTGTAGGGGAGGGGAAATTAGTGATTTTCACCCGATGATGTTTTATTACATGATTTTCTCAACTGCTTTCTACCTATCTATCTTTATTTCTAACATTTTTTCTTCATTTTTGTAGGTGCATTTAGGCTTGCAACCTTAAAACAATTTTCTTTCAAAGCATAAAACTATCTAAGCCTACCTTATTTCATCTAAGGGCTCAGATTAAACTGTTGAGCTCCTCATTATTCTTTACCTATCTACTGATTTTTCAAGTTTAAATTGTTTGACAAATCTTTATTCTCTATCTAAAACATGAAAAGTTAAGATTAAACTATTTAACTGATCATGAATTATGGCATTTATTGATACTCTGCACATAATCATTATTCTTTGCAGTAAAGTAAAAGTAGTGGCATTTGGATTTGCTCACTTTCAGTTTTTATTTTCATCTCTTTTTTATTTTGGGGTATATATTTTCTAAGTCCTTTGATTTTTCTTTTAGGACTTTTTACCCTCTTTTTGACCTTTTATTATTGTTCATTTTTCAAAATATGGGAAAACAACTTGCAGAAAGCAAGGTATGTACATATTTACAAGAATTATCAAAGTCAATTCAAAATTTTATGAACCCTATTATTATAGGATCCTAACAGGATAATTGTCCTTTGGAAAAGCATGATTAACATCCCGATAATCAACAAACACTCTAATTGTTCCTTGTTTCTTCATGACAGGAACAATGTTGGAAACCCAATCAGTAAGTGGAACTGGGTAAATTAAAATAGCGCGCAAAAGGTTTTCTACCTCTGCTTTAATTTAAACAACCTTCTTAGGATGAACCTGAAGGAGGTGTTGTCATACCGGTTTGACATCAGGGTACATTTTAATCTTGTACTCAACTATACTAGAATCAATGCCTAGCATTTCCTCATACGACCAATCGAATACATCACAGAATTCATGGAAAAGAGTTCGATAAGTGTCAAGTTCAAATGTAGAATAAGACGCGCCGACACGAATGTTTTCTACTACACCAAGTTTGGTTGAAATATAGATAGAAGTCATTTCTTAGATATTTGATGGGTTTCGCTCAGAATCGATGGCATGGATAGAAATGGAATTCGTTAATAAATCAAAGACTGTAGGGTGATATAGTTTAGTTAGACTATATTCATTGTAATCTGGAATATGGGATCAGTGATGAGAATCTTCCCATGGTTTTTCTTCCGGCATCATGGATTCGATAATTCTCTCATGAGTTGAGAATATATGTGAAAAAGGGTCAGAAGAAGTACCATAATCTAAAGAACGACCGATCTAAACATTCAGTGATAAAGGATCACAATTGGCCACACAAGCCAAAAAGATTGATTTCTATGTGAGCTCGATTGGACTTAGCAGCATAGTTACACCCAACCTATCTATTTTGGAATCATTGGGAACCTTCCATAAATTACATGAAGTGGAAGATATAATATTTCAGCTTTCTATTTTTGCAATTTCCATTGATGTCGCAGGCGACGATAATGAAAAGGTGCCCATTAGGGAAGAATCCTTAAAGAGTCCTACACCAATATTATGAAGATATGGCAGGGGTCCGTGAACAAACATAACACTTCCAGTTGCCTAGGAACCAGAGGCGAGGAAGGCAAGTTGATCGATGATTATGATGCCGCCCGTATGGGGGAAGGTGACCATGTGAAAGTAAGTAGAGGCAACCGCAACCATAACATAAAACCATGGTCTTCCTAGTAAGATATTTTAGCCAAGGGGTCCATCAACGACCTCAACTTCAATAGTAACATTTTTTCGCCCCAGTTCGACTTGCAAGTTTCTAAGAATTGCACAAGTCTAATATGTACGACCGTCAAAAGCTTTCAACATCGTAGGTGATTGTGATAAGCGTGATGAGCCAAGTGACTTCCAAAAACTCATAAACATGATACAAGTAGATTCACATTCATCAATAATAGTCCAATGAATGAGGTGATTCAGGACATTTACTTGGATAAAATATGCTAATTGTGCTAGCAATTGTGGCACATATCTTGCATGGTTAAAGAATATGGGATTAGAGTCCTTCGGATCGATTCCATCAATTGTCAACAACAAAGCGTGCTTTTGGGAGGGACAATTCTTAAGAAACTCAAGTGTCAACATAGCAGAAGGTGATTGAGCCAAAACTTCGACTATGTTATAACTTTGAGCTGCATGAGCTCGAGGGTTGAAAGTCGATTTATGAACGACTCCCTTTGGTGGCTTTATTGTTAACTCAGGAATAATAGGAGGCGGAATTGAATCAGATGAAGTTGAAGTCAAAGCAGTGGGTTGATCTCTAGCCTGAATATTCAACGACAGAAGATAATTACTGTAATATTTACTTAGAGTGGACACCAAAACATCAGTTTTGGGATTAGTGGTGGATAACATAAGGACTTGTGAACTAGAAGCATGATTTGTAGCAACCACACATGTTTCTGGATTCGGAATAGGTTTGTCAACACAGTAGATGCGGGAGAAGTCTTAAGAAGTTTCAAAACTTCTGAGCAGTGAGGACAGTCTCGCGTAAAATGCTCCTCATTACATATTAAACAAGGGTAACGAGGCTTTTGAGAAGTACTAGATGTATCAGAAGAATGTTCCTGCTAGGGTGAATTTTGTTTTTTCTTAGCTTTCCCTTTCTTCTTACTTTCATCTTGCTTGTAACTTTTTCCCTTGTGAGATGACACGACATGTATTTCGGAAGAAGATGTAGGATTAGATGCAACAGGGGTTTGATTGAACATAGTATGTGTGGAAGAGATGGTCGACTTGCTGGATGAGTTCTAGCAGAACCAATCACACTGTCGCCGATATGCCAGTCCTTACCAGATGGAGGAGGAGGAACAATAAAATTTGGTGTCAGTGCATTCAAAATATTTTATAGAGCATGCTAGACTGAGTATGAATCAAATCTAGATACTGGGCACGAGCAATTACTTTCTCTTTAGTGACAACACCACCTTTGGCCACATCCTTGGTGACAGATGGAAATAAGGAATTTATAAACCACTCAGCTAAAATTTGATCCGAAACAAAGGTTTTAACCATTCAACGATGACGACGCCACTCATGTATGTGATCTCATATGTGAGTAGCAATTGTCTGTTTAAAGTTGGTCAAAATTTCGGTTTCAGTTTCATATCTGATGGGTAACTGGAAGTGAGTTAGAAAAGTAGTGGCTAAAGCCATGAAGTTATCAAAATAAGCTCGTGGTGATTCAATATACCACTTTGTAGCCAGACCAATAAGAGTTCGCTGGAAAAGACGGAGTCTAACAGAATCATCATTCAAGGAGTTTAAGGAACACCATAAATGATAATTCATAACATGCATAGACGGATCTTCTCCAGAGTTTCCATTGAATTTCAGAATATCAGAGGGTAATTTATGAGGAATAATAGGCCACCAATGAGAATAATGAATGGGATCATTAGTGAGCCGATTTAAATCAAGTAAATCTAGTGTTGAAACAAACATAAAATTTTGGTTTAGATCAGGTTGAGAATAACCAGGATAAGATGGAATTGCCTGGGAAATAGGCCGTTGTGAACCAACATAAGGAATCTACTGGTGGTAACCCTGATAGGGGTAATTTTGTTGACCAAACCCTTGATAGGCCTGTAGACCAGAACCTGGATAAGATTGTTGTTGACCAAACCCAGCATAGGCTCAACAAGTCCATGATAGGTTTGATACTGTTGGAATTGCTATTGTGGCTGCCATGGGATTCTTTAATACAGTTGTTGCCCGCTAGGATAGGTTGGACCGGTTTGTGAATAGACGGGACCAGTAGAAGCCTGTGACGTTCCATACAAGGTTAAACTGGCCTGTGGTTGAGAAATTCTTGATACAGACAGTTGTTGTAAACCAGCCTAGGAAGACGGAGTTTGTAGATTCGAAAATTGAGGGTAAAGGGTTGAAGGACCTACGTAAGAAGGCTGAGCTACGGTCAAGGAAGTAATAATAGGCGTATTAGGTACAGATGGAATAGGTTGAACTATTATATATGGGTACACAACCGTTTGTGGTTGAACATGAAAGGTAGGCTGCCACTGAAAAACAAGCATTCCAACATAATATTGACCTAAAAACGGAGTATTTCCATATGGGGTAGCCATGGGTTTCCTCCCAGCATATGGAGTATAAGCATATTGAGCATATTGACCTTCATATGGTGGGAGTCCAGTAGAAACTGTATAATATGGATGGTAATCAGATGGACCAACCTAATATTGAGCTAAAGATGTAAATAAAGGATCAGGTCGTTCAATACTCATAAGAGAGGAACCAGATAAAATTCCAGATGATGAGATGGGTGAATTCCATGGAATAGAGGAGGCACCATAGTGGGTTCAATTTAAAGAGTGGTAACCCTGTGGGATGGATGGACCACCATAAATATGAGACTCAGGGGTCATAGTACACATCGAAGAGGTAGCAACAGTAGATGCTATCACATCTCTAACAGATGGTACAGTCTGGGATGTTGTCTCAGCCATGGTTAAATGACCCAGTAAATACCCTAAAGAATCCACGAGAATTTGAAACTGAGCAGGAGAAGTGTGGGTCAAACGAGGAAAAGACAGATAAAGATGAAGCCCTGACCCAAAATGAGTTGGAGTTGTAGGTGTTGTCTCTTTCTGAGGTTCTTCCTCAATTGAAATCAAACCATGTGGAAGTGCTTCACTGTCAGGCCTACGATAAATTTCAAGCGGTAGAATCTGTGGTAAAGAGGAAGACTCAATAGTTACAGATGACTTAGGATGAGGTGGTTGGTCATCTTCTGGCACGGGAACAAATTCTTATTGTTCAACTTTGGGATCAATATTTAATGGTAAAATAATGACAGTTTCCAAATCGAATTTCGGTTGAACGACTTTAGGTTTTGGATTTACCGTTTCACTGAATTCAAATTCAGAGTCCTCAGGTAACTGTGAGGGTTCTGTCTCGACGATAGCAGGTAAACCAAGATTAGTAAAATGATTCCAAACTCGATACTCAAAGGATCATATGACACTGGTAAATTAGTGAAGATGAAGCACCAAAGGTTCTAGAGGTACCAAACTCGGTAGGACGAGCTCGCCTTCGCTGACTAGGTGTAGCTTTTGGCAGTAAAGGTGGTTTATTTGCGGTCCTATGAGAACGACGGGGAAAGGGTTGATCTTCTTCCATGATTGCTGATTAATTTTATTACAAAAAATAAATAAACAAAAATAAGGTAATTCTAGGCAAAAGGATTACCAAGAAACTATGAACTGTAATATACGTACATGTAGATAATCTCCGCTAATGATGTGTTCGGTGTATCCCAATATATAAGATGGCCGACTCAATTACCTATGGATGGTAAGAAACCTAATTTTGTCCTCCCAAATATACCAGATGGTACGTGGAGACAAAATCCGTGTTAGCGCTGTCTAATGCAAATCCTCATAGTGATAGCATCCCTATATATGTTTCATACTAGAACACCGCCTGATATACTCAAGGTACGTGGATGAGCTCTGATATACTTACGTACGTGGGATGAGGTATCACACTTAGAATGTATCGCAGAAAAATAACGACAACTGCTATGTTTTACGACGCCGGAACACGTCTCTAGCCTAAAACTCTAAATTTTATCGTTAAGTGACAATGCTCCCTTACGTTAATTGAGATAAGTATTAAGTTGATTTTGCTTAAAAATTTGCCTTTCAGGTTCACCGCGTGATGTATTTGAAATTCCTATAATGCAACAAAGATGATAAGCATTCGTTTCGATTCAATTTCGACAATGAAAACCTTAGCTACAAGGGATAGAGCAATCAGATCGTAAGAAAAAAACAACGAGCACATCTAAATGAAAATTCCCTAACTATTCATATGCAACACTCACAAACCCTATATGAAAATGCATGCTTTTATTTTTCAATTTCTTTTAATTGTAAATGAACGAAAAGGAAACAAAGATGCACAAACAATCAATCAATACTTTCCAGAGAAATGAAGACTAGTACGATGATTTCTCTTTCGAAAATAAATAATTAATAAAATGTAACTTTAAACTTTGGATCTATTTTGACAATGTGAAAGAAAACAAGAATAAAAATTGAACAAACATACACCCAAAGTAAGCAAGAATAGCAGAAGCAATCTGGACTCTAGAAGTAATCAGACACTTGAAAACTTAGCAAACAAGACACTTAATTGAATGGTAAAAGACAAAAATATGATGAATTTTGGTTGGTCTTAGGAGCAACACACCCCTAGGTGGGAGACAATGTGTTGTAGAGAACTGTATCTAAGCCAACAATGCTTTGCAGAGCACTGTTTCAAGACCAATAGTGCGTTGGTGCCAAAGGAATCTCAAAATAGGCAAGAAAACAAACTTCTTTCACCAAAACACATTCAAATGACTATAATGAAGCAAGTAAAGTCTACTATAGGCTAACAAACAAGGATAAAACCACCAGATACGATCAATAGTTCCCCAGTATGGTCGCCAATTTGTTTTACATAAATCAAACCTACGGATAGATAAGTTTCCCTAAGTGTGGTGGACATCTTAGAACAACAAATGAAAGACACTTGACATTTTCCTTAAGATAAACAGATAAGAGAAGAACACCTACTTGTGATCCTTCGCTATTCTTCGTCTCCCTTTTGTCACTTCCATCGCTTCCAATCGAACTGAAATCCTTTGATTGGTACCTTCAATTACTAACATAAGACAAAAAATGACATAAAGGCATATGTTCTATTCATATTAATCAAATTGAATCGATTGCATTTGAAAATACATATATAAAATCATCAACACGTGTATTGGGAAAAGAACAAATCTCTTTATTATAAGATAGAAGGAGAAGTTACAACCATTTGGATCGATTCGATGTCAACTCGCTCCAGCTTCAGTCCATCCTCATAACATCAAAAACATTACTCCAATAGCATAACATTACTTGCAAATAATACCTCAAAGAGTTATAATATTACCAGCATAACACTACAAAATTCAAGCTCTTGCTCCCTTTTTCACTATGATCAGTGCTCAATTTATAGGAAATGAGGGTATTCTGGCATTAACTGGTCATTGAATGGCTTTTCCATAAATGGATGAGGGAGTTTCCTTGTTCAATGGGATAAAAGGATAAGTGATTTAATGCTCCATGGTGTTCATATTTGAGGTTATCAGATAGCATGATAGCTGGAACCACTTCTAGAAGCCACCAGAAAGTGGGAAGATTCCTAGAATCATTTGAGCAAATTGCTCAAATTCGACCAACACACTATTAAGTGGGCCTAAGTGCTCTGCAAAGCACTTATTGAAATCTAAGGGTGTGTTGGTGGCTCAATGGAGCATTTCCGCTGAACTTCAAGCAATGAAACTTTCATGAATAAAAACCAGCAACGGGATGACTTGTTTAAGGCAAGTAGAAACTGATTTAGAGTATGATAGACCCTGTTTGTATTGATCTAATTTTTGGGAGTGATGCCAAAATTTACTTGTAACAAGGAGGGATATGGGTTAAGATATATATATATATATATATATATATATATATATATATATATATATATATATATATATATATATATATATATATATATATATATATATATATATATATATATATATATATATATATATATATATATATAATTCTTGCAGACCTTCACCGCATGGATCTAGGACCAAAGATGGTTGACATTAGGTGGAAAATTCATTAAGATAAAGGTTATCTTGACTAGCATCTCAATCTGTTGGATGTATCTCTTTCATATTCCCAATATGTCATTAACAAGATAGACTCAATGGTGGCTAAGTTTATTTGGTTTGGTTCTGGTGAGGAAAAGAAGATCCATCTAATTGGGTTAAATTTCATTTCCAGGTCGATTGCATGTGGAGGTTGGGGCATTATTGACACACGTGGCTTTAACCTAGCCCTTTTGGCAACAAATTTTTGGAGGTTATTTTGTGATAAAGGGTTGTGGAAAAGGGTAATGAAAGACAAATAATATCTCCAATGCAAACTCGAGGAATTAATTGTTGAGGGGGCACCTTTAGCTGACCGACATTCCAATATCTGGGGCAGTCTTAGAGTTTCCATTTTGTGGCTAAGAAATAACCTTCAAAGGGTGGTAGGAAATGGATAGAGGATCCACATTGGTTTGGATGCCATCAAGGGTTTTAGTGGACGCCACTCCCTTCCAATATAAATAATCAACTCTCTCTCCTATAAGGGGATGAACACCCTCGTTAGCATGTGGGAGAGATCTTAACATGTCTGTGTTGCTCAGAACTGGCCACATGCATGGTGTTTTGGTTCCCATGATTTGGCAGATTTGGCAATACCAAATGACGAGACAACATCAAACCACTTTGGGATCTCAGGGTCTAGCCCTCTTGGATCCAGAGAGGGATCTCTCTATAAAGGTCAAGAAATGTATATTTTTGAAGTTCAATTGAAGGTATTAGGCTAGTTATAGGGCACAAGGGTTTTGTTTTATTAGTTTTTTTGGTTGGGAAACATGAAGGAAGGGTTCAGTGTAAGGTAAAGGAATGAGGAGAGAAGGATTTTTGGGCAATGGTGAGATAATTCAGAGAAAACACAAGTCCATTGGGCAATGGAGTCATAAAAGGGTTTACTTGAAATTCAAATATCCAAGGCGTTCAAAGGGCTAGTCATCTAAAACAGAGGATCTTTAAAGATGATAGTGTGGGATGAAATGATAGGAAATGAAGGTGAATGATAAGGAAACCTTCCAAGGTAATCACTTAGGAGCCAATCTAGGGACAGGGCATGCCTTAACTATCTATGATCAAACTCTTAATGAGGCTAACTCTTCAGATAATAGAAAAAATCTAAGATTTGGCACAAAGTAAAGTCTAAGATCAGAGAAATACTTTTAACCTTCTCTGCTTTTGAAATTTACTTAAGGGATCTTTGAAAGGCAAACTGTTGGAAAAGGACCCTAGTGAGACAGAACTAACTCTAAATCTCCTAGTTTCCCAATTCTTTTAGCTGAACCAAACAATAACATCTAAGAAACAAACTCTAAATTCATACATCGGTAAGCATGGGCAGGCCAACGTCTTTGACTGGTTAAATTATATTGAATTTGTCTTTAGATACACAATTATCAAAAAACATGAAGATAAAAAAATACAACGAGCATTAGGGTACTTGCAGCAGTATTTCCTAAGATAAATTTACTATTTTCTTATCAGAGAAAATGAAACATGATGTAAAACAGGGAGAAAACAATAAAAAATAAGGAACACATCACCATTGATTTAGATCAGGATCCGATGAATATGCTTGTCATATTGGAAGAGCAAAACCAGTCACATACATTCTTTTCCAATAGCTTGATATCATTCAGAAATCATCTCCCAGCCTATTTACAACTACTACTCACAGACTTCTAACTCAAAGAAATAACTTACAATCCACGGTTAACCAACGTTTACAATGTATTTTTCATGAGTTCTTATAGGTGAAGAGTGAGGGTTGTGGCAAATAGAACATAAATGATTCATTTAAAATAGAGAGAGGAAAGTCTTTGGAAGCCCATTCTATCTTAGTATCTTTACATTGACTTTAGGTACTCTTTAGGTGAATCAGGGGTCTTCGACAGCTTGAGAATAACTCCAGAGGTATGTTCCATAGAGTACTTTTCGGCTGGAGGTACTCTGTTCGTACTCTGAGACAAGAAAGGATGAAGATTTTCCTTTCAGGCCTTCCATGCTTTGCAACTAATGCACTGACAGCTTCAGGAGTTTTCTGTCAGAATAATAATTGTCATGGTGCTCAAGGAGGAATGGAGAATGGGTAGTAGAGATTTTGGTCCTTTCTTCAGTAAAAGGACTGTCCTACTGATATGTCTTATGCGCTGCTACGATCAATGATTGTATTTAATATGTGCAGACCATGTATTATGCTCTTAATCTTCAATATTATGCTTTAATCCTTTGATATATTTCATTTCTTCTTCGGAGATCTTCAACTCTGCAATGGATTTTTACCATGACTGTAACTGTGAAAACAGTGTGAATTCTCCACGTTTAAAACCTGCAAAACACGATAAACATGTTATAAAAACCAGGGGGAGTGGGGAAGGACCACTTCAGAGGCTCGTGGAGATGGAGGAGCAATGATGGAAATAGCGAGCGCAGCGGAAAAATGGGGAAAAAACACTGGCAGAGCAGCTAACCAGTTGTTTTGGAAGTTTGGGTGTGAGGATGAACTCGGACCGTTAGATCAGGATGATCTACGGTGGAGATCGTCCGATGAAGTCTTTGGAGGGGTTAGATTAACGAAGGAAGGACTGAACTGCGATATAATGTGGGCCGTTTGATTAGAACAATCGACGATGGAGATCTTTCGGTGGGATCATATGAAAGATCAGGTGAATAACAAATGGACGGGGATGAAATTAAGTCCTGACCGTCTGATCTCGGAGATCAACGATCAGGATTAAAAGATTAATTATGTTGCGGAGGGTGGTAAGGCAGAAAACCAGAATGGTTTTTGCGCAACGTTGAAGTGGTTTTAAGATTTTTCCAAAAAAACGCGATACCATACACTGATTGCCACATGGAAAACCAAAACTGCCCATTTCACGTTTTTTTGAAGTGTTAAACCTTGGGCGCAGAAAAAACGCGAAACGCAATGGTGACCATTGGATTTGGGACCTCAGATCCGACGGTGCGGAAGAAACGCGATAGGAGGCAAGATGCACGGGCAGAACACATAAGTAGGTTCAATGACGAGTTAAATCCTGACCGTTGGATCTTGAGAACGGACGGTCAAGACCTGTCGATGGGGAAGAAATGAGCAGAGCGGGGTTTGATGGTTAGAAGCAATGCGGACCATGCGATCAAGTTCGATCAACGGCTGAGATTCAATTGGAGGTTGGGATGGTGAAAATTTATGAGCGGAGCGCGATGAGATCCTGGCCGTTGGTTCTTGTGGATTCAATGGTCCAGATCTAATCAGTGGATGCGATGACGGGGGGTTGTGAACAAGGTGAAATTGAATCCTGACCGTTGGATCTTGTGGATTCAACGGCTGGGATCAAATCGCATGATTGGCATCAGAGGAAGCAAGTGAATGAGACTTTTGAATCTGCGATGTGCGATTGAACGATGGCCGTCGGATCGGCAGGATGATCGATGGTCAGGATTAAATCGGAGGGGTGTGGATGACGGGCTCATAAGTGGAGTGCGATCGAATCTCAGCCGTTGGTTCTTGTGGATTCAACAGCCAAGATTAAATCGGAAGATCGGCCATCGAGGAAACAAAAAAGAGGGAATGTTGGGTTAGCGCGATGCGATTGAGCACTAGCCGTCGAATCTAGAAAGGATCGACGGTCGGGATTAAGTCAGAAGGGGAAGGCGAAAGGCTTGCGATGGAGCGCGATGCGATCCTGGCCGTTGGATCGAGTGAGATCAACGGCTCAGATTGAATCGGAAATCGATAGAGGAAACCTCATCGCATCGGAAAAATTCAAAGAACAAAGGAAAAGGCCAAAGGAAAGCCCCAATTGCGATTTTCGATTAGGCCTTAGCGCTTGGTCATAACGCGGGTCACATGCGGAAAAGGGGCTGAGGGCTAAGCCGAAAGGGGCTTAAGGCCTTAAGGTAAAAATGGTCGTTTTAGGCCTAAAATTAATGTTTTTTAAGCCAAATGAGGGGTTCTGGTAAGCAGAAGAAGGGGTTTTAAAACCAAATAAAGGGAAATACGTGGTTTAAAAGGGGATTTAGGATGGTTTAGAGGTTAAATGAGGTTTTTTCAAAGGGATCCTTTGAAGGAGTCAAAGATGAAAATGGAATATTTGTGGGAGTGAAAAAGGGAAAATGGAGGCCTTTCGAAGAAAGCTTCTTTCACAAAACAATAGGGTTTTTTACTGGAAACAGTAGTGAAGGTAACTTTGTAGGATAAGGACAACACATGGAGGCTTCAAGAATGATATATTTACAAAGGAAATGTTTCTCTTGAAGACTCAGAACCATATTTAGCCACCTGTTTGCTTGACAAAATTTTATAGGTGGCTAACACATGGAAGATTGGTTTATAGGAGTACATGGCATCTAAGTGGGAGAGATATCAGAACAGTCTATGCATGGCATGTATCCACTTATCATTAACTTTGGATAAGCTAGTGTTGGGGGGCCAAATAGTCATGCAGAATCCTTTTCAAGGAGGCCTACAACCACGTCACTTCGACCTCTCTTCCCCTCTCATTCATGGAATGCACCTTTCTCATTTGGAAAAGGGTTACTTCCTTGAAGCTCAAATGTTCCTCTTGGCTCACCATCCACAATAGAGTCCTGATGGTGCCCTCTTTGCACGTTGGATTCAAAGAATGGTCCTCACATATTCATGCGCTATCCTTTTTCCTCGAAAATCTGGGTGGAGGTATCAATTCTTTTGGGAATCCTTGCTATTAGTAATGTACCCTCCATTCATGATTGCATCCTCCTTTGGAACTGCAGAATGAAGGCCTACAATACTACCCCTCTCTATGTTCTATGTGGCATCTAGAGGGCCCGTAATGCCCTTATTTTCGAATGCAAATCTCCATACATCAAACAGGTTGCTATAGGTATAGTGGCATTATTCCAAGTGATTGGCCCTTGGAAACAAAAAATACCTCGTCGATCTATCTCTTATTATGATGTGGAGGGAATTTATCCAATATATTTCTTTTATGGGGCTTCCTACAATGGTGACTGTGGATGTGGGGTTGTTCTTCATTTCGACCTAGTTTTTCACTTCCATTTCTCTTGGTATGGTGGTAAAGGAGACAAATATAGGGCTTAGCTATTAGCTCTTTGGGATGCTTTGCAATGTGCTTCCTGGATTGGCATTGAAAAAATATTAATCATTTTTTACTCCTTATATACGGTTAACTAGGTGAAAAGCATCTGGTCTCTTGATGTCCACGATCTCTGCAACTGGATGTTGCTGATCAAGAATATCTTGTCTCTCATCCCGAAAATATCCTCCAGGCATGTCTACCGAGAACAAAATTTGGAGGTAGATTCTATTTCCACTCTTGGCCTCCCCCTCTGCCCTAAGTTCATGTTCTTTGAACCCTTTTCTAGAGGCCATAATAGTGACAGGGGGTTTTTTCGGATCTAGTTCCCTCCCCCGTCTCTAGTTTTTTTTGTTTTCATTTTTGCATTGAGCTGAATGGATTTTTGATGGTTCCCCCTATTTATGATTTCCTTTTCTTGTTGTTTTCGGTGATGTATCTCTACTCTCTTTGGATTGATGATTTAGCAACACAATAGACAGATTCTGGTGGAGCAAACTTCCTCTTGTCTGTAGTCTATCTTGTAAATAATTACTTTATCTTTATTGAATGAAATTCTGTTTTTTTCATCTGAAGAAAAAAAAAAAAAAGAATAAGTGGGGAGGCTTGTTCTGCACAAGCCTTGTGGTTCAATCCCATAAAAGGCTATGTATGCCTAAGAGCTGCTCGAGGTGTGATTTCTTCAGTTGAAAGAAAAAAATCTCATTTATATGGCTTTCTCTTGAGTGTATATAAATTTAAAAAAAAAAAAATCTCCATAATAAGTTGAAAATAGATAAACTTGCTGAACCTAAAAATGAGAAACCTAACGACAAAAACAATAGGGTTTTTTGGTTAGCAGTTGTTCCTATTTTAAGCAAGGCCAACATTAGGAGGTGAGATGTGTGATGAAGAAAATGAAAGCTTCAAGAAAGAGTGGCAGGAAGTGTAAACGCTCCCAAAAGAAGGTGATGAGAAAACGAGTGGAGGCGAGATTGAAGTTTTCGGTGGGGAAGAATTCTAGATATTCGAAGGGAAGGTATACACAAATCATGACCTACCACATTCAACGAGCGGTCAGTAAGGATGAAAAACTAGGAGGACTTTCCTACATGGTGAACATCGATAGCAAAGCCAAAAAATCAAGATTGTGTTGCGAGTTAGAAAACTTCATCATTTAATTTGCTAGATTTCAATTGAAATGAAAAAATAGACATTCAGATGCGGTAGGAATTTAAAATCTGAAACATTTCTTAAATTTGAGGGTTTCTACCAATTTAATACCATTTTAATTATTTTATGACAATTTTTACAACTATAATGTGAGTTTTAATTCTTTTATCACAAGACAAACGAGTAGCCACATATAGGAAAAATCACTCCATGCAATTTCCCATCAATACATCCCTAAGTGTACCACCGCATCTTGTCATATCCTTTTGTTTGAGGATTAAACATAATTTATTCCCACAAAACTAATGGGATAAAAGATAAATTTAGTGAATCGAATTGTAAGCTAATTTGCATGGAAAGGCCAACTAAATTTAACTTTCTGATTTAGTGCTCCATAACACAATGGTTATAGATAAAATAGTTTTTTGATATTTAATTTTTGAAAATTTTTTAAATTAATAAATTTATTAATTAAAAAGTATAAATGAATTGGTTTGACCCCACCAGTATAAGTGATGGGTACGTTTTCCATCCAATATAAAAAAATTCCCCGGAACCTCGACTCAAATTGAACACAAAATGATAATAAGAGAATCCCACGGAAGACACCAAGAAAGCCATCCGACAAAACTAATTCATATTTAGAATAACAAAGCTCATTAAAAACAGACAACCAACGTAAATACTAGAGCATTATTATTGC